>JANAVB010020997.1:12573488-12983488 GCA_029216955.1 Iris pallida
AGTTCAACATACAAGCTGGCAACATATCTTCTATGGTCTGAATAGTACGGTCTGACCGGATATCCGGCTGTGGATGATACGAGATACTAAACTTGAGCCTCGTACCTAGACTATCCTGTAAACTTCTCCAGAAATGTGATGTGAATCTAGAACCTCGATCTGAAATGATACTAACCGGTACCCCCGTGTAACTTCATGATCTGCTTCATGTACAAGTTAGCTAATATCTCAATGGACTACCCTGTTTGCCATTGATTGTTGGGGAACAGAACAGTTTTATAGAAGGACTGAACATTGACTCACAATTAAAAACTCGTTTGTACAAAAGAGAGCCTAGGAACAAAACCTAGAAAAAGCAATCTAAGTACAATTGTTTAATTTAGATTCTGGGGGTGACGGTAGAGGCTCGAAAAAGTGCTATCAACTCTGCCTTACTCCTTGGACGATCGAACACAACCTCGGCTCCTGTGAAGAAAATGCTCTCTCTCTGCCTGGAAGTATGTATATCTCTGTGTGTGTGTGTGTGTGTAAGGGAACATAACCTTGCTTTTTATAGGAATTTATGAGTAATGGGGGTGTACAACCACGTGGCTAATTTTGGGCCACATCCTTGTAACTGTGTCTCGAGAAGTGGGCAGCTGGGGATTGGTTAAGATTGATCATGATCTGTTTGTTGCACTAAATCTGAAATATTAAGACTTGGTCAATTTCTGCCATGTGTCTCAACTGCTACTATGTGGCGAGCCGCATGAATGATGCATTCTGGCTGAGCCGCATGAAGGACTGTCCCATAGTCGAGCCACATGAAGAGTGTCTCATGATCGGGCCGCATGAAGGTTGTTCATAACCGAGCTGCATGAAGGACGTCTCATAACTGAGCCGCATTAGAGTTGTCTCATGACCGAGCTGCATGAGAGTTGTCTCATGACCAAGCCGCATGAGAGTGGTCACATGACTGAGTCGCAGGAGAGTGGTCTTATGACTGAGCCGCATGAAGGTCGCATAGCCGATCCGTATAAAGAATTTTCTTTGGAACTTGTGAACTGTGCCAGATATCATGAATATTTTCTCGTCTTTTTAGGAGCATGTCACATCTTGTCTTTATGTCAGAGCCATCATCTCTGTCAGATCTGTCGCCTTTATGTCAGAGTAATTATGGCCAGCTGCTTAGGCTGATTTTGAACCACATAAGGCCGCATGAAGCTCCCAAGGTTTTTGAGCCGTATAAAACTCCTCGGGTTTTTGAGCCGCATGAAACTCTCCAGGTTTTTAGCCGCATAAAGTTTTATGTTGATTCTGGGCCGCATAGAAATTCCTATTCTTTTTCGTGCTTCTACAAGTCCCCCTTCAAAGTTTTCAATTTGTAAAGTTGAAATACTTTGAATAAGAATCATGTGTATGTTCGCATAAGCTCTTCATGCCGCATAGGCTTCTCTAGCCGTATACTGGTCTCGTGCCACGTAGGCGTCCCATTAATTATTTTTGATTTACTTTGGTAATTTAAAGCCGTCTTTTGGATAGAATCCCAAGGGTCGGCATTAAATTTTTGATTTGCTTTGATGATTCGGAGCAGTCTTTTGTATGAAAGGGGATAGAATCCCAAGTGTCACCTTTATCCTTTAGGCATCACAAAATCCGAAGCGGTGTTTATCGGTTTACACGTCTCTGCCTGTCTATAAGTACGAGTATTTTTGAGGAGAGAGGTTCCTTCTTTCCTTCTTCCAACTTTTCATTGCCCTAGTCGCCGTCTTCTCTTCTCTCGATCATCCAAGGCTTCCTCCAGTGCTGCAGCGAAGGGCAAAGGACTTGTCTCCTCGTCGAACACGATGAGTTCGATTCACCCCGACGTTCATCCTCTATTAATGGTAAGAGCATTGGAAAGAAACTGCATGAATTCAAACCCTAACCATAATGGCTGTGTCGCATGTTTTATGCGCGGGCCTTTTTTTGTTATGCCTCGACATAGTTGATGCTCTTTTCGTCTTCACTGAACTGTTCAAGTTCTGTGTGATGAATCCGCATAAGCTGTGCCGTATGGGCCGCATGAACACCTTATGACTGAGCCGCATGGGGTATGCTTAATGTCCGAGCCGCACGAGAGATGTCTTATGACTAAGCCGCATGAGGGATGCTTCATGGCCGAGCCGTATGAGAGATGCTTCATGACCGAGCCGCATGAGAGTGGTCTCATGACCGAGCCGCATGAGAGTTACTTCATGATCGAGCCGTATGAGAGTTGCTTCATGACCAAGCCGCATGAGAGTTACTTCATGGCTGAGGCGCATGAGAGACGTCTCATGACCGAACCGCATGAGAGACGTCTCACGACCGTATAAGCACCTTATGAACTGGGCTGCATGAAGACCCTCCTAACAGAGCCGCATAAGCTCAGAAAATATTAAGTGGTTTTCTCTGGCTATCTTCTGACTTCTTTCTTTCTTCTTTTTCAGTGAAGTTTCCGATCAATCCTTCGGAGGAGCTTTTGGTAGGTCAACCTCAGTCTGCTGTGGGTGTGAGGTTCGACCATGTGGTCGATTATGTGTCAGTCCAAATCACTAAAGATCAACCTGAGGAGAGGCTGAGGGATATCAGAAACCAATCCTTCTTCGTTCTCTCAGGTATGATAAACTCGAGAAAATTAGGGGGCACTCATCTGAAACCTGCGTTCCTTTTTGGGGATGCCCTGACTATAAAGAACCCCAGCATTCTAGACATCTCTGAAAGGTGGAGTTTTTCTTCCAACGGGATGGCGATCCACATTCCTCAGATGGAGCGTCATTTCCTGATGTCTTGGTTCAACATGTTGTCGATTGACAAAAAAATGGTGGACTCCCCAACCCTGAGCCAGCAGGGGTTCGTGGGTGATATTCACTATAATAAAAGATCAAGGTCGGCAGTTACAAGCAAAGTACAGATCAGCCGCTCTGTGATAGGGTTGGCCCCGGGCAGTTTTATAAATGTGCAGTGTCCCAACTTTCTGTTCTTCCAAGCTGACACTTTTATGAACCAGATTGCTCAGAAGCGGTCCTACCCCACTGGTCGGCTGTCGATGCTGAACTGGATGAATCCCACCCCTTCATGGATCAACTTGACCTCGTAGATCTTGCGGACATACAGGGATCTTCTGTTCGAGATTGGTCTTTATCATGCCATACGGGGCACTTATTATGGTATGCCTATAAATAAGAAGCTGTTCATGGCTCTTCTTGAGATGTACAACCGTCGTACGGGGACCTTCTTTACACTTGGAGGGGAAATGGGACTCGCTCTCCACGAGATATGTGAAGTCTCTAAGCTGCCCTGGGGAGATGAAGTTTTTGAAGCGTATACCCCTACGAACGAAGAATTCGAGGAATTGGAGCGACGGTTCCCGGGCTTTGTAACTGTTTACCGGGAACTACTATGTCACCATAATACGTGCCAGCAGATGTCAAAGAAGAAGAACGATAGCTCGAAAGGGAACCTTCCTCATACCAAGACCTGGCTCAGCTATCTTTTTGAGCTAGGAGCCTCAGGCCGGGTTTTCCACTGAAGTCCTCGAACCTGGGAGGAGGTGCAGAACCAGGTGTCGACTGCCAAGTGGGTGAAAACCATGGGTGATAGATTTGGGAGCCAATCTGACTCCTTTAATTACTTTTATCATGATACCCTAAAGATGTTTGATAAGGCTCTCCTGGCGGGATTTCTGATGGTATGGCTGCAAAATTGTGTAGTTTTGGAAGGGGCTGGTGCTATTGAGAGAATCAGCCGTAACCTGATCCATCCTACGGTAAAGCTAGTCTTTGGGGCCAGACTAGCTCTACTCCCTGCCATGGTATGCAACATATATCGTGGCCTCCGTGCCTTCTCGTCCAAAGTCATTGCTCGCGATACGACGAAAGACTTTGAACGAATTGAGCTGCCATACCATTATCTGATGGGGTGGCTGTTGATGCATTACCAGTTTTTGATGAGGCCTGGCCCAGAGGATGACGTGACTACTGATGATGCCTTCATCTTTCAGTACCGTCGTATGCCCTAGGAGTACACTACCATGCCAGCCTGTTGGATGGTGCTGGCACGAGTGGACAGATACTCTTTTTTCGTGTCTGTTCCTTATTTTACTAATGAAGAAGTAAGAGTCATGCATCTTGATGGTGCTGTGTCTCCCAAATTCTTATCCGAGAAGATGCTCCTCTCATTGTGGAACATTCGCCCTGCACATCTGGTGTATCGCAACCGCAATTCTGCCTTTTTGGAGCCTTAATTACCCAGTCGATTCTTCCGATAATTTGGGTACAGTCAGATGTTCTTGGACAATCCCAGCTCCTGCCTGGGTTTTGAGGGTAGCGTTCTTGACGGCATCCGGACTTGGCACTACTATAGCACATTTCACACCCGTACCACCTTCTCCGTTCTCGATGCTGGAGAGTCGGGACACATTTTGTACATGGCGGCCTTATACCATGTTATGGTGAATAAGCCCCCAAGAGATTTTGACCCAAGTACCAGCTTTATTATTGTTACTGGCTTTGAGAAGAAGCCAAGGACTAAGAAGGGGAGGACAGTTGATTTGTCTGACTCGGAGTTTACCAACGTGGACGAAGAGGATGACCATGATAACTTGCCTCTTCCTCTTGTAGATGATTTGATGGCAGATCAACCCCTATTGCGTCTAGTCCTTCACGAAAACGTAGCAAGCGTGAATCCTTTGTCGGCGGCATAACTTACTCCCAAAAATGGGCTGCGGTCAAGCCTCGCGGGCTGATCATTAGGGAGAGAAGTGAGGACGTCGACGCAGTTTCGGAGGTGAATCGAGTGACGATCCCCTTTTTTGTTCTTCTTTTCTGAAATATAATATGAACATTTTTCCTTTTCTTTGTAGGCGTCAGGAGAAGTGAACTCCTCAGAGTCGGCTACCGCCTCTGAGGTTGACCCGGCTATAGCCGCTTTAATTAGTGCTATGATTGCCGATCTTACTTCCACCAGGGTCGTCCCGGCGACGGCTGAGATTCCTTCTCCTGCTGACATCTCAACCCGGGGCGATGTGGGCTCTACTGAACCAGTCCTCGAGGTTGCTGAACCTCAGCCGATTGATGCTGACCCAATTGTATCCATCTTCGGGGCGGCTGGGGCAGAGGAAGCAACTACAATCGGCTCAAGTGTCGCCGTTGAAGAGGATACGGTGGTTGTGAGTGAGCCTCAGCTTTAGCAACCCTCCCCTGGTAAGCTATGTCATGTCTTGACTAGTGAGGAGGTTCATTTGCTCTATCTTTATATCCTTCGGGTTAAGTTGATCGATGGTTGCTCCGGACATACATGTCCTACTCCTTCGCTGTCGATGATGGACATCATCGGGGGAGAAGTCACCAGAGGAGATCTAGTGGAAGAAAGTATGCCTCCTCCTCCTCCAACTCATATCGAGGGACCTCCTGCCTGATCGAGTTCAGGAGGACAAGTAGCAGGACGGCCGGGGTAGGGAGAAATGGTCCCTGCACCCTCCTTGGTTCATGTGGCTACAACACCGAAGGTCGACTTTCTGCCCTGCCAAGTCTCTGGATCCTTCGGGCTGCGGAGGAGGAGATGACTGCTATTCAGGCGTCCTATCGCTCGAAACATGTTTCCCTAGTGATAGGGGCATCAAGTTCTGGTGCATTTTCCTCACAACCGTCTTCAACTCTTGTAGAAGCATGGAAAAGAATAAAGAAAGGTTCATACGGCCAAGAATCCCCATACGGCTCAGAGATCCATACGGCTCAAGAGTCTATGCGGCTTGAATAATCCCATGCGGCCCAGAGAGGAGCCACGTGGCCTTCAACAGCTCTTCTCTTTGTCTTTTGCTACATTTAATGCCCTGGCGACTGACAACTCTGACAAATGACAGCTCTGACAAAAAGGCGCAATAATGACTGACGTAATGGTGCGTCCCTAGGAAAGAGGAGAAAATCTTCTCACAGCTGGCAGAATCCATCTAATCCCGAGGCATGCGGCTGCGGCCGCCCATCTTCATGCGGCTGTATCCTTTATGCGGCCGTCCATCAGCATGCGGCTGCATCCCTTATGCGGCTACCTATCAGCATGTGGATGCCCACTCTCATGCGGCTGCCCATCCTCATGCGGCTGTTCATTCCCATGCGGGTGTTCATCCCCATGTGGCTGCCCATCTTCATGTGGCCGTTCATCCTCATACGGCCCACTTATATGCGGCTCTGCCAAGATGACCCAGTGGAGACACGAGGCGTTTGCCAAGATGATTGAGACACGTGGCAGTCTTATCTTCCTGAAATTATGGGTGTTAACAAATCCTAATCAGATTTGTTGCAATAAGTACCCAGATCAAATCAAATCGAGCAAATTAGACATGTGGCAGGCCATTACAAGTTGCAAATATTCATGGCAATCAACATTTATTGTCCACAGAGATTTAATGCAATCACATTAATTGCTTAAATCTATTATATGCAAGATGGACGACCCAGATTAATTCTCAGACCGCCGACTTTTGAGAATGGGCAATCATTATAAACCCTAATGAAGCCGCCCACTCTTATAAATAGCAATGTGCCATTCTCTTGCAGCAGACACATATATACACACACACGGAGAGAGGACAGAAGAAAGAGGACCTCGGCCCAGATGCAGAGAGAATCAGAGAGAGAATATACAGAGATCGAAAGGAAAGAGGATTATATACAGAGAAACCAAAAAGAGCATTTCTTCATCAACGTACTTCTTCTCCAGAGCCAAGGCTGCACCTGATCGTCCAAGGAGTAAGACAGAGCTGCCGTCGCTTTTTCGAGCCTCTATCGTCACCCACCAGAATCTAAAATAAACAATTGTACTTAGATTGCTGTACCTAGGTTTTCGTCCCTAGGCTTTCTTTGTACGAGCGAGTTTGTATTGTGAGTCTAAGTTCAGTCCTCCGATAATTGTTCTGTTCTTTTATAATCAATGGCAAACATGATGGCGACTCTACTGGGGACAAACTTCTCCACGGCTGAGGAGTTGGTGATGCAATCGGATGCAGCCAAACTTGGCTCCACACAACAGAAGATGGTCGTCCGCTTCGACCAACATGCGTTCGAAGAAATGCTCTCTGAAGGAAGTGCTGGCCTGATCTAGAAGCGAACCCGCACAAAGAAGGCTCGCAGGGAGTGGAGGCCAAAGTCATTTGCTTCCCCCCAAGCTCTGGACGGTGTACTCTTTGCTGCCCAAGACGGCGAAGGTAACACTCATGCGGCCCCACTTCAAGCCATAGAGGACACTGCTGTCCCCAAGTCCGACAGAGAAAAATACTACGATCCTGGACTTGCAGGGGAAAGAGTGATTCTATGTGCTCCAGGAAAAAACCGAACAAAGGCACTAGCCGCAAAACGAAGACTCATGCGGCCAAGATTGCCAGCCGCATGAATGGTGACCATGCGGCCGAAACTGCCAGCCAAATGCATAACACTCATGCGGCCAGGATTTCCAGCCGCATAGAGAATACCTATGCGGCTGAGACTTCCAACCGCATGAAGAAAGCCCATGCGGCTACGACTGTTAGCCGCATGAAGATTATTGATTCCAGCCGCATGCCGCCTGCTCCACGCGGCTCTATCTTCGACCGCCTCTCCTATGGTCCTGATCTCTTCTGCTCCCAAGAAGACATGTCTGACTCTCTCCAGTACCACTTAAACTCATCCTACTATGTGCCCTTACGCACTAGAGTGAAGAAGTCTAGGGCTGCACGAGCTTGGCAAGCTCGGTCCGCTGATCCGACCTCTGGCCATTCGAGCGTCCCACATACTATTAAGCGGGCCTCTGATGGGAAGTTACAGAACCACTCGAGTCTAGCCCCCGACGACAAATAGACAGAGAGGTTCCCAAAAGTCTTCCAAAATACAGGGAGGCTATCCTCCACAAGCATAAGGAAAGAGAAGGGGCCTCGGGGTGCAAAGAGTCCTCCCACGGACATCACTGCACCCAAGTCATCGTCAACTACTGTTGCAATAACGCGACGGTACGAGAAGACCGACGGTCCGTTTTCCAAAGACTGCAACAACCATGTTCAGAGGAGGAGGCACCTCCCGTCGTCTCCTACAACTCTGCTCAAAAAATCTCCACTGATGGGAGAGGAAAGAAGACAAATGTTTTCGGCCCGAAGATTCCAACCACTATGACTAAGAGGCTGTCGTCTAAGCGGGTGCCCACCACCGGAGTTTTCCAAGGTACCCGTTCAAAGACGAAATCTGCTACAGTGGGAGATTCATCGTCCACATCACTGGGGTTGCTGGAAATGGGTGTAGCACTCCTCCGAGCCTCCACGACAATCTGATGTTCCAAGAAGACGAGCTGGGGGAAACAACTATCCCATCAGATGCAGCAAATCCTGACGTCCTCGAGGACGTCCACAATTCCTAAGACGAGGTGAACTCGAAAGCTGGGGGTACTGTTCCTTCTGAGTCCGAACCAGAGGAAGACATTCCCACATACCTCGATGACTTCTCGCTACAGGGGTATGATTCGGAGTGTACATCATCCACCGTCCCTTCCACATCTCCTCATGTGAGGACGGTATTCATGACAGACAGCAACCAGGAGGGTCCTAGTGATCGCCAACGTATCGACACTCTGGAGGCCATACTGCGCACTTTGGTCAAATCCGTGGACGAGATCAAAGCAGCCCTCCCTACTCTGCAAGGAGGAACGCCTGGCCAAACAAACTTGGGCCCCGTCGTCAATACAGACTCAAACTCAGCGGCACCAAACCTGGGCAATATTCCTCCTGAAATGTCGGCTCCTACCGCTGCAGACGAGGCCAGGGAGGCAATAAGAGAGGTCTAGGAGCTCCGGGCTTCCACGCCTGAGAAAATTGCTAAGACCTCAGAATACGACAACTGTATCCCGCTGCGTGAAGAGATGTTCCCTTCCCACTAAAGTATAAACCATTCCACATCAATCCATATTATGGGAAGACCTCCGCAAGTCGGTACATCACTTACTTCGAGGTCACCACCGACCATCTGCCCCATGACGATACCATCCTTACACGATTATTCATCGGGGCATTGGAAGGGGTTACCTTCGACTGGTATCGCAACCTGCCAGACAACTGCATCCACTCCTTCGCCAGCTTCAAGCGCATGTTCTTGTAGAGGTTCTACGAAGTAGGACAGGACGTCACAATGTCCACCCTCATAGACGTCGTTCAAGGGGAGAAAGAGCTGACAAGGAACTATATTGAGCGGTTCCGCCAAACCGCCATGAAGCTACCATCTGGTAATCCGCATTCCTCCTTAATTGAAATTTGCCAAAAGAGACTGCTTCCAACAATCAGCCTCTGGATGGGCGAAAGTCAATTTAAGGACTGGAAGACGTTTATTATCAGTGCCACTAGCGCCGAAGAACGATTGAAGAAGGCTCGCCAACTGGGATTGCACATCTCAAAGGGAGAGGACAAGGACAGGCGTCCTAATGCCAACAATAACAATGGGGGTGGCTCCGCCAACAATCCGGACAATAAGGGCAAGCAGGCTATGGTAGCCGACACAGCACAGAAACTTGAGTCAAAACCGGTAGACAAAATGACCTACTCCTTCGAAGACGCCTACGTCAAGCCCATCTTGGACATGCACATACAAGGAGACAAAATTCATCTCCGTCCACCAAGGCGGGAACCTCGACCGGCAAAAATGGAGAGCCCAAAGTACTGCCATTACCACCGCTACGTCCACCATGCTACACACGACTGCTACCAACTGAAACGGTACATCCAACATCTCATCGATTCGAACGCTCTGGCCATCGATTTCGAAGAGGTAACTGTGGCAGCCAATATGGTGTCAGTATAATTTGGCAGCTTCCCTCCAACAGAAACTCAAGACGGTGTGGTCCCCATCCCTCTGGCGACAATGGAGATTGCTAATCTTCCACCTCCCCGAGATCAGGCTGCTGGTCTAGTGCCCATCACATCACGAGGAGAGGTCATGTAGGTCCATCCGGACCTGGTACTCAAGGTGACTAAATCCACACCACCTTCCATTCGTAAGAAGAATAGTGGAAAAGTCAGATCCTGCCGCACAATTTCGATAAATGTCGAAGAAGCCACAGCTATCGTCACCCGGTCTGGTGCCCAATCCTAACCTGCGACTGATAACTCGACTGAAGATCATCAGCCAGCTACCGCTGACGCTTCAGGACCTTCTCAACCTCCGACGACCGACAATTCTAGGCCGAAGGAGACTCGCTTTGACAAATCCCTCCGAAGAGAGGCACCACAGGGGCTGGAAAGGCCCTACAACTTCGACATCTTGGCGCAATTGGCTAACACACCGGCCAAATTGTCATTATACGAGCTTCTGAGACTCTCAAAGGATGTTCGTACGGCTTTGAGCGATGCCCTCCAGAATGCCGACGCCTATCTGGCTCAGGTCAACCTCACGGGAGGGATCCCGCCTGCAGATCTCCAAGATAGTGCTTGCACGAAAGCGATGCCCAACATTATTTTCACTCCGTAAGATATGCTCATCAAAACCAACCTGCACGATCGCCCGTTATATTACACTGGATACATCGGCGACGTAAAAGTGGATCAGATGCACATTGATCCGGTTCTTCCATAAGCATCATCCTGAAGGGTCTGTTACATCATCTCCGCATTCCTATGCATCGCCTGACGCCAACAAGCACCGCCATCAGCAGTTTCAATTCGGACAGGAGCTATCCGATTGGGAAGATTCGCTTAAAGTGCCAAATTGGCGATCTTCACTTAGAAGTAACCTGTTACGTCATAGACGCAGGCACTTCCTACAACATCCTCTTGGGGCGCCCTTGGATACACGATTATATGATCGTACCTTCCACTCTGCACCAGTGTTTCAAGTATGTCGACAAACACGGCTTCGTGAGGACGAAATTTTTCGACATCGATCCCTTCAAAGGGGTCGAATCCTACTACTCAGGCTCCTGCCTATACGAAAAGTCAAAGAGGGCACCTTGATGAAGGAGATGTGTAAGTTCGTACCGAGACAACCACAGGATCAGAAGAACCTCTGACGATCCACCTCCAAGCTCGCAAACCTGGCAAGTCCGCGCCCCTTATAGCCACTCTGCGTAAGGACGCAATCAACCTCTCGGCACAAGAAGAGCAATTGATAATCCGGCTGCCAAGGACCGGCCAAGTGCCAAGGCCCACAACGGAGCCACTGACAATCAGGCTGCCTAGAGTCGGCCAACCACAAATGGAGAAGCTCAACCCTCCGAAAAGCCAATGACTATACGCCTTCCCAAGAAGGATCGTCACCTCGATGCAAAGTCTGGGGCTTCTAGCGAGCCAACAACTCCCCGCCTAGCATCGAGTACCAAACTGGGTGTCGCTAGTTTGCCAACAACTCCACGTTCTACCCCACCAGCAGAACCCCTGACGATCAAGCTGCCCAGGTCATCCTCTCAGTCTTTATTTATACAGGGGTGGCCGAAGAAGAACCGGAGCTAGCCAAGTATGTGGCTACCCACACTGATGTTCCCTCCGCAGATGATGTAATCCCGCTAGAAAAGATACCTTACTTCATCAATAAAGGGCTATCTTTGAACTACCTCGAGCTTAATAAGCTTTGTACAATGTATGCTATGAAACACGGTATAGGCACTCACCTGCACACACAGGTGACAAATGTGTACACCGTAAACAAGCTTACTCCAGTGGAAGGCGCTTACCGTATAATCGAGGGAGGGGACCATCCAATCATCTTCGGCCGGAAGGACGACCCACAACCCTTCACCATAGAGAAGGTCGATCTTGAATCAGATGTCGGAAGACTGCCTCTGTATCTTTATAGACCCCAATCCAAATACCTCATGCAAAAACAGGGGTATGATCTGGAGACTACGCCAGGCTTGAACTACGGCACTGAACGACGATAAACTTTAAAGCCACCAGTCCCGGCTGGCAAACCACGGGACTACTACAGTAAGACCCGATGTGGATTAGGGTAAGTTACGCCCACAACGACCCCTGAAAGTTTAGATAAGGAATGCGACTGGCATTCACATTCAACCGGGTCACCAACTTCTGATTCGGATGCCAGGATCGGAGACGTATTCAGACCAGTCCTGTCAGTCAACATGGCAATCGCCGACGCTTACGAAGAAGATAAAAACATTCCTAAAATCCTCGAGTTAGAGTCGTGGGCCCAACAGCTGGATACACAATAGGAAAAGCGGTTCGAACAGAGAGAGCCTCCTACTAAAGATGAGGTCATACAAGTGGATCTAGGCAGCGACTCTTCTCCAAAACTAGTCTTCATTAGCAAAAGCCTGACAAACGAATAGAGAAAATCGCTACTGGAACTCGTCAAAGAATACATTGATGTGTTCGCCTGGAGCTATGAAGACATGCCAGGACTAAACCCCGAGGTTGCCTTTCATAAGCTCAACATTTGGCGAGATGCAAAGCCGGTCAAACAACAACAGCGACGCTTCCGCCCGAGCATCATGGATGCGACCGAAGCTGAAGTCAACAAACTGATATCCAGCGGCTTCATACGCGAGGAGCAACATCCAGACTGGGTCACCAACATAGTACCGGTCCTCAAGAAGAATGAGATGATTCGAATCTGCATCGACTTCCGCAATCTGAACGAGGCATGTCCCAAAGATGAATTCTCCCTCCCTATCACAGACATCATGATCGATAACATATGTGGCTTTGAACGCATGTCATTCACGGATGGTTTCTCAGGGTACAACCAAATCAAGATGTCTCCTGACGACAAAAAGCATACATCATTCCGAACACCGATTGGCACATACTGCTAGACAGTCATGACTTTCGGCTTAAAGAATGCTGGCGCACGGTATCAAAGAGCTATGAGTATCATCTTCAGGGATCACTTGTGCAAGATCGTAGAGTGCTATGTTGATGACATTGCCGTCAAGAGTCGCTGTAATGGTGACCATCTCCAGGACCTGAGGACGGTATTCGACCTGATGCGAGCACACAATCTGAAGATGAATCCCACAAAATCCTTCTTGGGCGTATCCGGCGAAAAGTTCTTGGGTTTTATCATCACCGCCCAGGGTATCCACGTAGACCCTGAGAAGACGAAGGCAATTATGGAGATGGGTCCCCCAAAAAATCTTCGCAAACTCAGAGGCCTTCAAGGGAGGCTAGCTAACATCAGGAGGTTCATTTCTAACCTCTCTGGGCGATATCGGCCATTCACCCATCTCATGAAGAAGGGCATCTTATTCATATGGGACGAAGAATATCAGCATGCCTTCGACAGCATCAAAGAATATTTGTCGAACCCTCCAGTCCTTGTGGCCCCGGTTGCTGGAAAACCATTCCTGCTCTATGTACGAGCAATAGAGCATTCCCTCGGTGCTCTGCTGGCACAAAACAACGATGCAGGCCATGAACAAGCTATATATTACCTCAGTCGAATGATGATTGGGCCAGAGCATCAATATACTGCCGTAGAGAAGGAATGCCTCGCCCTGGTCTTCGCCATTCAAAAGATGCGGCACTATGTCACAGGACAAACCATACATATGATCTCACGAGTCTACCCCCTCAGGGTCCTCATGACGAAAACAGGGGCACTCAGCTCTCGCCTCGCTACGTGGGCAATATTACTGTCCCCCTACCATATGATCTTCGTCCCATAAAATGCTGTTAAAGGTCAAGCCCTGGCAAATTTTTTGGCAGCCCACCCAGGCTCGGAGTCGTCCAGAATATATGAAAGAATCCCAGATGAGGTCGCCGACTCGCACGCAACCTCTCACGATGATATATGGCGAATGTTCTTCGACGGTGCCTCAAGGACGGGACCTAAGGGCAACATCGTCGTCGGAGTCGGGGTGGTGCTGGTTTCTCCTTCCGGATTGGTGATCAATCACGCTTACTCCCTCATAGGACCCTGCTCTAACAATATGGCCGAGTACAACGCTTTGGTCATTAGCCTCCAACTTGCAAGAGAGCTGGGGGTTGAGTATCTTGAAGCATACGGCGATTCACAGTTAATCGTCAACCAGATCCGGGATTCATACGAAGTCTGCCACGAAGACATGATCCCCTATCACCAAATAGCGATCGACATCATCTCGTCATTTGAAGGGTTCTTTATCGAACACGTTCCCAGACTACGAAATATCGAAGCTGATGCCTTAGCAGGCCTTCCCGCTTCCCTAGCAATGCCAAATCATACTCATCAATCGGTGGATGTGATAGGCTATGAACTGGTTTATCCCAAGAACAATGTCCAATTTGTGGCGAGTTATTCTGCTAGATCGACGAAGCACAAGACTGGAGACAACCATTCATTGACTTCGTAGTCTACGACATTCTGCCGGAGGACCCAAAGGAAGCCACCTCTATCAGAAGGCGTTCTCTCAGATTCTTCTATGATACAGAGACAAAAATGCTGTATCGCCGATCCTACGATGGATTATTACTTCGATGTCTGTCAAACGCAGAAGCCAAAGAAGCCGTATGCGAAGCTCATTACAGTGTTTATGGGGCCCATCAGCCTGGCCCAAAATTGTAAGATCGTCTTCGCCGAATGGGCTACTATTGGCCCACAATGGTAGCAGATGCGATACACTATGCATGAAAGTGCAAAGCCTGCCAAGTCCATACGAACTTCATCCACCAACCATCCGAATTTCTACATCCGACGGTAGCATCCTGGCTATTTGAAGCATGGGGAATGGATATCATCGGTTCGATTACTCCACCTTCCTCCCTAGGACATCGCTTCATACTCGCAATCACAGATTACTTCTCCAAATAGGCGAAAGTTGTTCTGCTTGCAGAAGTCAAAATTTCAAACATGATCAGCTTCCTCAAGCATCACGTCTTCTATCGTTTTGAACTGCCCCGAAGGATCATCCACGATAATGGTCCGCAGTTTGCAAGCCACGCCTTCTATCGGTTCTGCGACAAGCACCGCATCCAGAATATTGCTTCGATGCCATATAATTCGGCAGCGAATGGGTTGGCAGAAGCATTCAACAAATTCATCATCAAGTAACTCAAGAAGTTCGTGTCGTCCAATAAATGCGACTGGAAAGAGAAGCTTGGTGAATGCTTATGGGCGTACCGTACCATAGTCCGAACAGCCATAGGAATACACCATTCTTCCTGGTATACGGGAGTGAGGCAGTTCTCCCATTGGAGACTCAAATACCCTCGCTCTGCGTCGCCCTTACTTACCAATTGACGACGGACGATAACTACCGTCGCCGACTACAAGAGTTGGAGGCCTTAGATGAAAAGCGCCTCTTGGCTCAGCAACGAATCGAGCTATACCAAGCACGCATCTCCAGAGCCTTCAACAAGAAGGTTAAAATTAGAACATTCTAAGTGGATGATCTTGTCTTGGCATTTCGGAGGCCGATGGTCATGACTCACAAAACCGCCGGCAAATTCCAACCAAAATGGGAAGGTCCATTTATCATTTGTTATGACCCGCACCCTAGAGTAAGAACACGAGACGTGGGTACGTCCAGCCTATGTCGCAGTGTCAGCGGTAGAACGTTGTCCTAGGTCAACATACATCTAGATATATATCTAAACCGTTTATACTCCCCGAATAGGGGTGACATAACAGTAAATAAACTCAATCACAACTAAGGAAGAGATAGCACGATATGAAATAGAACTCAAGAAAAAATAGATGATAAAGTAGTCTAAGATAATCCCAACAAATATCCAGAAGTACATGGTCTAAGATACAGAATGAAAGATTATATACAACTCAGAACTCAGAATAAAGTATAGCTAAACATGCCTCAAGACTACATAAAATAAGATAAGCCTAACTAATCTAGTCTAGGCAATGGGGGTGATGTCCTCATCTAGAGCTGGGTCCTCCTGAGGGTCCAGCTCGCAAGTGTCATCTAAGACTGCCCCGTAGAAAGTGTCCAAACAGGCCTCCTCCTCGTCCTCTGTAATATTTCAGCAGGTCCAGTCAGGACAGGAGCGAGCACAGTACATCTCAACAGTTCATAGCAGGTTAGAAAATATAATCATGCAGTAAAGTAAGATACAAGTACCGAAAGAAGTGCAGTATGTAAATAGAGAGAGAAAACTGTAATAGAAATATCTACTATAAATAGAGAACTAACATGTGGCTAGTGAGTCAGAGTACAACATGGACATGTATACGGCATGGGATGATTCTGATGCTACACTATGGAATGATTCTGATGCTACACTACTGGTGTATTATTCACATGTCCACTTCTACTCCCCCGTACCCCAATCAATACACAAGGATCCAAACAGGTTATGTTATGATTCAATGCAAAGGCCCCTGAAGGGTGGTACATGGAAGTCCCATAAATAGGGATTCTAGGAAACCCAATATATGGGATAAGGATTCAAGGAAGACTCCGTGATCATAATAGTATATGTCACAAGTGATCAGCGAACCAATGAAGCATAGTGATACGCCATGTAAGTGAAACGCACAGAACATGTAGTACCCGATGCTCCCTAAAGGATAACATCTCAAGAAGGGATCCATATAGTACCAATCTGTGTGACCAGCGTGACAGTACGAGTAAAGTAATTTAATGCAGGAAATAATTCTAAGCAAGATATGAAATGATCAAAGAATGTACTTGCCTGGTATCTGAGTGTCCCATATGAAAGTACTGTCTGAGGAGTGGTGTCTGGCTCCTAATCAGAATAGCACAAGTCATAACAAGTCCAAAATGGTATAATGAAGCCCTAATATGCATTCTATGATTCTAGGTCAATCTAGGCCAAAGTAAACTCTTGGTCAACTCTGGTCAACCCTAGAAGTCATACTAGGTCAACCAAGTCTAAACTAGGCTATCAAGTCTAAACTAGTCTATACTAGGTCTAATAAAGATGTACAAGACCAATCTAGGCTCACCAAGCTATACCACCTTACCTAGGCCTATTCTTAACACATGTATATATATTACCTATATATAACAAGTACACAAGTTGTATATATATGTGACATATATATATATATATATATATATATATATATATATATATATATATATATATATATATATATATATATTTTTTTTTTTTTTTATATACTTGTATAATCCATATATCCTATGTAGGTATCAATACTAGATACCCAATATATACACAACTACCATATATATATATATATATATATATATATATATATATATATATATATTATATATAAAATATATATATATATATATATATATATATATATATATATATATATATATATATTTATATATATATATATATATAAAATATATATATATATATATATATATATATATATATATATATATATTTATATATATATATATATATATATATATACTCACATTACATAATATATATACCTATTTAGCAAATAATCACGTAGAAAATAGGATATAGATAAAGAGGGAATGATACATATAGATTGAGAGGAAAGACAAGAGTGTGTGTGTGTATAAAATCTATATGGGTGAGTGAAACATGTAAGAGTGTGTGTGTGGAAAAACTGTGTGTGCCAAAGAGTAATAGTGTGTGTGTTAAAGAGAGGCAAGTGTGATAGTTAAATGAAACTGAAATCTGGAAAAACAGTGGCAAGTGCATACATGTGCAAAATCTGGAAACAGTGGCTAGTGTGTGTGAGATGAAGAGTGAAGAGTGTAAAAGTTTGTATGTAGGTAATGAGTGATACTGGACTGTGCACAGAAAACAGCAAAGGACAGTCCAAATTCCAGTTTAAACCCAAAACTTCATCTCAGTTTAGTCTTACACAATTTCTCAGATTAATACAATATAGGAAAAAATTTATAGTTCATAATAGAACTCGAAGAAAACAGTTTACAACAGAACCCAAAACTCAGTCTATAGCAGTTCACAATTCCAATTTAATAGCCTAGGCTTAAACCCAGTTTTCATGAGCCAAACACATCAAATAAATCCCAAATTCGATACACATGTAGTTCAAGTATAGGAGAACAAATCTAGGAACTATAACCCAACATTTAATAGCATTAGATGGGTAAAAATGATGGCAAAGTTCATATTTGAAACTGAAAATTTGACAGAAATACAAGTATCAGCCATAGCATCTAAATCTATCAATTGACCAATACTCATTATCACTCCCAATCCCAAAATCAGAGTAACAATGAGTTAAACATTAGCTAAAACATGTGGGGGTTAATTAGCAGTAGAACATCACAAAACTGAGATTAAGAGTTAGAAAAAAATCTGAAAAAGGCAATGTATCAGGAATTGGTATCAGCCATAACATCTAAATCTATCAATTCGAAACCCAAATTTCTATATTAACCTAAATTACATGTAAACCTAATATAATCAGAGTTTAACAACACATTTAGGATCTATCTAATCAATTAAGATGTAATTTAAAAGCATTAAAAATAGTTTAATACAGGAACATAATTTAAGAACACTGATACACACAGTGTACGACACGTGCACAGGCAAAAGTGTGTCCGATACGACACAAGAGCTCATGACACTTCATGAACCTCGTGTCAGTCACAAGTACTACACGTGTGTCGAGTCTCGTGTCATAACATAGCGTGTCATGTCCGCTACAGCCCCCGAGTAGCAGGGGAGGACTGTAGCAGCGCGCACGCGTGTGGGCGCCGCGTGTCCACACGCCGATTCTGATACAACATGATGCAGAGACACTCTCAGACAAAAAGAAATGCATAAGCGACATCACAAGCAATTTTCCTATTCAAAAACTTCCTGGAAATTAGGTCGAAAAGTTCTCTAAGGCATTTCGACAAACAGTTCTGAACAGCTCCTGATACGTGTCCAAAACGGACACGATACTTATAAAATCCGACACGAAACCAATGCAGACACTTAGGGGACTCCTAGGGCTTCCTGAGTATGAAAAGAAATCGAAATTTCATGGAGAAATAGAGAAGTTACCTATACTTGAACTTTCAAGAAAAACCCCCTTTCAATAGCTCTTCTCCTTGATGTCCCAATCCACTCAAATCACAACAAACTGAAATAAAACTTCAATGACAGCAAGAATAGGTATATTAAAACCTAATAGAGGAGATTTGAATGAAAAAGGAAATGGAATGGAAATCTAGGGATTAAATGAAATAGGAAACAAACCTTTCTTAAATTTTGAGCTTTCCTAAGAAAGAGGCAACCCTAAAATTAGGAGAGTATTTATAGGGTGATGTTCCTAACGTAGATAGGGGTGGCCGGCCACTTAGTCTAGGGATTAGGGTTTTGGTAATTGTCTTGGGCTTTGGGCCAACCTACAAGGCTATGGCTTGAATTGATTTATTAAAGATTCTAAATCATAAGCCATGACTTATGACTTTCTAATTCCTATTGCTAACTAGAGTCTATTGACCAAACCAAAGGTTAGCTTAGGTTAGACTAGAGTCAAATAACCTAATCAAGTCCATACTAACTAGGGTTAGCTTCTAGGTTGGTCTACAAGGGTCAAAACTAGTCAAAATCAATCTAGTCGAAACAATTCCAAAATAATTCCTAAAAATTCCCATAAATTCAAATAAATTCTAATAAATTTAAATTATCCCAAAAATGTCACAAATACCCTCACACTAGAAATGTGGTAGTGACAAATCTACCCTCCTCAAAAGAATTTCGTCCACGAAATTGAAAGGCAAAATACAACTAATGAGAAGGATAGAAAGTATACCTCACGGTCCAAAAAGATATGGGTAGCGCTCGCGCATCTCATTCTTTTGCTCCCAGGTAGACTCCCCTGGAGAATGATGCCTCCATGCGACGCATACCAAAGGTATCACCTGGTTCCTCAGAACCTTCTCTCATCGATCCAGAATCTCCACTGGCTGCTCTGGATAGCTGAGAGAAGGCCCAGCCTCAATCTCTGAATGATCGAGCACATGGCTAGGGTCAGCCATGTACCGTCTCAACTGTGATACATGGAATATGTTGTGGACCCCCACTAGTACAAGCGGCAAGTCTAGACTGTATGCAATGTCACCGACTCTCCCGCTGATAACGAAAGGGCCGATGAAGCGCGGGCTAAGCTTCCCGCCTCCACCAAAACGTATCGTACCACGAGTTGGAGATATCCTCAAGAAAACCTGGTCTCTGACCTAATCACAAGCAAGGTCTCAATTAATTATAATAAATAAACATGATAAAAAATCACAAACAAATAAACCTAAATCTAATCCTACACTAAACTGTACCTCAAACTCCAACGGCCTCCGGTGGCTATCGGCCCAGTGCCGATGTCTGTCCTGCACCACGTGAAGTCTGTCCCTGATGAGCTTCACCTTCTCGACTGCATCAACAACCATCTCTGGCCCAAGTAAAGCTCACTCACCAACATCATCCCAAGATAAGGGTGTACGGCACCTACGCCCGTACAGTGTAGTGGCCCGCTCCTTGCGGTCCACTATGTAGTACCTACGGCTTGTTGACTCAGTCATAAACTGAGTACTTGGTGAAACCTTTGCCGGTATCGATTGATCACAGATGAAATGCAATAAACCTTTCCAATTGATGGATTGGCTTCTATTGAAATGAATCCAAGAGTTTTGCTGAATGTTTTCTCTCGCTGCTTGGTTTTGATGAATGCGTTTTCGTATTGGTTTTCGATGATTGGTTTTCATTGTTCGCTTTTATCGTATTTTGCATTCATTTCGAATCTTGAGAGAAAGAGACGAAATATGCTAATCAACTGTTGGTGCCATTGTAGGCCGCGTGAATTGTTCGTGAACGGCACGTGAAGTCCCTCCTTCTCTCTACTAAGATTCATCTCGGTGAGTTGCTTCAACCGAACAAACATTGATCTGTACGCCTAATAAAAATGATCTCTATTCTACTCTGTTGCCTTGTCCCAATGATCAACGATACCACATCCATAAAAGATAAGAGAAGATAATTGAATTGAATCAAATGCATGAATATGTGTTGCTACTCGATCTGCTAAATAAGAATGATCATCTGCTTGTCATCAGTATGCTAGAAAATATAGACATGTACAGACAAACTTGTACGTGTTGAGAAGAATCTGAAGGCACGAAACAAACGTGTCATATACCTGTGCATAAGTCCAAATGTGTCTCATCTGATAGAACAGCTACAACATGCATTTGGTCTCGGATAACTTGTATACAAGGAAACATTTGTCTCTCGGGTGGTATATGGGGGCACCTGGAACCGCTCGGCCTAGGAGAGATTAGGGCCTCCATGTGAAAATGGGAGTCGATCTGAGTCCTTAGCGACGAGCTGAACCAAAGAGTCACAGCGGCTAATCATGCGGAAAACCCATGGACCAACATATAGAATAGTACACCTGCATGACCCGAATGACAACTTCAATATCTGCAAGAATGAATCATGAATCACTCATTATGCAAATTGTGCTAACGTGGTTTTGTGCAGGGATGACTGCCGGCAAGGGTAAGTTGCTATGAATTATATTCTACTGTCACGTTCTTATGAATTGTTAAAAAGAACCTAGACAAGTAGAAAGATCACTAGTAAATGTTAGCTCAACATATTGATTTAGTGCAGAGATTTACGAGTTCGGCCAAAAGCCGCTCGCCAGTACATGTTGTGTGCTGACCCACGTTGTGGGCATCCTTTTCAGAAAGCAAAAGGAGACAGGAGGATTTCAAGTGAGGTGTCACGACCCGCACCCGCTGTGAGGGTACAAGAACGTAACGACGCCCAGCCTACGCCGCAGTGTCGGCGGTAGAACGCTGTCCTAGGTCAACATACATCTAACAATATCTATCTAAACAGTTATACTCCCCGAATGGGGTGACATAGCAATAGTAAACTCAATCACAACTAAGGAAGAGATAACACGATATGAAATAGAACTCAAGGAATAAAATAGATAAAAGCAGTCTAAGATAATCCCAGCAATATCCAACAGTACAAGGTCTCAGATGAAAGAATATATACAATACTGAACTCCAGAATAAAGTCTAACTAGAACATGTCTCCAGACTACAAATGATAAACAGCCTAACTAATCTAGTCTAGACAGTCGGGGTGAAATCCTCAGCTAGAGCTGGGTCCTCCTGAGGGTCCAGCTCTCAGGTGTCGTCTAAGGCTGCCCCGTAGTAAGTGTCCAGACCAGCCTCCTCCTCGTCCTCTGCAATATTTTCAACAGGTCCAGTCAGGACAGGAGCGAGCACAATACATCTCATGCAGTTCATATCATGTCAGGAAATATAAAGCAGGCAATAGAATAAAATACATGAAATACTGTAAGAAGATGTACATGAAAACAGGAGAGATATTTGATAACTAAAAATATATATACATGATAAGTAAGAACTGTAAGTGACTAGTGATTTAGAGTATGAGATGGCATGTAATTGGCTTAGGTTGTACATGATGAACATGAAAAGTAACAGAGTGTACATGATGGGTAAATCACATGGCCATTTATACTCACCCCTACCCACAATCAATACACAAGGATCTGTTCAAGTTACGTTACGGACATGATGTTTTGGTTATACAAGAGACACATGGGCAAACATGAGCGTACATGAAAGAACATGAGAGTACATGAACGTACATGTAAGAACATGAGAGAACATGAGTGTACATGAATAACGCAGATGCAAGGAATACATGATGTACATGAAACACATGCCATAAAATATCTGATGCGCCCGCTAAAGGGGGTAACATCCCAAGAAGAGATCCGTATAGTACCAATCCGTGATGATAACGTGACAGCATCAAGTAAAAGTAATCTAGAGCGAGAATATAAGTCGTGACAAGTATGAAACGATCAGAGAATGTACTCGCCTGTATCTGAGTGTCCAATATGAAAAGTACCATCCGAGGAGTGGTATCTGGCTCCTAATCAGAACAGCACAAGTCACAATAAGTCCAGAATAGTAAAATAGAGTCCTACTATGCATTCTACATGATTCTAGGTCAATCTAGGCCAAAGTCAACTCTTGGTCAACTCTGGTCAACCCTAGGAGTCAACTAGGTCAACCAAGTCTAAACTAGGTCAACTAGTCTACACTAGACTATATTAGCCTAATACTAGGTCACTCAACCAACACTAGCTAGTACACCCACTACTAGGCTATCTAGACTAACTACAAGTTATGTGTCATCCAACACCATATATAAAATACACTAGCTAGGTGCCCATATACCTATACATAGGTATAGGCACCACATATCATGGCTATATATATATATAGGCTATATATAGATACATACACTATGTACATATAGATAATATATACATACATTATATTCATATAGAATATATATACATACATTATATACAAAGAGAGAGGGAAGCATGTGAGTGTGTGTATAGGTGAGGGTCACCTGTGACAGTGTGCAAGATAGGCTGTGACAGGAATTCAGAGAGTGGCCTGTGTGTAGGTGATGGTGTATGATGTGTACATATGAAGGCAAGTGTGTGTGTGGTAGAACAAAGTGCAGGAATTACCAAAACAGTAAAGGGGAGAGAGGACAGTGTGTGAGGGTTCATACTCAGGTTTATATCAATACAGGAAACACCCAATATCAGCTACACATATTGCAATACCTAACTCTTCACTTAAACTCAGATTTAGAATCAATTAAACCCAAACTTTCAGTTAAAACCCATACACACATACTCATTAAAACAGTCCATTTGAATCTCAGTCTTGAACATCCCAAAACCCCTTCATCAATCTCAGGTGTCAACCAAGCTAGGTGACAGCCACAACACAACAGGTTTTAATATCAAGTTAGGAAGGAGAGAAAGGATAACAAGCATCAATTAAATTTAGGTTTTACATATAAAATCAAATGGCAGTAAAACAGTGGAAGAAAACAGGACAGTGTGAATCAATTCCAGGTTGGATTTATTCTCAGATTTCCAGTTATGACAGGCATGTGCATATATCGGTCTATATTTCAATTCCTAACCAACAATCAGAAATTATTAAAGGTCAGTGCAAGGCAACATAAAAACAGGAAAAGAGGGCTTAATCTCAGGTTTAACCATAAACAATTGTTAACACCTAAATCTAAACAGTGACAGTCCAAAAGAAGACTGGAACTCAGGTAGTGGACACCCAATTCCCAGGTTTGCATGCATCAACCCAGTTAATGAAAGGAAAGAAGAATAGTTCATCAATAATTAGTGTAAATCAAAATTCAGGTTTTCCTATCAACAGTAAAAAACATCCTTGTTTTAGCATTGCAACATTCAGTTTCCAATATACAAAGAAACTCATTATCAATATAATCCATTTATTCTCAGATACAACAGTTCTCAGTTCATTTCAAAACTCCAACCTCAGTTTCAACCATAAGAAATTCTCAGATTTCCTAAACACATTCTCAGTTATTACATACATATACAGGTTAAATCTCAGTTCAGATTTGAACCATGAACCATCTCAGGTATTCACAACAAGGTAAATCTCAGGTTTCAGGTTGGATGTTAAGGGTTATCAGATTAGACAAACCAATGACAGTGTGCAAAAAAGGAAAATGTGTTGACAGGAACAAAATGAGACAGTGATGGTACTTATGATTTCCCCCACATTGTAAATCAAGATAGGTAATGCAAATTCAGTTATCATCCAAATACTAGTAATGAAAATCATCACAATGTACATGATGTTAATTCATAAATGCAAATTCGAAACAGGGAGAAAAACAGTGATTCAAAACACTGATACAGACTGTATCAGAAAATAGGGAAATTCCCATTCGACAAATAAATCAACCACTAACGAAATCAATAGAAATTAGGTTGGTAAATAGGTACCTAGGTGTGCTCGTGTCTGGGGGCACTTCACGTATCTAAGGGACTGGACACAGTCGTGTCCAAGAGCCAAGGACCACACGAGTCCCAAACTGGCTGAACCAGTGGGGTCAGTCGACCAAGGACATCGAGATTTCTCTCTCGATACCAAACGAGATCCAACGAAACTTGGGGAATGTCCTGACAGACATTGCCCCCAGCTCTCTATCGAATCTCGTGTCCAAAGACCCCACATTGTGTCCACAATGTGACTCGGATAGCAGGGCAACCCAACCCGGCTACTGTGCAGCGTGTCCAAGGCCCCAAACGCGACACGAACCGACTCAAAAACAAGCTCAGTCAAGAAGAAACTCGTAAACGACATTAAAACGAACATTTCCATTCAAACACAATTTAAAAACAGTGAAGAAAATCCTATTGAGGCATTTCGTCGAGCACCTAGTCTTAACTGCTGATACGTGTCCAGAACGGACACGAAACCACAGACACTCGACACAAAATCTATCCAGACCTTAGGGGGACCCTTAGGGCTTCCTATTGGTGAAGACAAAATGGAAATCGATGGAGAAATGGAGAAGTTACCTCTTGAAGAACAATGGGTGGAAAAGTCCTCAAATGCAATGAACTCCTCAAGCCTCCAAGTCTCACAAATTGTTTCTTCCTGCAACCAATTAATTCCAGCAGCAAGAGGATGAAATTTAGGTCCTAATGAAATTGGTTTGAAAGAAAAAGGATTTAAAATAGATTTTTAAGGATTTTAGGAAGATGGGACTCACCTCTTTTCTTAGAACTATGGATGAACGCTAAAAGAGGCTAGCCCTAAAATCTAGGAGGGACTTTATAGTGGGGGAATCCCTAGGTTGGCTGGACATGATGGGTTTGGGTGGGATTTGAGCTAGGTTAGCTAGTCCTATTGAGTTTAGTCACAAAATGACTTGTGTAATCACAAGCCATTTATCAAATAACTTGATTTCTAAATTCCTAATTCAAGTTCTAATGAATCACTAACCACTAACTTGAGTCATACTAGGTTAGGGTCACTTGACCTAACTAAGCCCAACTAACTAGGGTTAGTTTCTAGGTTGGTCTACATGAGTCAAAACTAGTCAAAAAATCAAACTAGTCTAAATAAATCTAAAATAATTCCTAAAAATTCCCATAAATTCTAATAAATTCTATTAAATCTAAATAATAATTAATAATCCCAAATAATTCTTAAAATTATGAAAATGACTAAAATACCCCTCAGTCTGGAAATGAACACTAGCAAGACACCAAATCATAAGTCATGAATTTAAATAGTTTAAAAATAATTAAAAATCACTAAAAATCATAACATGAATAAATATCATTAAATAATAATTATAATTATAAAATTTCAAAATTACCCTCTTGTGGAAAATTGGGTGTTACAATCCTACCCACCTTATAAAAATTTCGTCCTCGAAATTAAAATGGTAGTAGTCCTTCTAGGTCATACACCCCACAATCAGAGTCTCAACATACCGTCAGATAATCATATGCGTCTGTCCAAAATCATGATACTCAGAATCTTCGTCGTGCTAGTGAGCATGGCTACGATAATCACAGAGTCCTTGACTAAGGTACGTATCCTTAGGTTCATGGTATTTAAAATTTTCGCATTGCCGCATGCGACGGCGAAAACCTTAAATTCCCATACCCGAAAAATACATCCAAAATCTGACTATATGTCCTCACTATGCCAACTAACACGACCATCAAGATTCTAGATCCCATAACTGAGGTGACCTAGCCCATATGATTTTCTCAGAAGAAAACAAACATAATGAAACACCAGATCAAACTTATCAACAATGAGGAAACAGATAGAAATAGATGGAATAGAATTTCAGGATAGGTATAATGAGACAAGGTAGAATGGAATCGAGAAGATCAGAACCTGCTAGCACCTCTCCTACTGCCTGAGCATCCTCAAGTGTCATGGCGTAAGCTCATCCTTGCTGGCCTCCCCTGGCCTGCTGCTGATGTTGTGCGAACCTCTGTTGCTGAGTCTGCAATGCTGGTCCTCTCTGTTGTCCTGCCGGAGCCCTAGCTCCTGCTCCCTGAGCTGTCCGTCCCGCAGACTTGGGACACTCTCTCAACTGATGATCTGATGATCCGCAGAGTAGGCACTTGCCTAGCCTCAGCCGGCATTCACCCCAATCGTGTACTGGTTTCTTACAGAAGGGGCAAAAGATAACATGCTGCTGCCTTTGCTGTTGCTGCTGTCTCTGCTGGAATGGCTGCGGCTGGAACTGCCTCGGCTGCTGGTGCTGAAGGTGAGGCTTCTTGGCCTGGCCTCCGCTGCTGCTGCCCCCGACTGGGTCTCGCCCCCTCTTGAGCCTAAGCTCAAGATCATCTTCTGCCAACAAGGCTTCCGTCAAGATCTCCTCGAATGTAGCATCCCGGTTGCCCTTGGTCAAGGACTTGACCTCCTTGACTAGGCCCTTTCGGAACCTCTGGGCCTTCGCCGTCTCGCTCAGACCCTCAACAAACCTGCCGAGACGGCCAAACTCTCCCGCATACTCCTCAACAGAGAGGCTCCCCTGGACCAAGCTCTCAAACTGCGTCTCCAAGGCTCTGACTGCCGAATCTGGGAAGAACTTCTTCTTGAAGAAGCCCCTGAACTGCTCCCAAGTCTGCCCCGGTACCCCCACCCTGGGGTCCGACTGATACCAGGTGCGAGCAAGATCTCGCATCCGGCTAGCTGCGGCCTCGATCAGAAGGTCTGCTGGAATCCTGGCCAGGCGGAAGATCTCCTCTATATGCTCGATCCACTCATCGGCATATATGATCCCCTCTGTCCCCAGAAAGTCTCTGGGGCTCATCTTCTGAAACTGCTCGATCCCCGGTGTCTTCGGCTGCTGCACCACTGGTCGAGCTGCGGCTGTCGTGACGGCCAACTCCATGCCTCTGTCCTGTCGAGCCTGCTGTCGGTCCATGAACTGCTGGAAATATGCGAACATCTGAGCTACGTCCACATGTCCTGGAGGCGGTGGCGGCTGGAAAGGATCCTCTGGAAAGATCGGGTCCTGCCTCCCAGTCGGTGGATGCATACCCCCTACTGTGGCTGTCGAGGTCTCAACACGAGCTGAGGTGACAAGAGCTGCAGTCCCCTAGCCTCGCCGTGCTGGCTGAGAGGTGGCAGTCCCCTCTATAGCATCCTCATGGACGGCACGCTGCGATCGAGTCTCTACCATCCTGAAGATAGACAAACAAGAGTATCAATTTCTGAGAGAGAAGTAAAATAACAAAGGCGGACAATTATAATTCGAAGGATCAGCTGACAAAAGGATTTAGATGGCAATAAAAGGAATTTTTCTAAAGTGATTGAGTATCTTAAAATTAATATCCTATATCCTACTGCAGGCTGTAGTGATATTCTAGTTCGAATACCACTACACTTCTAGTCTGACCTGCATGGGCCACCACTAAAAACGTGTCACGACCCGCACCCACTGTGAGGGTACGAGAACGTAACAACGCCCAGCCTACGCCGCAGTGTCGGCGGTAGAACGCTGTCCTAGGTCAACATACATCTAACAATATCTATCTAAACAGTTATACTCCCCGAATGGGGTGACATAGCAATAGTAAACTCAATCACAACTAAGGAAGAGATAGCACGATATGAAATAGAACTCAAGGAATAAAATAGATAAAAGCAGTCTAAGATAATCCCAGCAATATCCAACAGTACAAGGTCTCAGATGAAAGAATATATATAATACTGAACTCCAGAATAAAGTCTAACTAGAACATGTCTCCAGACTACAAATGATAAACAGCCTAACTAATCTAGTCTAGACAGTCGGGGTGAAATCCTCAGCTAGAGCTGGGTCCTCCTGAGGGTCCAGCTCGCAGGTGTCGTCTAAGGCTGCCCCGTAGTAAGTGTCCAGACCAGCCTCCTCCTCGTCCTCTGTAATATTTTCAACAGGTCCAGTCAGGACAGGAGCGAGCACAATACATCTCATGCAGTTCATATCATGTCAGGAAATATAAAGCAGGCAATAGAATAAAATACATGAAATGCTGTAAGAAGATGTACATGAAAACAGGAGAGATATTTGATAACTGAAAATATATATACATGATAAGTAAGAACTGTAAGTGACTAGTGATTTAGAGTATGAGATGGCATGTAATTGGCT
Organism: Iris pallida; assembly: GCA_029216955.1. NCBI lineage: Eukaryota > Viridiplantae > Streptophyta > Magnoliopsida > Asparagales > Iridaceae > Iris > Iris pallida. Next base: position 12,602,404 of record JANAVB010020997.1, read on the forward strand.
TAGGTTGTACATGATGAACATGAAAAGTAACAGAGTGTACATGATGGGTAAATCACATGGCCATTTATACTCACCCCTACCCACAATCAATACACAAGGATCTGTTCAAGTTACGTTACGGACATGATGTTTTGGTTATACAAGAGACACATGGGCAAACATGAGCGTACATGAAAGAACATGAGAGTACATGAACGTACATGTAAGAACATGAGAGAACATGAGTGTACATGAATAACACAGATGCAAGGAATACATGATGTACATAAAACACATGTCATAAAGTATCCGATGCGCCCGCTAAGGGGGGTAACATCCCAAGAAGAGATCCGTATAGTACCAATCCGTGATGATAACGTGACAGCATCAAGTAAAAGTAATCTAGAGCGAGAATATAAGTCGTGACAAGTATGAAACGATCAGAGAATGTACTCGCCTGTATCTGAGTGTCCAATATGAAAAGTACCGTCCGAGGAGTGGTGTCTGGCTCCTAATCAGAACAGCACAAGTCACAACAAGTCCAGAATAGTAAAATAGAGTCCTACTATGCATTCTACATGATTCTAGGTCAATCTAGGCCAAAGTCAACTCTTGGTCAACTCTGGTCAACCCTAGGAGTCAACTAGGTCAACCAAGTCTAAACTAGGTCAACTAGTCTACACTAGACTATATTAGCCTAATACTAGGTCACTCAACCAACACTAGCTAGCACACCCACTACTAGGCTATCTAGACTAACTACAAGTTATGTGTCATCCAACACCATATATAAAATACACTAGCTAGGTGCCCATATACCTATACATAGGTATAGGCACCATATATCATGGCTATATATATATATAGGCTATATAGATACATACACTATGTACATATAGATAATATATACATACATTATATTCATATAGAATATATATACATACATTATATACAAAGAGAGAGGAAAGCATGTGAGTGTGTGTATAGGTGAGGGTCACCTGTGACAGTGTGCAAGATAGGCTGTGACAGGAATTCAGAGAGTGGCCTGTGTGTAGGTGATGGTGTATGATGTGTACATATGAAGGCAAGTGTGTGTGTGTGGTAGAACAAAGTGCAGGAATTACCAAAACAGTGAAGGAGAGAGAGGACAGTGTGTGAGGGTTCATACTCAGGTTTATATCAATACAGGAAACACCCAATATCAGCTACACATATTGCAATACCTAACTCTTCACTTAAACTCAGATTTAGAATCAATTAAACCCAAACTTTCAGTTAAAACCCATACACACATACTCATTAAAACAGTCCATTTGAATCTCAGTCTTGAACATCCCAAAACCTCTTCATCAATCTCAGGTGTCAACCAAGCTAGGTGACAGCCATAACACAACAGGTTTTAATATCAAGTTAGGAAGGAGAGAAAGGATAACAAGCATCAATTAAATTCAGGTTTTACATATAAAATCAAATGGCAGTAAAACAGTGGAAGAAAACAGGACAATGTGAATCAATTCCAGGTTGGATTTATTCTCAGATTTCCAGTTATGACAGGCATGTGCATATATCGGTCTATATTTCAATTCCTAACCAACAATCAGAAATTATTAAAGGGCAGTGCAAGGTAACATAAAAACAGGAAAAGAGGGCTTAATCTCAGGTTTAACCATAAACAATTATTAACACCTAAATCTAAACAGTGACAGTCCAAAAGAAGACTGGAACTCAGGTAGTGGACACCCCATTCCCAGGTTTGCATGCATCAACCCAGTTAATGAAAGGAAAGAAGAATAGTTCATCAATAATTAGTGTAAATCAAAATTCAGGTTTTCCTATCAACAGTAAAAAACATCCTTGTTTTAGCATTGCAACATTCAGTTTCCAATATACAAAGAAACTCCACATTATCAATATAATCCATTTATTCTCAGATACAACAGTTCTCAGTTCATTTCAAAACTCCATCCTCAGTTTCAACCATAGGAAATTCTCAGATTTCCTAAACACATTCTCAGTTATTACATACATATACAGGTTAAATCTCAGTTCAGATTTAAACCATGAACCATCTCAGGTATTCACAACAAGGTAAATCTCAGGTTTCAGGTTGGATGTTAAGGGTTATCAGATTAGACAAACCAATGACAGTGTGCAAAAAAGGAAAATGTGTTGACAGGAACAAAATGAGACAGTGATGGTACTTATGATTTCCCCTACATTGTAAATCAAGATAGGTAATGCAAATTCAGTTATCATCCAAATACTAGTAATGAAAATCATCATAATGTACATGATGTTAATTCATAAATGCAAATTCGAAACAGGGAGAAAAACAGTGATTCAAAACATTGATACAGACTGTATCAGAAAATGGAGAAATTCCCATTCGACAAATAAATCAACCACTAACAAAATCAATAGAAATTAGGTTGGTAAATAGGTACCTAGGTGTGCTCGTGTCTGGGGGCACTTCACGTATCCAAGGGACTGGACACAGTCGTGTCCAAGAGCCAAGGACCACACGAGTCCCAAACTGGCTGAACCAGTGGGGTCAGTCGACCAAGGACATCGAGATTTCTCTCTCGATACCAAACGAGATCCAACGAAACTTGGGGAATGTCCTGACAGACATTGCCCCTAGCTCTCTATCGAATCTCGTGTCCAAAGACCCCATATTGTGTCCACAATATGACTCGGATAGCAGGACAACCCAACCCGGCTACTGTGCAGCATGTCCAAGGCCCCAAACGTGACACGAACTGACTCAAAAACAAGCTCATTCAAGAAGAAACTCGTAAACGACATTAAAATGAACATTTCCATTCAAACACAATTTAAAAACAGTAAAGAAAATCCTATTGAGGCATTTCGTCGAGCACCTAGTCTTAACTGCTGATACATGTCCAGAACGGACACGAAACCACAGACACTCGACACAAAATCTATCCAGACCTTAGGGGGACCCTTAGGGCTTCCTATTGGTGAAGACAAAATGGAAATCCATGGAGAAATGGAGAAGTTACCTCTTGAAGAACAATGGGTGGAAAAGTCCTCAAATGCAATGAACTCCTCAAGCCTCCAAGTCTCACAAATTGTTTCTTCCTGCAACCAATTAATTCCAGCAGCAAGAGGATGAAATTTAGGTCCTAATGAAATTGGTTTGAAAGAAAAAGGATTTAAAATAGATTTTTAAGGATTTTAGGAAGATGGGACTCACCTCTTTCCTTAGAACTATGGATGAACCCTAAAAGAGGCTAGCCCTAAAATCTAGGAGGGACTTTATAGTGGGGGAATCCCTAGGTTGGCTGGACATGATGGGTTTGGGTGGGGTTTGAGCTAGGTTAGCTAGTCCTATTGAGTTTAGTCACAAAATAACTTGTGTAATCACAAGCCATTTATCAAATAACATGATTTCTACATTCCTAATTCAAGTTCTAATGAATCACTAACCACTAACTTGAGTCATACTAGGTTAGACTAGGGTCACTTGACCTAACTAAGCCCAACTAACTAGGGTTAGTTCCTAGGTTGGTCTACATGAGTCAAAACTAGTCAAAAAAATCAAACTAGTCTAAATAAATCCAAAATAATTCCTAAAAATTCCCATAAATTCTAATAAATTCTATTAAATCTAAATAATAATTAATAATCCCAAATAATTCTTAAAATTACAAAAATAACTAAAATACCCCTCAGTCTGGAAATGAACACTAGCAAGACACCAAATCATAAGTCATGAATTTAAATAGTTTAAAAATAATTAAAAATCACTAAAAATTATAACATGAATAAATATCATTAAATAATAATTATAATTATAAAATTTCAAAATTACCCTCTTGTGGAAAACTGGGTGTTACATGAGGCACCGAAGCTCGTCTAGCCCAGTAGAGCTCGTGGACCGCCTCGAAGTTTACTTTTCATTCCAGTCCAGTTTCAAGTTTCTTTTCCTTCTAAAGGTGTCTTTCAATTCCAGCTTATAATAAAGGGATATCATGTATGGGCATTGTGGCTATTTTCAAAAGAGTGTTTCAAAGAGTATCATGTAGCCAAATTATAAGGCAAATCTGAGTTCGCAAAGCTTTGTACTTGTATTCCAATCAAGCTATCAATAAAATGAATATTTCTATTTCAAATCTCTATGTTCAATATTTGGTTTTCTGCAATGGGTGCGTGCGTGTGTTTTGCTTAACTAATGGGTACATGCGTGTGTTTTTGCTTGATTAGTTATTTTGTACAGGTACATGGCCTTATGCAAGCGCAACTTAGGCTTGTACGGCATCACGCCTTACCGAGGACGATCGATCCCGCAGGGATCCAGGCAAGACGGACGACCCTAGCGGGATCGGGGCGTGACAAAGTGGTATCAGAGCACAGCTTTACGTCCTTGGCCTCTTGCAAATATCGATTTTGAAAAAGTATATAAAGTACCTTGACGGCTTTCAAAAGTGTCCCGATTTTGAGTTATGAAAACCAATGCCCCATATAATAAGTCCATAATATTTTATGAGACTGACAGAAGTTATACTATTTTGTAGAGAAATGGTTCCTCCTCGTCCATCTGGCTCGACCGATCCGGTAGAACGGATCATGAGAATGTTGGAGCTGCAGAGGCAGGATAATGAGGAAAACAACCAAATACATCAGGCCCGAGCGGCTGCCCAACAAAAGCAGTTGGATGCCTTGACCCAGCTTGTCAAGGCGCTTACGGCAAATCAAAATACCACCGCAGCGACGGAACCAACGGAAACGCTCGAGATCGAGCCCGTAGAGGGTGATGAGCCCCAGCCAGCGCAAAGGCACACTGTCTTTAGGCCAAAGGACTTCTTGGACGCGAAACCTCCAAAATTTGAAGGTAGAACATCACCCGACAAGGTGATGGACTGGATAGATAAAATGGAGAGTCTGTTCTCGTTCATAGGAGTTCAAAGTAGCAAAAAGGTAGTTTGTGCCGTTATGCTTCTACGGCTGCGGGCGAAGGATTGGTGGAAGGCAAAGAAGCCGGCGCTGCTCACAACGGCTAGGAATGGGAAGATCTCATGGGCCTCGTTCAAGAAGGCGTTTCTGGATCAATATCTGCCTCCAGCCATGAACAAGAAGATGGAGGATGACTTCATCACACTGAAACATGAAGATATGTCCGTGGAGGACTATGAGTCTGAATTTGCTAAGCTAGCAAATTTTGCCGCTGCTTTGCTCCCCACAGAACAGACTCGCATAAATCGATTCGTTGAAGGTCTGAATGACGACATCCAGTTAAGTGTGCTGAATCGAAAATGCGGGTCCTATTCTCAGGCCTTTGAGGCGACGCTACAGGTGGAACAGTTTCTGCTGAAGAAAGCGTCCAATAAAGCACAGAATAGTCAGAATCAGCCCGCCAAGAGATATCATGACGGAGAGAAAAAGACTGACGGGGAACAGAACAACAAGCCTGTATGCGGCTTCTACGGTCGGCAAGGGCATATCAAAGAGGACTGCCGCTATGGGAATGGCCAGAGTTGCAGTCACTGTGGCAAGAGTGGGCACATCAAGGAGGACTGTCGTGCCGCTAACCTCGCTTGTTTTCGTTGTGGCCAACAGGGCCACTAAGTCAAGTATTGCCCAAAAAAGAATAGAACGGATCAGAATAAAGATGACACTGAAGAGCGTGGGCAGCTGCCAGGCCCACCGCCGCTTCGAGACCCTCCGCACAACCAGCCACAGCGGACTAATGCACGCGTCTATAATCACTCCACGTTGCTTGATCCAGAATACAACATAAGTGGAGGTGAGTTTGTATCTTAAGTTTTAAGGACAAAACTTTTTTTCGGTAGGTTATTATGTAGTGCCCCGCTCCTTGCGGTCCACTATGTAATACCTACGGCTTGTTGACTCAGTCATGAACTGAGTACTTGTTGAAACCTTTGCCGGTATCGTTTGATCGCGGATGAAATGCAATGAACCTTTCCAATTGATGGATTGGCTTCTATTGAAATAAATCCAAGAGTTTTGCTGAATGTTTTCTCTCGCTGCTTGGTTTTGATAAATGCGTTTTCGTGTTGGTTTTCGATGATTGGTTTTTATTGTTCGCTTTTATCGCATTTCGCATTCATTCCGAATTTTGAGAGAAAGAGACGAAGTATACTAATCAACTGTTGGTGCCATTGTAGGCCGCGTGAATTGTTCGTGAACGGCACGTGAAGTTCCTCCTTCTCTCTACTAAGATTCATCTCGGTGAGTTGCTTCAACCGAACAAACATTGATCTGTACGCCTAATAAAAATGATCTCTAGTCTACTATGTTGCCTTGTCCTAATGATCAACGATACCACATCCATAAAAGATAAGAGAAGATAATTGAATTGAATCAAATGCATGAATATGTGTTGCTACTCGATCTGCTAAATAAGAATGATCATCTTCTTGTCATCAGTATGCTTGAAAATATAGACATATACAGACGAACTTATACGTGTTGAGAAGAACCTGAAGGCACGAAACAAACGTGTCGTATACCTGTGCATAAGTCCAAATGTGTCTCATCTGATAGAACGGCTAGAACATGCATTTGGTCTCGGACAACTTGTATACAAGCAAACATTTGTCTCTCGGGTGGTATCTGGGGGCACCTGGAACCGCTCGGCCTTGGAGAGATTAGGGCCTCTATGTGAAAATGGGAGTCGATCTGAGTCCTTAGTGACGAGCTAAACCAAAGAGTCACAGCGGCTAATCATGGGGAAAACCCATGGACCAACATATAGAATAGTCCACCTGCATGTCCCGAATGACAACTTCAATATCTGCAAGAATGAATCATGAATCACTCATTATGCAAATTGTGCTAACGTGGTTTTGTGCAGGAATGACTGCCGGCAAGGGTAAGTTGCTATGAATTATATTCTACTGTCATGTTCTTATGAATTGTTAAAAAGAACCTAGACAAGTAGAAAGATTACTAGTAAATGTTAGCTCAATATATTGATTTAGTGCAGAGATTTGCGAGTTCGGCCAAAAGCCGCTCGCCAGTACATGATGTGTGCTGACCTACGTTGTAGGCATCATTTTCAGAAAGCAAAAGGAGACAGGGGGATTTCAAGTGAGGCACCGAAGCTCGTCTAGCCCAGTAGAGCTCGTGGACCGCCTCGAAGTTTACTTTTCATTCCAGTCCAGTTTCAAGTTTCTTTTCCTTCTGAAGGTGTCTTTCAATTCCAGCTTGTAATAAAGGGATATCATGTATGGGCATTGTGGCTATTTTCAAAAGAGTGTTTCAAAGAGTATCATGTAGCCAAATTATAAGGCAAATCTGAGTTCGCAAAGCTTTGTACTTGTATTCCAATCAAGCTATCAATAAAATGAGTATTTCCATTTCAAATCTCTGTGTTCAATATTTGGTTTTCTGCAATGGGTGCGTGCGTGTGTTTTGCTTAACTAATGGGTGCGTGCGTATATTTTTGCTTGACTAGTTGTTTTGTACAGGTACATGGCCTTGTGCAAGCGCAACCTAGGCTTGCACGGCTTCACGCCTTAGCGAGGACGATCGATCCCGCAGGGATCCAGGCAAGACGGACGACCCTAGCGGGATCGGGGCGTGACATACAGAGCCTCGAAAGGTGACATCTCAATGCTGGCCTGGAAACTATTGTTGTAAGCAAACTCCACCAAATAAAGATGATCCTTCCAGGAACCACCAAAGTCCAGGACGTACGTCCGTAGCATATCCTCAAAAGTCTGAATAGTCCGCTCTGACTGTCTGTCCGTCTGGGGGTGGTATGTAGTACTAAACTTTAGCTGAGTGCCCAAGCTGGTCTGCAGACTCCTCCAAAAATGGAAAGTAAAACGGCTATCCCGATCTGAGACGATGCTGACTGGAACCCAGTGAATCCTGACTATCTGCTGCATATATATGTCCGCCACCCTCTCTGTAGACGTACCCACCTTGAATAGCAAAAAGTGGGCCGATTTGGTCAACCTGTCAATGATGACCCAAATCGCGTCTTTTTCTCCTGGAGTACGCGGCAATCCTAAAACGAAGTCCATAGTGATATGCTCCCATTTCTACTCGGGAATGGGCAGCGGCTGCAATAATCTACCGTGCCTCTGTTTCTCTGCCTTGACCTGCTGACAGACCAAGCACCTAGCCACGAAGCGAGCCACCTCCCGCTTCATCCCTGACCACCAAATATGCTCCCTCAGATCTCGGTACATCTTGTTGGCACCCGGGTGTATAGAGTACTGAGATCTGTGGGCCTCCTACATAATCTTCTCCCTTAGCTCTCCGCTGGGTACACATAACCTGGAACCGTGCCTCAAGGCACCATTCTCTGCAAGAGAAAACTCGCCCTCCAGCAATCCGGCTCGAACATGCTCTCGGAGACACCGCAGAGCAACGTCCTCAAACTGTGCCGACTTGATCCTCTCCACCAAGTCCGACTGAATCTGCATCCCCCATAACTGCATCTGTACTCTGGGCACGATCACCTCAATCCTAAGGCTCTCCAAGTCTGCAAGCAAATGCCGATCCATAGTCAAACACATGGCTGTCGGATACCTACTCAAGGCATCGGCAACCACGTTGGCCTTCCCTGGGTGATACTGAAGTAGGATGTCAAAATCCTTCATCAACTCTAGCCATCTGCGCTGTCTCATGTTCAACTCCTTCTGAGTGAACACATACTTTAAGCTCTTGTGATCTGTTAAGATCTCCACCTTCTCACCATATCGATAATGCTTTCACAACTTCAGAACAAATATCACTGCTGCCAGCTCCTGTTCGTGGATAGGGTAGTTTTTCTCATAGCGACGCAATTGCCTGGAAGCATAGGCAATCACCTTCCCATGCTGCTGTAAGACGCAACCCAGCCCCTTTCCTGAAGCATCACTACAAACATACTCAGCATCCTTCTGGGTCAACCGAGTCAACGGCTCTGCAACCCGGGAGAAATCCTGCACGAATCTCCGATAATATCCTGCCAGCCCCAGGAAACTCCTGATCTCTGCAACTGAAGTCGGCGCTGCCCATGCCTCAACTGCTACAATCTTCTTGGGGTCAACTGAGATACCATCTCCAGTCACCATATGCCCCAAAAAGTCCACCCGGTCCAAGAAGAACTCACACTTGGAGAGCTTCCCGTAAAGCTGCTCCTTCCTGAGAATCTCCAGCACTATCCTCAAATGCTCCTCGTGCTCCTCCCCAGTCTTGGAATATATCAAGATGTCGTCAATGAACACCACCATAAACTGATCCAGATACTGGTAGAACACCTTGTTCATAAGGTTCATAAACACTGCTGGTGCATTGGTTAGCCCAAACGGCATAACCAAAAACTCAAACTGCCCGTACCGCATCCTGAAAGTGGTCTTGGAAATATCCTCCCCCTTCACCTTCACCTGGTGATATCCTGATCTCAGATCATTCTTGGAAAATACCCGAGCTCCGCTCAATTGGTCAAAAAGATCGTCGATCCGCGGCAGTGGGTATTTGTTCTTGATTGTGAGATTGTTGAGTGCCCTATAGTCAATACACATGCGTACTGACCCATCCTTCTTCGGCATAAACAACACTGGTGTACCCCATGGTGACAAACTCGAGCGGATGAAGCCCTTGTCTTGTAGCTCATCCACCTGCTTCTTCAGCTCCACCAGCTCGCTGTTATTAACCCGATAGGCCTGCTGAGAGATGGGTTCCGCTCCTGGAACCAAGTCTATTGAGAACTCTATGTCTCTGTCTGGTGGCAATCTTGGCAACTCCTCTGGGAAAACATCCATATAATCTGCTATCAAGGGGTGTTGAATCGCCTGCTCCTCGACCGAGACTCCACAGAAGACTCCGCTGCTCTGCTCTGCCTGACGTCTGGAGTACTCGAACTCTGGCTCCCCCGGCGCTCTAAAGAGAACTCTACCCCCTCTGCAATCAATACTAGCATTGTGCCTGCTCAACCAATCCATGCCTTGTACTATATCGTAGTTCGGCAATGGCATTACGAGCAAGCTTACCTCCAACTCACGGCCTCCCAAAACTACTCTCCGACACTTATAAACATCACTCACGAGGATAATACCACCCCCGGTCGTGATCTTGTAAGTCCTAGGCAACAATTTAGCTATGATACCGTGTCTAATCGCAAAAGATACTGATATGAAGCTATGCGAAGTACCAGAATCGAATAATGCAAAATCTCGACTGGAGTCGAGGAGAATCAAACCTGCAATCAGCTCTCCGATGGCCTCTGTATCCTCTGCTGCCATGGCGAATCCTCGTCCCTGCTGGCCTCCTCTGGCCTGCTGCTGGTGCTGGACGAACCTCTGCTGCTGCGTCGGCAGGGCTGGTCCCCTCTGTTGTCCTGCTGGAGCTCTGACTCCTCCTCCCTGGGCTGCTCGTCCCATGCGGTACTCCCTCATCTGGTGGTCTGCTGAGCCACAAACTAGGCACTGGCCCAGCCTCTTTTGACACTCATTGGCGATATGCCCGGGCTTCTTGCATTAGGCACAAGTGATAACCTGCCTCTGGTCCTACTGGTGCTGCTTCGGCTGCTGCTGCTGGTGAACTGGCCTCTGCTGGATCGGCTGCTGCAGAAACTGCCTCAGCTATTGATGCTAAATTGGGGCCTCTTGGCCTGGCCCCCGCTGCTGCTGCCTCCAACTGGGTCTCGTCCCCTCTTGAGCCTAAGCTCAAGATCATCCTCGGCTAGCAAGGCTCCCGTCAAAATCTTTTCGAACGTAGTATCCCGGTTGCCCTTGGTCAAGGACTTGATCTCCTTGACTGGACCCTTTCGGAACCTCTGGGCCTTCGCCATCTCGCTCAAGCCCTCTACAAACCTGCCGAGACGGCCAAACTCCCCGGCGTACTCCTCCACTGAAAGGCTCCCCAGGACTAGGCTCTCGAACTGCGACTCCAAGGCTCTTAGTGCTGAATCTGGGAAGAACTTCTTGAAGAAGCCCTTGAACTGCTCCCAAGTCTGCCCAGGTACCCCCACCCTGGGGTCTGACTGATACCAGGTGTGAGCAAGATCTCGCATCCGGCTAGCTGCGGCCTCGATATGAAGATCTGCTGGTATCCTGGCCAAGCAGAAGATCTCCTCTATATGCTCGATCCACTCATCGGCATATAGGATCCCCTCTGTCCCCAGAAAGTCTCTGGGGCTCATCTTCTGAAACTGCTCGATCCCCGGTGTCCTCGGCTGCTGAACCACCGGTTGAGCTGTAACCGTCGTAAGGGCCAGCTCCATGCCCCTGTCCCGTTGAGACTGCTGCCGGTCTATGAACTGCTGGAAGTACATGAACATCTGCGCTGCGTCTACGTATCCTGGAGGCGGCTGCTGGAAGGGATCCTCTGGGATGACCGAGTCTTGCCTCTGAGCCGGTGGAAGCATACCCCCTGCTGCTGCTGCCGATGTCTCAATACGAACAGAGGTGGCAGGAGCTGCAATCCCCTGGCCTCGCTGTACTGGCTGAAAGGTAGCAGTCCCCTCCATAGCATCCCCATAGATGGCACACTGTGATCTAGTCTCTACCATCCTGAAGATAGATAAATAAGAGTATCAATTTCTGAGAAAGAAGCAAAATAACAAAGGCGGACAGTTAAAAATTCAAAGGATCAGCTGACAATAAGGAGTTAGATGGCAAATAAAAGAATTTTTCCTAAAGTGATTGAGTACCTTAAATTTAATGTCCTATATCCTACTGCAGGCTGTAGTGATACTCTAATTCGAATACCACTACACTTCTAGTCTAGACCTGCATGGGCCACCACTAAAAATGTGTCACGACCCGCACCCTAGAGTAAGGGCACGAGACGTGGGTACGTCTAGCCTACGCCGCAGTGTCGGCGGTAGAATGCTGTCCTAGGTCATCATACATCTAACAATATATATCTAAACAGTTTATACTCCCCGAATGGGGGTGACATAACAGTAAATAAACTCAATCACAACTAAGGAAGAGATAGCACGATATAAAATAGAACTTAAGGAAAAATAGATGATAAAGTAGTCTAAGATAATCCCAGCAAATATCCAGAAGTACATGGTCTCAGATACAGAATGAAAGAATATATACAACTCAGAACTCAGAATAAAGTCTAGCTAAACATGCCTCAAGACTACATAAAATAAGATAAGCCTAACTAATCTAGTCTAGGTAATGGGGTGATGTCCTCAGCTAGAGCTGGGTCCTCCTGAGGGTCCAGCTCGCAAGTGTCATCTAAGGCTGCCCCGTAGAAAGTGTCCAGACATGCCTCCTCCTAGTCCTCTGTAATATTTCAACAGGTCCAGTCAGGACAGGAGCGAGCACAGTACATCTCAACAGTTCATAGCAGGTTAGAAAATATAATCATGCAGTAAAGTAAGATACAAGTACTGAAAGAAGTACAGTATATAAACAGAGAGAGAGAAAGTTGTAATAGAATTATCTACTATAAATAGAGAACTAACATGTGGCTAGTGAGTCAGAGTACAACATTGTTTGCCATGAAATATAAAAGAACAGAACAATTATCAGAGGACCGGACTTTTACTTCACGTTATAAACTCGCTTGTACAAAGAAAGCATAGGGACGAAAACCTAGGTACAGCAGTCTAAGTACAATTGTTTATTTTAGATTCTGGGGGGTGACGATAGAGGCTCGGGAAGGCGACGGCAGCCCTGACTTACTCCTTGGACGATCGGTTGAAAGCCTTGACTCCTGTGACGAGATGGTTGGCGTTGATGAAGAAATGCTCTTCTTGCTCTCCTCGTATTGCTCTTCTGACTTCTCTCTTTCTCTGTGTATTTTCTCTCTGATTATTAGGAGGAAAGCTCTCTCTGTCTATCTCTTCTCCTTCTCGCAAGGGAATGGCACCTTGCTTATTTATAGGAGTGGGGGCATCATTAGGGTTTGGATGATTGCCCATTCTCAAAGTGGCGGTAGCCTGATGATTAATCAATCTGAACCATTAGTCTTAAGCGTGAAGGATCTGGGCCATTAATGTGGATAGTATTGAATCCTGTGAATGATTAATAATGATTGCTTTAGATCTTCATGATTGGTTGTGTCAAGCTTGGATCTCTCACCATGTGTCCCATTGGCTTTATCATGAATGATATGACCTGATCTCATTAATTATGAGGATAACGTTAAATATGGTTATTGGGATCTGGTAAATCTCTGATTGATTTAATACCACGTATCCCATAATCCCCCCTGCTGCCAGCTATTAATTCATAGGGGCAATTGAATCTCTGCCACATGTCTTAATGGTGGACCCTGCCAGATATCCATGAACCGCATAAGACAGCATCTCAGCGAGCCGCATAGGTATAGTACTTACGAGCCGCATGGGATGGTTTCATGGTGAGCCGCAAGAAGATGATTCCTGCCAGCCGCATGAAGCTGTTCTTCGATTGAGCTGTATGGAAGTCTGTCATGTGGCAATCTCGGATCGTATCAGAGATTTTCTTCCGTTCCTGAAGAGTCTGTCATTATGACAGGACCATCATGGCACTTTATGTCAGAGCCGTCAGCTGTCAAATCATGGCAGAGCATTAAATAAGGCCATTACTCGATGGCCAGCTGTGTGAAGGGATCCCATAGGGATACGGTGTTGATCGAGCCGCATATCTCTGTTGGTCGTATGTGAGCCGCATGTACTTCCGAGCCGCATGAGGCTGGGAGACTCTTTGAACCGCATGGGACTGTTCCTACGTAAGCCGCATGGATTCTCCTGTCCCGAGTCGCATGAGACTGAGAGTCTCTCTGAACCGTATGGTACTGCCCCTGTATGAGCCGCATGGGGTTCTCCTGTTTTGAGCCGCATAGACCATCATTCTGATATTTTCTATGCTTCTACAAGACCCCCTTCAAAGTTTTTAATTTGCAAAATTAAAATACTTTGAATAAGAAGCATGGCCTTTGCTGACCGCATAGATGGTTCAGCCGCATGGATTTATCTGGCCGCATGAGCTGTTAGGCCGCATAGATATTTTGCTACGTGTCCCAACCACGTGTGCAAATCTTCTGCATTAAATGCCCTTGATTCGTTTATTGAATTAACACCGCCTTTTGGGGGAGGATCCCAAGGGTCAGTTTTGTTTTGACCGAAGCATTTTTGGCCTTTGTTCTTTTAGGTAGCGTGTGGATCGAGGTGTTTGTTGATTTACGAGCCTCCTTCGCCTATAAATAGGTGTAATTTTTTTTTTGAGGTTTCTTTACCTTCTCTCTTTGCTCGAACTCCTTGTTGTCGACTCCCTCTTCGTCTTCTCCTATCAACGATCGGCAATGGCTTCCAAGAAGACTACCGCTGCTATGGGCAAGAAGACCGCGTCGTCGTCTGCGGCAGCGAAGGGCAAGAAGGCCGCATCTTCATCGACTGCGGCGGCAAATATGGCGACTCCTCCACTGGCTGACGTGCCTGTTTTTTATCCCGACGTTCACCCGCCTATTGCTGGTAGGACCATCAACATGAACTGTCATGGCTATGCCGCATATCTTATGCGCGAGCCTGTATTTCCAAGTGTGCTGCATGTCCGACTCATGTTTGAGACGTATGGGATATGACCCAGGCCTGAGCCGCATGAAAGTTGTTGTTTGCAGCCGCATAATTACTTCACCATCAGGGCCGCATAAGCTCATCTGGGCTGGACCGCATGGGCTCTTTCAAACTGAGCCACATAAGCCTATTTCGAACTGAACCGCATAAGAACATTTGAACTAGGCCGCATAAGCTCATCTGCACTTAACCGCATACGCTCATTTTGAACCAAACCGCATAAGCTCATTCGAACTGAACCATATGAGCTCTTTCAAACTGAGCCGCATAAGGCTATGCTGAACTAAGCCGCATAAGCATCGAGTAGTTGTGTTTCGGCTATCTTTTTGACCTTGTTTCTTTTGTATTTCTTCAGTGAATCTGCCAGTAAATCCTGCAGGGGAACTTCTGGTTGGCTCGAATCAGTTCGCCTTGGGCGTGCATCTTGATGACTTAGTTAAGCATGTGCTGAATCAATTTCCTGCTAATGAGCCTTCGGAGAGGTTGAATGCCATCGAGAATCAGACCCTCCATTATCTCCGTGCCATGATGAATACTGGAAAGTTGGATGGATTATACCTGAAGCCTTCATTCCTCTTTGGAGACGCTTTAATCATAAAGAATCCTCGAGTATTAAAGATTTCTGAAAACTGGGATTTTTTTTTGGATGGGATGGCGATCCATATTCCTCTCATGGAACGTCATTATCCTCTGTCGTGGTTCAATATGGTGTTGTTGGACAGGAAGATGGTGTGTAACTTAACTCCTACCCAATCAGGGATATTGATGGGCAACATCTATTATAACCCGAACATGCGGTCAGCGTACGCGGGTAAGGACTCCGTCCTCCGGTACATGATGGGTCTGGCCCCAGGCTCTTTCATGAATGTATACGGCCCCAACTTCACATTCACTCAAGCTGATACATTCATGAATCGGCTCGCTCGCAAAAAATCTTATCCCATCGGCAGACTGGCATTGTTGAACTGGATAAACCCCACTTCTACGTGGGCCCAGTTGACCACTTAGGTTCTGCAGACCTACGAAACATTCCTGCTGGAGGTGGGACTTTATCATGCCATTCGGGGCACTTGTCACGGGCTTCCAATCAATAAACCATTGTTCGTGGCGCTCTTGGAGATGTACAACCGACGAAAGGGGACGTTCTTTGCACCCGGAGGGGAGTTGGTGCTTGCTCTCCATGAGATGTATATTGTCTCCAAACTTCCGTGGGGGAACGAGCCTTTCGAGGTGTACACCCCGTCGAATGAGGAGTTCGACGACTTGAACCGACGACTCCCAGGTTTTGTTGCGGTGTATCAGGAGTTGCTGTGCCATCATAGTGCTTGTCACCAGATGGCTATAAAAAAGGAGGATAGCTCAGAATAGACCGCTCCCCACACCACATACTGGGTCAATTATCTTTTTAAAGTTGACCCTTCTGGCGAAGTTACTCCTCGAACCCAGGGAGAGATAAAGGACCTAATGTTGAGCGTCAAGAGGTCGCGATCCAAGAGCGACATATTCGGGAGTCAAACTGACTATCTTAGCTATTTTTACTACGACACCACGCAGATGTCAGAGAAGGTGCTCCTGGCTGGATTTTTAAAGATATTGCTACGGAACTGCGTAGTCTCGGGAGGGGGCGGTTCTATTGGGAGGATCAGTCGCTACTTCATTCTCCCTACCGTTAAGCTGGTATTTGGAGTTAGACTGGCTCTTCTTCCGGCTATGGTGTGTAGCATACACCATGGTCTCCGAACATTCTCGTCCAAGGTCATTGCCCGCAAGAAGACGCTGGATTTTGAGCGCATAGAGCTACCGTTCTACTATTTGATGGGGTGGTTGTTAATGCACTACAAATCTTTGTTGGGACCTGGAATAGCGGAAGATGATACAGATGAAGATGCTTTCCTTTTCAAATGCCATCATCAGTCTTGGGAATACAATACTATATCAGCTTGCCGGAGGGCGCTGGCGAGGGTGGATGGGTGTAACTTTTTCGTGTCTGTTCCTTATTTTTCCGATGAGGAAGTGAGGAATATATACCTTGATGGTACCGGACCTTCTCACTTTCTGTCTCCGAATATGCTCACCAGGTTGCGCAACATCCGCCCCGCGCATCTGGTCTATCGTAACCACGATAATGTGTACTTAGAGCCCTACCTGCCTAGTAGGTTTTCCCGCCAATTTGGCTATAGCCAGTTATTCTTTAACTGTCCCAACCCTTGTTTGGGCTTTAAAGGTAGCGTTCTTGATGGTGTCAGGACGTGGAATTATTATGACGCTTATCATACTCGGGCCAGTTTCTCGGTCCCCGATGCTAAGGCTAGAAGCCCAAGGGGGCTAAGGCTAGAAAGCAACTAGCCTCCTGTTAATTTCGATCCGAGTACCAGTTTCATCGTGGGTACCAGTTTAGAGGAGAAGCCCAAGGGGGCTAAGGCTAGAAAGCAACTAGCGCTCCAGACTCCCCTCCCTGAATCAGAATCTTCCGAGTCAGCTGAGGAGGATGATAATCATGATAGCGAAGACTCCCTTTCTGGTGGGGGTGAAGAAGTAGCGGATCAACCGCTTCCCACACCCGATGAACTGGCGGAGGATCCGTTACTTGCTACACAAAATGAAGTAGTCAGGGAAGGACAGCCTCCCGCTGTGTCTGGTCCCTCACGCAAACGAGTCAGACGTGAGTCTTCTGACAGCAGAGTGACCTTTTCCGTGAAGAGAGCTGCCGTTAGCTCTCGTGGATTACTTATTACCGAGGGGGGTGAAGATGCAGACGATGTTCCGGAGGTAAGACCAAGTCGGAGCCATCTCCTTGTTGTGGTTTTCTTTTTCTTAGGATACGACTTAATTATTTTTATTTGTAGGTGTCTGATGAACCGGCCTCCCATGAACCGTCTGCCGCCCCTGAGGTTGACCCGGCCCTTACTGCTTTGATTAGTGGTATGTGTTCCGCGATCCTTTCAGTGGGGGCTCTTCCAACGGCGGCTGAGGACTCCTAAGTTGCTGAGGCCCCAGTCCGGGATGACGAAGGTTTCCTCGGGCCTGCCTCCGAGGTTGCTAAATTTCTGCAAGGTGACACCGATCTCGTCGCATCCCCTCCCGAGGGTGCTGGGGCGGAGGAGCCTATCATATTCAACTCGGAGGCTGCTGGTGAAGAGGTTGCGGTGGCTGTAGGTGAACCTCAGCCTCCACACTCCTCCACTGGTAAGATAAGCCAAATATTGACTAGTGAGGGGGATTATTTACTCTATTAACATATCCTCCGGGTCAAATCGATTCATGGTTGTCTTGGCCCTACAGGTCCTGACCCTTTACTTTCCACCGTGGATGTTCTTGGGGAAGGCTCGGCCCGCCACAATCTGGGGGAAAGGAGCGTTTCCTCTCCTTCGCCGTCTCATGTCGAGGGGCCTCCCACTAGCTCCGGGCAGATAGGAATGGAGCTGGCGATGGTCTCCGCCTCATCCTCTGCTGATTATACGGCTCCGGAGATTGACCTCTCGACCCTGCCGAGCATTCAAGTTCTGCGGGATGCTGAAGAGGAGTTGGCCGCTGTTCAGGCGTCCTTCCGTACGGAGTTTGTTTCTCTTGTGGCAGGAGCGGAAGATTCTGTTGCGTCTTCTTCAGCGTTGCCGGCTACACTCCCGTTGACACCGGCTTCTTCGGAGGCTCTGGACTAGGTGACGCAGGATATGGTTGACAGCTTCTATCGCCACTTAAAGAGGGGCGTAGATGCTGCTGTAGAACGGGGGACCCCTTTTACTCTGTCTCTGCGGTGCGCTCGGGGCCAGATTGGAACTTTAAAGTCTCTTCCTGGCGGGGTGGGGTTGGCTGCACTCCTGGAGCCTAAGTTGGCAGAGGCTGATCAGCTTGTGACCCAATTACTAATGATACGGCAGGCGGGCTTGCCTGCTGCGATTGAACGAGAGCGGGGCTTCCTC
Organism: Iris pallida; assembly: GCA_029216955.1. Classification (NCBI taxonomy): domain Eukaryota; kingdom Viridiplantae; phylum Streptophyta; class Magnoliopsida; order Asparagales; family Iridaceae; genus Iris; species Iris pallida. The sequence continues at coordinate 12,620,803 of JANAVB010020997.1, forward strand.
ATAGCTGCTCGGTATAGGATCAAGCTCGCTCGAGATACGGCCGGGCCAGTTGTGCAGGGGGACCTTGACAAGTTCTCCGCTTCGTATGACAGGCTGGATCGTCGAAGTCAGGCTTGTCGGGCTCGGGAAGAGTCTACTTCTCGTGGAATCGCTGACACGAAGGAGCGGATTCTCGCACTCCAGAGGGAGTTGACCTTCTTAGAGTCAGAGCTGGAGGCTGCTCGTGCGGAACATGAGTCGATTGCTCGGAAGGCCGAGAGGGTTTCCCGATTTTTTGTCAACCTGGAGCGGGCTTTCAAGAAATTCGAGGACAACTGGCAAGCTCATGCTCATCTGGAGGACGCGGCGGTGCTGAGCCAGGAGGCAGAGCGTCGAGCTAAACAGAGGCTTGAGCGGTCGGTTGCCTTGTTGAATGACCGTTTCATGGCATTATGTGCCCCGGAGCAGTGATCGGCCTTCTGTCTTCTTTTGCTGTCTTTTTTTTTCTTTTCTTTTTTTCTTCATTTTGTAAGGGATGAGATCCCAAATGACGTAGCACTTTGAATTTTGAATAAATGAGCATGTTTCAACTCATCTTCTCTTTCTTGTACTTGTGGTGTTCGTGGATTTGGACCTGCTCGAGGATTATTTGTGGATCTGTCACCCTGGGCGTACCTTGGTTTTAGGTACGAGTAACAAGTTTTGGAGAGGAATACCTAGAACAACTTCGCGATAAGACAGCTATAGAAGTTTTTGGTATTCAGGAGAACGCCAAAGAGCAGCTGGGCTCTCAGGCATGATAGGGAAGGGATGAGCGTGTACTGGAGATCCAGTACAGCATCTGTGGTCGACTGAGGACATTTGTGGTCAACAGAGGACATTTGTGGTCAACAGAGGACATTTGTGGTCAACAGAGGACATTTGTGGTCAACAGAGGACATTTGTGGACCTATTATCCTTGTCGTAATCCGGTTGTGGGTACAGATAATAGGTTGAAAGGGAACCGACATACTTACTCAGAGGTAATGGGGACATGGCAAGCATGAAGGTTTCTTCGACGGAGCCTTCCCACTCAGAGGTAATAAGGACATGGCATGAGTGGGCTCAATGAAGAGGGGGTACATAGAACGACTCAGAGGTAGGAGAACGTGGAAGTTCTATACGAGGGGGCGGTTTGTTTTTGGTGGAAGTGAAAACGACTCAGAGGTAATGAGGACATGGCCGTTTCGGAAATTTGTGGATCGATTACCCTTTTTGTGCACTGGGAGTACGGATAGTGGATCATGAGGGAGGATCTCTTCCAGGAAGAAAGTTCAGAGGTATAATTATACGTGACTTATTATCTAAAAGAGTGACCGGAATGTGAGTTCAGAGGCACCTGCGGGCGCATAACTCGGTAATTTAGAATATTGTGAAAGTGTGAGTTCAGCGGTACCAGCGGGTACATAACTCAGTATTCTGAGGTACATGTGGGTGTGAGTTCAGCGGTTCCAGCGGGTACATGACTCGATAATCTGAAGGGAATGTGGAGGTGAGTTCAGCGGCACCAGCAGGTACATGACTCGATAATCTGAAATGTTGTAGATGTGAGTTCAGCGGCACCAGCGGGTACATAACTCGATGATCCGGAGAGAATGTCGTTTAGACATAATATTTCTTCAAAAACTTGCCGTTGACGGGCAACATAAGCAAGTCTCTGTTTTGTTTTGCGAGGCGGTAAGCACCGTTGGAGAATACTACCTCAATGATAAATGGGCCTTCCAACTTTGGCTGGAATTTACTGGCGATCTTGTGAGTCATAACCATTGGCCTCCGGACTGCCAGAACGAGATCGCCCACTTGGAATGTTCTGATTTTGACCTTCTTGTTGAAGGCACCCGAGATGCGTGCTTGGTATAGCTCAATTCGTTGCTGAGCCAAGAGGCACTTTTCATCTAGTACCTCCAATTCCTGTAGCCGGCGATAGTGGTTTTCGTCTGTCGTCAATTGATGTCTGAAGGCGACGCGTAGTGAGGGGATCTGAGTCTCCAATGGAAGGACTGTCTCACTCACGTACACCAGGGAGAATGGTGTATTCCCGGTGGCTGTTCGAACTATGGTACGATAAGCCCATAAGCATTCGCCGAGCTTCTCGTTCCAGTCGCGTTTGTTGGAGGAGACAAACTTCTTAAGGAGTTTGATGATTATTTTGTTGAATGCCTCTGCCAACCCGTTCGCTGCCAGGTTGTACGGTGTCGAAGCGACATTCTGAATACGGTGCTTATCGCAAAACCGATAGAATGCGTGGCTTACAAACTGCGGACCATTATCATGGATGATCCTTCGAGGCAGTCCAAAGCGGTAGATGACGTGATGCTTAAGGAAGCTGATCACGTTTGAAGTCTTGACTTCTACGAATGGGATAACTTCCACCCATTTGGAGAAGTAATCAGTGATCGCAAGTATGAAGCGATGTCCTCGGGAGGATGGTGGGGTGATTGGACCAATGATATCCATTCCCCATACTTCGAATGGCCAGGACGCCACTGTCGGATGTAGAAATTTAGATGGTTGGTGAATGAAGTCCGCGTGGACTTGGCAGGCTTTGCATTTTCTAGCATAATCTATCACATCTGCGACCATCGTGGGCCAATAGTAGCCCATTCGTCGAAGACGGTCTTGTAATTTAGGACCAGGCTGGTGGGCCCCGCAGACACCGTCATGAGCTTCTCGTACGGCCTCTTTGGCTTCTGTATTTGACAAGCACCGAAGCAACAACCCGTCATAGGATCGTCGATACAGCATTTTTGTCTCTATATCGTAGAAGAATCTAAGAGAACGCCATCTGATGGAGGTGGCTTTCTTTGGATTCTCTGGAAGGATGTCGTAGACGACGAAGTCGATGAATAGCTGTCTCCAGTCTGGGGCTTCGTCGACCGCCTGGGTGGACTAGCTTGCCACGAATTGAACATTATTCTTGGGGCAGACCAATTCGTGGCCTATCACGTCAACCGAATGATGAGTGTGGTTTGGTACTGCTAAGGAAGCGGCAAGGCCTGCTAAGGCGTCGGCTTCGATATTTTGGAGTCTGGGAACGTGCTCGATGAAGAATCCCTCAAACGATGAGATGATGTTGATCGCTATTTGGTGGTAGGGGATCATGTCTTTATGGCGGACTTCGTATGATCTCCGAATCTGATTGACGATTAATTACAAATTACCGTATGCTTCAAGATATTCTACCCCCAGCTCTTTTGCAAGTTGGAGACCGATGACTAAAGCGTTGTACTCGGCCACGTTGTTAGTACAGGGTTCCGTGAGAGAGTAGGCACGATTGATCACGAACCCGGTAGGAGAAATCAATACAACCCCGACTCCAACGACGATGTTTCCCTTGGGTCCAGTTCTTGAAGCGCCGTCGAAGAACATTCGCCATATGTTATCGTGAGTGGTTGTATTCGAGTCGGCGACCTCATCTGGGATCTCTTTATATATTCTGGATGACTCCGATCCTGGGTGGGCTGCCAAGAAGTCTGCCAGGGCTTGACCTTTGACAGCCTTCTGCGGGATGAAGACCATATGATAGGGGGACAGCAATATTGCCTATATAGCGAGGCAAAAGCTGAGTGCCCCTGGCTTAGTCATGAAGACTCTGAGAGGGTTGACTCGTGAGATCACATGTATGGTTTGTCCTGTGACATAATGTCGCATCTTCTTAATAGCGAACACCAAGGCGAGGCATTCCTTCTCTACCGTAGTGTATCGGTGCTCCGGTCCAACCATCATTCGGCTGAGGTAGTATATGGCTTGTTCGTGGCCTGCATCATTGTTTTTTGCCAACAGAGCACCAAGGGAGTGTTCCATTGCTCGTACGTATAGCAGAAACTATTTTCCGGCAACCGGGGCAACCAAGACTGGAGGATTTGATAAATATTCTTTGATGCTGTCGAAGGCACGCTGACATTCCTCGTCCCATACGAATGAGACTCCTTTCTTCATGAGGTGCATGAACGGTCGGCATCGCCCGGAGAGGTTAGAAATGAACCTCCTGATGTAAGCTAGCCTCCCTTGGAGGCCTCTGAGTTCGCAGAGATTTCTCGGGGGACCCATCTCCATGATTACCTTCGTTTTCTCAAGGTCTACATGAATGCCCTGAGCGGTGATGATGAATCCCAAGAATTTTCTGCTGAATACGTCCAAGAAAGATTTTGTAGGGTTCATTTTCAGATTGCGGGCTCGAATCAGGTCGAATACCGTCCTCAGGTCCTGTAGATGATCTCCCTTACAGCGACTCTTGACAGCGATGTCATCGACATAGCATTCCACCATCTTGCGCAGGTGTTCTTTGAAGATGATACTCATGGCTCGTTAATACGTGGCGCCAGCATTCTTTAAACCGAAAGGCATGACTGTGTAACAGTATGTGCCAATCGGTGTTCGAAATGATGTGTGCTTTTCGTCGCCAGAAGACATCTTTATTTGGTTGTACCCCGAGAATCCATCCATGAACGACATACGTTCGAAGCCGCATGTGTTGTCAATCATGATATCTGTGATAGGGAGGGGGAATTCGTCTTTCGGGCATGCCTCATTCAGATTGTGGAAGTCGATGCAGATTCGGATTTTTCCATTCTTCTTGAGGACCGAAACTATATTGGCGACCAAATCGGAATGTTGCTCCTCATGAATGAAGCTGCTGGCTATCAGTTTGTTGACTTCGGCTTCGATCGCGTCCATAACACCTGGGCGGAAGCATCGTTGTTGCTGCTTGACTGGCTTTGCATCTGGCCGTATGTTGAGCTTGTGAAGAGCAATAGCGGGATCTAACCCCGACATGTCTTCATAACTCCATGCGAACACATCAATATATTCTTTGATAAGTTCTAGCAGCGATTCTCGCTCTTCGTCTGTTAAGCTTTTACTGACAAAGATTGGCTTTGGAGAGGATTCGCTGCCGAGGTCGATCTGCATAACCTCATCTTCTGTGGGAGGTTCTCTCTGCTCAAACCGCTTTTTCCATTGTGCATCCAATTGTTGGGCCCATGGTTCTAGCTCGAGGATCTCAGGAATGTCTTCGTCTTCTTCATAAGCGTCGACGAATGCCATATTGGCTGACAGGACTTGTCTGAATATGTCTCCGATGCTGGTATCCGAGTCGGAGGTTGGTGATCCGGTTGAATGTGACTGCCAGTCACACTCCTCATCTGAACTCTCAGGGGTCATCGTGGGAGTTACATACCCTAGTCCATATCGAGTTTTGCTATAGTAGTCCCGTGGCTTGACAGCCGGAACTGGTGGCTTCAAAGGTAATCGTCGTCCGGTGCCGTAGTTCAAGCCTGGCGTAGTTTCCAGATCATATCCCTATTTTTGCATGAGATATTTGGACTGAGGGCTATAAAGATACAGAGGCAGTCTCCCGGTATCAGACCCAAGATCGACTTCTTTTATGGTGAAGGGACGCGGATCGTCTTTTCAGCCGAAGATGATCGAATGATCTCCTCCCTCGATTATGCGGTATGCGTCTTCTGCTGGAATAAGCTGGATTGTGGTGTACACATTTGTCACCTGTGTGTGTAGGTGGGTGCCTATACCATGTTCCATAGCGTACATGGTACAAAGCTTATTAAGCTCGATGTAGTTCAAAGATAGCCCTTTATTGATGAAATAAGGTATCTTTTCTAGGGGATTACATCATCCGCGAAGGGAACATCAGTGTGGGCAGCCACATACTTGGCTAGCTCTGGTTCTTCTTCGACGACCCCCTGTATAAATGAAGACTGAGAGGACGACCTGGTCAATTTGATCTTCAGAGGTTCAACTGGTGGAGCAGAACGTGGAGTTGTTGGCAGACTAGTAACCCCCAGCTTGGTACTCGATGCTGGGCAGGGAGTGGTTGGTTCGCTAGAAGTCCCAGGCCTTGCATCAGGGTGATGACTCTTCCTGGGAAGACGTATCGTCATTGACTTGTCTGAGGGATTGAGCTTCTCCTTTTGCGGCTGACCGATTTTTGGCAGCCTGATTGTTAGTGGCCCCGTTATAGGTCTCGGCGCTTGGCCCAACTTCGGCAGTCGGATTATCATCTGTTCTTCTTGTGCCGAGAGACTGATCGCGTCCTTACGCAAAGTGGTCGTAAGGGGTGCGGACTTGCCTGGCTTGCGAGCCTGGAGGTGGATCGTCAGAGGTTGCTCTGATCCTGTGGCTGTCTTGGCATAAGCTTGCACATCTTCTTCACCCAGGTGCTTCTTTGATTTTTCGTACAGGCAGGAGTCTGAGTAATAAGATTCGACTCCCTTGAAGGGATCGATATCGGCAAATTCTGTCCTTACGAAGCCATGCTTATCGACATATTTGAAGCATTGGTGCAGCATGGAGGGCACGATCATGTAATCGTGTATCCAAGGGTGCCCCAGGAGGATGTTATAAGAAGTGTCGACATCTATGACGTAGCAGGTGACTTTTGATTGGAGATCGCCAATCTGACACTTCAGGCGAATATTTCCAATTGGGTAGCTCCTGTCCGAATTGAAACTGCTGATGTCGGTACTTGTAGGCGTCAGGCAATACATTGGAATGCGAAGATGATGTAGCAGACCCTTGGGAATGATGCTTATGGATGACCCAGGATCAATGTACATCCGGTCTACTTTTACGTCGCCGATGTATCCGGTATAGTATAACGGGCGATCGTGTAGGTTGGTTTTGATGAGCATGTCCTGCAGAAAAAAGACGATATCGGGCATCGCTCCCGTGCACGCACTGTCTTAGAGATCTGCAGGTTGATTATCTCCCGTGAGGTTGGCCTGAGACAAGTATGCGTCGGCATTTTGGAGTACGTCGCTCAAGGCTGCGCGGACATCCTTCGAGAGCCTCAGGAGTTCATATAAGGACAATTTGGCCGGTGTATTGACCAATTGCGCTAGTATATCGAAGTTGTAGGGCCTCTCCAGCCCTTGAGGTGTCTCTTTTCGGAGAGATTTATCGAAGCGAGTCTCCTTCGGCCTAGGCTTGTCGGTCGTCGGAGGCTGAGGGTGCCCTGGAGCGTCAGTGGTAGCTGGATGATGATCATCGGCCGAGTTCTCAGCCCCAGGTTGGGATTGTGCTCCAGATCGAGTAACGACGGCCGTGATTTCTTCCACATCTGCCGAGATGGTACGGCAGGATCTGACTCTTCCACTCCTCTTCTTGTGAATGGGAGGCGGCGTGGATTGAGTCACCTCGTGGACCAGGTCCGGATGGACCCATATGATTTCTCCTCGCGATGTGGTGAGGGGTACTAGACCAGCAGCTTGATCACGAGCAGGCGGAAGATTAGCAATTTCTATCGTCGCCAGAGGGATAGGTATGACACCGTCTTGAGTCTGCGTTGGAGGAAAGCTGCCGAATTGTACGGACACCATGTTGGCTGCTAAGGTTACCTCCTTGAAATCGATGGCCAGAGCGTTTGAATCGATGAGGTTTTGGATGTATCGTTTCAGTTGGTAGCAGTCGTGTGTAGTATGGTGGACGTAGCGGTGGTAGTGGCAGAATTTTGGATTCTCCAGATCTGCCGGCCGAGGCTCCCGTCTCGGTAGAGGAAGCTGAATTCTGTCTCCTTGTATGAGCATGTCCAAGATAGGCTTGACGTGGCCGTCTTCGAAAGAATAAGTGATTTGAGGCCATTGTTTGTTCGTTGGTTGTGACTCAGGCTTCTGGGCTGTATCGGCCACCATGGCCTGCTTGTCTCTGTTGTCCCGATTGTTGGAGGGGCTACCCCATTATCGTTGTTGGTGTTGGGACGCTTGCCCTTGTTCTCTCCCTCCGAAATATGCAACCCCAGTTGGCGAGCCTTTCTCAACCGTTCTTCGGTACTTGTGGCACTGATGATAAATGCCTTCCAGTCCTTGAATTGACTCTCGCCCATCCAGAGACTAATTGTTGGGAGTAATCTCTTTTGGCAAATTTCAATCAAGGAAGAATCCGGATTACCAGACGGTAACTTCATTACGGTTTGGCGAAACCGCTTAATATAATTCCTCGTCAGCTCTTTCTCTCCCTGGACGACGTCCATGAGGGTAGACATTGTGACATCATGTCCTACCTCGTAGAATCTCTCCAAGAACAAATGCTTGAAGCTAGCGAAGGAGTGGATGCAGTTGTCTGGCAGGTTGCGATACCAGTCGAAGGTGACTCCTTCCAATGCCCCAATGAATAATCGTGTGAGGATAGCATCATCATGGGGCAGATGGTCGGTGGTGACCTCGAAGTAAGTGATGTACCGACTTGCTGAGGTCTTGCCATCATACTGGTTGATATTGAACGGCTTATATCTTGGTGGGAATGGAACATCCCTCCATTCAGCTAGGTATGGTTGCCGCATTCTGAGGTCTTGAGCATTTTCTCGGGCATGGAACATGGCTCGGAGCTCCTGAACCTCTCTTCTTACTTCTCGGGCCTCATCTGTCGCGGTAGGGGCTGTTATTTCGGGAGGATTATTGCCCGGGTTCGGTGCCGCGGAGTTTGAGTTCGCATTGACCGCGGGACCCGTGCTTGTTTGGCCAGGCGTCCCTCTTTGCAGAGTTGGAAGAGCGGCTTTGATTTTATCTACAGACTTGACCAAGGCCTGTAGTATAGCCTCCAAAGTGTCGATGCGTTGGCGATCGCTAGAGCCACCTTGATTGCTGTCCGTCATGAATACCGTCCTTACATAAGGAGTGATGGAAGGAACGGTGGAGGATGTGCCCTCCGATTTATACCCATGCACCGAGAAGTCATCGGGGCAGGTGGGAATATTCTCTTCGGGTTCGGACTCGGAGGGAACGGTACCCCCAGCCTCAGAGCTTGCTTCGTCTTGAGATTCATGGATGTCCTCGGGGATATCAGCGTCTGTTGTACCTGATGGGAGAGTTGTTTCCCCGGGCTCGTCTCCTTGAAACGTCGGATTGTTATGGATGTTCGGAGGAGTGCTACCCTCAGTTCCCACGACCCCTAGCGATGTGGATGATGAATTTCCCACTGTAGCAGATTTTGTCTTTGAATGAGTGTGTTGGAATACTCCGGTGGAGGACAACCGTTTAGACGACAGTCTCTTAGCTGTAGTGGTTGATATCTTGGGGCTGGAGATGCTTGTCTTCTTCCCTTTCCCCTCGGCGGGGACTTTCTGAGTAGAATTGCAGGAGACAACAGGAGGTGCCTCGTCCTCTGAGCTCGGATGCTGTAGTCTTTGGAAGACTGACGGCCGGTCTTCCGTCACTGCAGCATTGTTGCAACAGCAGTTGATGATGATTTGGGTGCAGTGACGTCCAAGCGAGGACTCTTTGCACACCGAAGCCCCTTCTCTTTCCTTGCGCTTGTGGAGGGTTGCCTCACGCAGGTCAGAGGAACCACTTTGTCCTTTTGCCGCCGGGGGCTGGACTCGAGCGGTTCTATACAACTTCCCATCAGAGGCCCGTGTGATAGTCAACGGGATGCCCCGATAGTCAGAGGTTGGGGCAGCTGACTGGGCTTGATGAGCCCGCGCTACCCTAGACTTCTTCTTTTTAGCACTTGCGGGTGCGTAATAGGAAGAGTCTAAGTTGAATACCACAGAGTCTGGCTTATCATCCAAAGAACTATCAGGGTCAGGACCGTATGAGAGACGGTCGAAGACTGATCGAGAGGAGCGTGGAACGGACGCTATGCGGCTAGGATTGGAAACCGTACAGGCTGTCTGCATGCGGTTGTCTTCTGCTATCGGATGAGTTGTTCTTGTGCGACTGGGAGTCACGACCCTGCAGGCTGGCCGCATGCGGTTGGCAACTGTGGTCGCATGGGTTTTCTGCAAGCGATTGACTTCAGTGACCGCATGAGTCTCATCCATACGGTCGGCAACTGTAGCCGCATAAACTATGCGACTGACAGATGTGGCTGCATAAGTTTTCTTCATGCGACTGGCGGATGCAGCCTCATGAGCTTTCTCCCTGCGGCTAATACCCTTATGCGGCTCAGATCGTATAGAGTTTCTCTCAGCCACTACAAGTCCAGCATCATAGTGTTTTCTTCTGCCGGACTTGGGGACAGCAGAGTTGTCTATGGTCTGAAGTGGGGCCGCAGGAGAGTCCTTCTCGCCGTCTTGAATAATAGAGGGTATCCCATCGAGGACTTATGAAGGAGCAAATGATTTTGGCCTCCACTCTTTGTGAGCTTTCGTCGTACGGGTGCGCTTCTGGACTGGGCCAGCGCTTCCTTCGGAGAGCATCTCTTCAAACGCCTGTTGGTCGAAGCGGACGACCATCTTTTGTTACGTGGAGCCAAGTTTGGCTGCATCCGACTGCGTCACCAACTCCTCAGCCATGGAGAAGTTTGTCCCCAACAGAGTCGCCATCGTGTTTGCCATGAAATATAAAAGAACAGAACAATTATCGGAGGACCGGACTTTTACTTCACGTTACAAACTCGCTTGTACAAAGAAAGCCTAGGGACGAAAACCTAGGTACAGCAGTCTAAGTATAATTGTTTATTTTAGATTCTGGGGGGTGACGATAGAGGCTCGGGAAGGCGACGACAACCCTGCCTTACTCCTTGGACGATCGGTATGCAGCCTTGACTCCTGTGACGAGATGGTTGGCGTTGATGAAGAAATGCTCTTCTTGCTCTCCTTGTATTGCTCTTCCTACTTCTCTCTTTCTCTGTGTATTTTCTCTCTGATTATTAGGGGGGAAGCTCTCTCTGTCTATCTCTTCTCCTTCTCGCAAGGGAATGGCACCTTGCTTATTTATAGGAGTGGGGGCATCATTAGGGTTTGGATGATTGCCCATTCTCAAAGTGGCGGCGGCCTGATGATTAATCAATCTGAACCATTAGTCTTAAGCGTGAAGGATCTGGGCCATTAATGTGGATAGTATTGAATCCTGTGAATGATTAATGCTGATTGCTTTAAATCTTCATGATTGGTTGTGTCAAGCTTGGATCTCTCACCACGTGTCCCATTGGCTTAATCATGAATGATATGACCTGATCTCATTAATTATGAGGATAACGTTAAATATGGTTATTGGGATCTGGTAAATCTCTAATTGATTTAATACCACGCATCCCATAATCCTCCCTGCTGCCAGCTGTCAAGTCATGGGGGCAATTGAATCTCTGCCACGTGTCTTAATGGTGGACCCTGCCAGAGCCTCATGATATCAATGAACCGCATAAGACAGCGTCTCAGCGAGCCACATAGGTATAGTACTTACGAGCCGCATGGGATGGTTTCGTGGTGAGCCGCAGGAAGATGATTCCTGCCAGCCGCATGAAGCTGTTCTTCGATTGAGTCGCATGGGAGTCTGCCATGTGGCAATCTCGGATCGTATCAGAGATTTTCTTCCGTTCCCGAAGAGTCTGTCATTATGACAGGACCATCATGGCACTTTATGTCAGAGCCGTCAGCTGTCAAATCATGGCAGAGCATTAAATAAGGCCATTACTCGATGGACAGCTGTGTGAAGGGATCCCATGGGGACACGTGGTATTGATCGAGCCGTATATCTCTGCTGGTCGTATGTAAGCCGTATGCACTTCCGAGCCGCATGAGGCTGGGAGACTCTTTGAACCGCATGGGACTGTCCCTATATAAGCCGCATGGATTCTCCTGCCCCGAGCCGCATGAGACTGAGAGTCTCTCTGAACCGCATGGGACTGCCCATGTATGAGCCGCATGGGGTTCTCCTGTTCCGAGCCGCATAGACCATCATTCTGATATTTTCCATGCTTCTACAAACATGGACATGTAAATGGCATGGGATGATTCTGATGCTACACTATGGAATGATTCTGATGCTACACTACTGGTATATTATACACATGTCCACTTCTACTCCCCCGTATCTCCAATCAATACACAAGGATCCAACCAGGTTATGTTATGATTCCATGCAAAGGCCCCCGAAGGGTGGTACATGAAAGTCCCATAAATGGGGATTCTAGGAAACCCAATATATGGGATAAGGATTCAAGGAAGACTCTGTGATCATAAGAGTATATGTCACAAGTGATCAGTGAACCAATGAAGCATAGTGATACGCCATGTAAGTGAAACGCACAGAACATGTAGTACCCGATGCTCCCTAAAGGATAACATCTCAAGAAGGGATCCATATAGTACCAATCTGTGTGACCAACGTGACAATACAAGTAAAGTAATTTAATGCAGGAAATAATTCTAAGCAAGATATGAAATGATCAGAGAATGTACTGTCCTGGTATCTGAGTGTCCAATATGAAAGAACTGTCCGAGGAGTGGTGTTTGGCTCCTAATCAGAACAGCACAAGTCATAAAAGTCCAAAATGGTATAATGAAGTCCTACTATGCATTCTACGTGATTCTAGGTCAATATAGGCCAAAGTCAACTCTTGGTCAACTCTGGTCAACCCTAGAAGTCAGACTAGGTCAACCAAGTCTAAACTAGGCTATCAAGTTTAAACTAGTCTATACTAGGTCTAATAAAGCTGTACAAGCCCAATCTAGGCTCACCAAGCTATACCACATTGCCTAGGACTATTCTTAACACATGTATATATATTACCTATATATAACAAGTACACAAGTTGTATATATATATGTGACATATATATATATATATATATATATATATATATATATATATATATATATATACTTGTATAATCCATATATCCTATATAGGTATCAATACTAGATACCCAATATATACACAACTACCATATATATATATATATATATATATATATATATATATATATATATATATATATATATATATATACTAACATTACAGAATATATATACCTATTTAGCAAATAATCACATAGAAAATAGGATATAGATAGAGAGGGAATGATACATATAGATTAAGTGGGAAGACAAGAGTGTGTGTGTGTATAAAATCTATGTGGGTGAGTGAAACATGTAAGAGTGTGTGTGTGGAAAAACTGTGTGTGCCAAAGAGTAATAGTGTGTGTGTTAAAGAGAGGCAAGTGTGATAGTTAAATGAAACTGAAATCTGGAAAGACAGTGGCAAGTGCATACATGTGCAAAATATGGAAACAGTGGCTAGTGTGTGTGAGATGAAGAGTGAAGAGTGTAAAAGTTTGTATGTGGGTAATGAGTGATACTGGACTGTGCACAGAAAACAGCAAAGGACAGTCCAAATTCCAGTTTAAACCCAAAACTTCATATCAATTTAGTCTTACACAATTTTTCAGATTAATAAAATATAGGAAAACAGTCATAGTTCATAATAGAACTCGAAGAAAACAGTTTACAACAGAACCCAAAACTCAGTCTATAGCAGTTCACAATTCCAGTTTAATGCCTAGGCTTAAACCCAGTTTTCATGAGCCAAACACATCAAATAAATCCCAAATTCGACACACATATAGTTCAAGTATAGGAGAACAAATCTAGGAACTATAACCCAACATTTAACAGCATTAGATGGGTAAAAATGATGGCAAAGTTCATATTTCAAACTGGAAATTTGACAGAAATACAAGTATCAGCCATAGCATCTAAATCTATCAATTGGCCAATAGTCATTATCACTCCCAATCCCAAAATCAGAGTAACAATGAGTTAAACATTAGCTAAAACATGTGGGGGTTAATTAGCAGTAGAACATCACAAAACTGAGATTAAGAGTTAGAAAAAATCTAAAAAAGGCAATGTATCAGGAATTGGTATCAGCCATAACATCTAAATCTATCAATTCGAAACCCAAATTTCCACATTAACCTAAATTACATGTAAACCTAATATAATCAGAGTTTAACAACACATTTAGGATCTATCTAATCAATTAAGACACAATTTAAAAGCATTAAAAATAGTTTAATACAGGAACACAATTTTAGAACACTGATACACACAGTGCACGACACGTGCACAGGCAAAAGCGTGTCCGATACGACACGAGAGCTCATGAAACTTCACGAACCTCGTATCAGTCACAAGTACTACAAGTGTGTCGAGTCTTGTGTCATAACATAGCATGTCGTGTCCGCTACAGCCACCGAGTAGCAGGGGAGGACTGTAGCAGCGCGCGCGCGTGTGGGCGTCGCGTGTCCACGCGCCGATTCTGACACGACACGACGCAGAGACACTCTCAGACAAAAAGAAATGCATAAGCGACATCATAAGCAATTTTTCTATTCAAAAACTTCCTGGAAATTAGGTTGAAAAGTTCTCTGAGGTATTTCGACAAACAGTTCCGAACAGGTCCTGATACGTGCCTATAACGGACACGAAACTTATGAAACCCGACACGAAACCAATGCAGACACTTAGGGGACTCCTAGGGCTTCCTGAGTATGAAAGGAAATCAAAATTTCATGGAGAAATGGAGAAGTTACCTATACTTGAACTTTCAAGAAAAACCCTCTTTCAATAGCTCTTCTCCTTGATGTCCCAATCCACTCAAATCTCAACAAACTGAAATGAAACTTCAATAATAGCAAGAATAGGTATATTAAAACCTAATGGAGGAGATTTGATTGAAAAAGGAATTGGAATGGAAATCTAGGGATTAAATGAAATAGGAAACAAACCTTTCTTAAACTTTGAGTTTTCCTAAGAAAGAGGCAACCCTAAAATTAGGAGAGTATTTATAGGGTGATGTTCCAAATGTAGATAGGGGTGGCCGGCCACTTAGTCTAGGGATTAGGGTTTTGGTAATTGTCTTGGGATTTGGGCCAACGTACAAGGCTATGGCTTGAATTGATTTATTAAAGATTCTAAATCATAAGCCATAACTTATGACTTTCTAATTCCTACTGCTAACTAGAGTCTATTGACCAAACCAAGGGTTATCTTAGGTTAGACTAGAGTCAAATAACCTAACCAAGTTCATACTAACTAGGGTTAGCTTCTAGGTTGGTCTACAAGGGTCTAAACAAGTCAAAATCAATCTAGTCCAAACAATTCCAAAATAATTCCTAAAAATTCCCATAAATTCAAATAAATTCTAATAAATTTAAATTACCCCAAAAATGTCAAAAATACCCTCACACTAGAAATGTGGTAGTGACATCATTGAGGCCGTATTCTCCAACGGTGCTTACCGCCTCTCAAAACAAAATGGAGACTTGTTCATGATGCCCGTCAACGGTAAGTTCCTGAAGAAATATTATGTCTAAACGACATTTTCCAGATTACCGAGTCATGTACCCACTGGTAATGTTGAACTCATATTCACAAAAATCCTAGATTATTGAGTTATGCACCCGCTGGTGCCGCTGAACTCACATTTCCAAATTCCAGATTATCGAGTCATGTACCTGCTGGTGCTGCTGAACTCACATTTCCAAATTCTAGATTATCGAGTCATGTACCCGCCGGTACCGCTGAACTCACATTCTAACTCTCCCAGATTATCGAGTTATGTACCCGCAGGTGCCTCTGAACTCACATTCCGGTCACTCTTTTAGGTAGTAAGTCATGTATGATCATACCTCTGAACTTATTTCTCTAAAAGAGCTCTTCCCTCATGATCCACTACCCATACTTTATGTGCATAAAAAGGGTAACGGATCCACAAAATTTCCAAAATGACCATGTCGATGTTACCTCTGAGTCGTTTTACTTTCGCCGAAAACAAATCACCCCTCTACATAGAACTTCCATGTCCGCATTACCTCTGAGTCGTTCTATGTACCCCTTCATGGAGCCCACTCCTGCCATGTCCTCATTACCTCTGAGTGGGAAGGCTCCATCCAAGAAACCCTCATATTTACCATGTCCTTATTACCTCTGAGTAAATATGTTGGTCCACTCTCGACTTATTATCTGTACAAAAAAACCCCAGGGCACACCAAGGATAATAGGTCCACAAATATCCTCCGTTGAGTCCACTCCTGCCATGTCCTCATTACCTCTGAGTAGGAGGATTCCACGGTAAAACCATCATACTTGCCATGTCCTCATTACCTCTGAGTAAGTATGTTGGTTCCCCTTTCATCCTATTATCCATATCCTAAGCCAGGGTACGCCAAGGATAATAGGTCCACAAATATCCTTCGTTGAGTCCACTCCTACCATGTCCTCATTACCTCTGAGTAGGAAGACTCCGTGGTAAAACCTCCATATACTTGCCATGTCCTCGTTACCTCTGAGTAAGTATGTTGGTTCCCTTTCATCCTATTATCCGTATCCTAAGTCAGGGTACGCCAAGGATAATAGGTCCACAAACGTCCTTTGCTAAGTTTCTTAGTACAGGCACATCATTCCTCAACATGCCCCTGGAGCCCAACTGCTCCATGGCATTCTCTCTTCCGATACCCGAAACGTCTATGACCACATTGCCGTGGAACTGTTCTAGGTATCCTAAATCAAACTTGTTATCCGTACCTAAAACCAAGGTATGCCAAGGGTAACAGGTCCACAAATAAGTCCCCGATCCGGGTCAAATGCCACCATAACACCACAAGCACAACATGCAGTACAAATAAAGGATGGAATAAAGCATGCTCTTTTATTTGGAAGGCAAAAAGTACTACATGTTCTAGGGATAATGTCCTATTTAAAGAAAGAAAAAGAACAAAAATAAAAAAAAGGAGAAAAAAGCCGTCTATGGTTCGATATTACATAATTCCAGGAGGTGGTTCTTCACCAAGGCGGTCCCCCGTTGAAGCCGCTGCTTAGCTCGGCGCTCCGCTTCCTCGGACAACCGTTCCGCATCATCAAAATACATACGTGCCCGCCAGCCATCTTCCATCTTATTCAAGGGGAGCTCCAGATTGGCAGAAGCTCGACTAAGTCTGTCAGCCTCCTGCATAACAAGTCCCTTTTCGGCACGGGCGGCTTCGAGCTCAGATTCCAGAAAGGCCAGCTTTCTCTGGAGTTCGAGGATCTGTTCCTTGGTGTCGATTACCCCTAGGGAGGCGGTCTCTTCCCGAGCCATACAATCTTCATTTCTACGACTCAATTGATCGTATAACTGGGACAGATCACGGCGGTCCTTCAGTATGGTCGGCTTAAGCGATTCCCGAGCAAGCCTCACCTTCTTCACTGCGGTTATGAGGAAATTACGCTCTTGATCTATTTCTGCAGACAAATTAGCTTACCGCAGCACATAAAACTGGGTCACAAGTCGATCAGCCTCTAGCAGTTTGGGCTCCAGAAGCGCGGCTAGCCCCGTCCCACCAGGGAGTGTTTTAAGGATGTCGATTTGGCCACCGACGCACTGACGGGCCATAGCAAAAGGAGTCCCCCTCTCCACAGCTGCCTCAATCCCCCTGTTCAGGTGGCGGTAAAAGCTGTCAACCACATCCTGTAACACTTCATCCAAAACTTCTGTAGAGGACGGCGTCAAAGGAAGTGTGGCTGGCAGTATCGAAGGAGTAGCATCGGAACTTTCTATCCCTGCCACTAAGGAAACAAATTCTGTGTGAAAAGATGCATGAATAGCAGCTAGCTCCTCTTCCGCCGCCCAAAGAGCTTGGATACTCCGCAAGGCGGAAAGGTTAACCCCCGAAACCATATTCGTAGAGGAGGACGCAGGAAGCATTGTTCCCTGCCCCGGCTGTGCTGCCACTTGGGCTCCTGAACTCGACCCAGCTGGAGGCCCCTCGATATAGGTTGGAAGAGAAGGAGGCACACATGCTTCCATCAGAGCCCCTCCTGTAGAGTCTACCCCGACAATGTCCGTCACCGGTAATAAAATGATGGGACCTGTACGTCCAAAGCAACCATCAATCGACGTAACCCGAAGGATGAGATGATATAGCAGATAGGCCTTCTCATAAGTTAATATTCGGCTTATCTTACCAGGGGAGGAGCAGGGAGGCCGCAGCTCGCTCGTAGCTGACGTAGTCTCCTCGCCCGCGACTTCTAAGTTGAATTTAACTGGTTTCTCTACCCCAGCCACCCCTGAAAGGGAGCCAGCCAATTCAGCATCACCCCGTTGAAATTCAGCTGTCTCAGGGACAGTTGCAGTAGAGTCCCCGTCCCCATGGGTGGAGGTCTCAACACGGTGGGACTCCTCGGCCGCCTCCGGAAGGACCCCAGCAGAAATAATAGCGATGCATATATCATTGACCAAAGTGGTCAGGGCCGGATCGACCCCAGCGGTCGGTTCCCGAGAAATCGACTCCTCTGACGCCTACAAAGAGCAAAAGAAAATGATTAGGCCATAGTTTAGAAAAAGAAAGAAAAGGTAGTTGAAATTCAAATCACCTCAGAAACAGTGCCAATATCATCAATAAATAGCCTGCGGCGTCTTAACGCAGCTCGCTTTGTGGAGTAGGTTATGCTATCATCAGTAGACATACGCCTGCTTCACTTGCGCGAAGGACCAGGCACAGCATACGGCTGCCCCGCAACCATATCATTCGGCATAATAGGTGGCTAATCCTCCACCTCCTTGTCCGAGGAATGGAACGAATCATCGGCATCCTGCTCATCATCCTCTTCACCCGTCGTCGTGGACTCCGAGTTCGGCACAGGAACCATATTCGCCTTTTTCTTTCTCTTCTTGGACCCTTCGGGCTTCTCTCCCAAGCCAGTACCGATAATAAAGCTGGAACTCATGTTAAAATTAACGGGAGGCATGCTCGCCTCAACATGATAGAGGGCCTCCATGTACAAAATCTTCCCTTACATATTAGCGTCGGGGACCGAGAAGCTAGCTCGGATATGAACCGCATTGTAGTAATGCCAAGCCTTGATACCATCAAGGACACTGCCCTCAAAGCCTAGGCAAGCACTGGGACAATTAAGGAATAGTTGGCTATACCCAAACTGGCGGGAGAACCTGCTGGGCAAGTAGGGCTCCAGGTATACGTTATTGCGGTAACGATATACTAGGTGCGCCGGACGAATATTACGCAGCCAAAGGAGCATTTTCTCAGATAAAAGGAGAGGAGGTTCAATGCCATCAACATGTACACCCCTCACTTCTCTAGCGGTAAATTGAGGAACAGACACAAAGAAGTCGTGTCCGTCTACTCTCGCCAACGCCCTCCGACAGGCGGGCATGGTGTCGTATTCCCAAGGCTGACGATGGTATCGGAAAAGGAAAGCGTCATCATCGATAACGCCATCTTTTGCTCCAGGCCTCATCAGCGATCGATAATGCATCAGTAGCCACCCCATTAAATAATGGTAGGGTAGTTCTATTCGTTAAAAATCTAGTGTCGTCTCGCGAGCAATGACTTTGGATGAAAAGGCGCGGAGGCCGTGGTGTATGCTACATACCATGGCCGGAAGAAGGGCCAGCCTGACTCTGAAGACCAGCTTCACGGCCGGAAGGATGAAGTGGCGGCTGATCCTTTTAATAAAACCTGTCCCTCCCGAGACTACGCAGTTCCGTAGCCACACCATCAAGAATCCGGCCAAGAGCGCTTTCTCAGACATTTGTCGGATACCATGGTAGAAATAGCTGAAGGAGTCAGTGCGACTCCCAAACTTGTCACCGGTGGACCTCGACCTCATGGCATTCGACATCAGGTTGTTTATCTCCTCCTGGGTCTGAGGACCTCGAGAAGAAACCCGGCCAGAGGGACTAAATTTGAAAAGATACGAGACCCAGGACGTAGTATGGGGGGCGTTCCCTTCTGAGCTATTATTCTTCTTGATAGCCATTTGGTGACAAATACTGTGGTGGCATAGCAGTTCCCGGTACACGATAATGAAACCCGGGAATCGTCGATCCAGATCCTCGAATTCCTCGTTTGTTGGGGTATATACTTCAAAGGCCTCGCCCCCCCATGGCAGCTTAGAAACAGCATACATTTCATGGAGAGCATGTCCCAACTCCCCTCCGGGGGCGAAGAAAGTTCCTATCCTCCGGTTATACATTTCCAAAAGAGCCATGAACAACGGCTTGTTGATGGGTAACTCGTAACAAGTGCCCCGGATGGCATAATAGAGGTCAATCTCCCGAAGGAATACCTCGTATTTCCTCAGGATCCATAAGGTCAGGTTGGCCCACGTAGGGATGGGGTTTATCCAGTTCAACAGCGACAACCTGCCAACAGGATAAGACCACTTGTGAGCAAGCTGATTCAGGAAGGTATCAGCTAGAGTAAACGTAAAATTGGGACCAGATACGTTTATGAAGGTACCCGGAGTTAGCTCCATCACGCTCCGACTGACCGAGTCCCGCGCGCACATGCTGACCTAATATTCTTATTATAATGGATGTTGCCGACGAACATCCCCGATTGGGTTGGAGTTAGGGAGCCCACCATCCGCCTGCTCAACGGTACCATATTGAACCACGAGAGGGGAAAATGACGTTCCATTTCGGGAATATGGATCTCCACCCCGTCCACAGTAAAGTACCAACTCTCAGAAATATCCAGCACTCGGGGGTTCTTTATGGATAGAGCATCCCCAAAGAGAATGGTTGGTTTCATATATTCTCCTTCCAGCCTTTCCGAGTTCATCATAGCACAAAGAAAGTGGAAAGGTTGGTTATTGATGGCGCTCACCCTCTCAAAAGGCTCATCGGCAGGAAGCTGATCCGACACACGTCGATTCAAGTTGTCGAGCTGCACACCCATGGCATATTGGACTGAGCCCACCAAAAGTTCTCCTGCTGGATTGATTGGGAGATTCACTGAAGAAAGAACAAAAAAATAGGATTAACAAATGGTTAATATGAAACCACTTGAAGTTTCTTAAAAAAGCTCCTATGAGTCTATGCGGCTCGGTTTGACGTAGCCTTATGCGGCCCAATACAGTTGGGTTTCATGCGACACTGCTTCGATAGAGTCTATGCGGCTCGATTCAAAGTAGCCTTATGCAACCCAATTCAGTTTGATTTCATGCTGCACTGCTACAATAGAGCCTATGCGGTTCGGTTGAGCTTATGCGGTTTTATTCAGTAGATAAGCTTATGCGGTCCAGATCATCAAGAGCTCATACGAACCCGTTCAATGGGACTTCATGCGGTTCAAATCCAAAAGTGCTCCTGCGGCTCAAGCCCTTCTTATGCGCTTAAACACAGGGCATGCCCCATGCGGCTCGAATATGAGAAGGTCATACAGCCTATGCAATATATGCGGCTTCATCATGTTGAACTTGGGCAGTTCAAAAAAGATGAAGGATGAAGGCTTGTGCATAAATTATGCAACAGAGCCATGGTTTTTAGGGTTCGAAGCATTCAATCCCTACCCTTAAAAGCAGAAGGTACGTCGGGGTGCACGTTAGGCATCGTAGCCGACGAAGAAGCCGCTTTCTTGCCCTTCGCAGAAGCAGCTTTGGAAGACTTGGGGGCCATGGTCATCCGACGGTCGGAGAAGAAAGACAGAGACAGAAAAATTAGGGCAACAAAAGTTGAAGACGAGAGAGAGAGTAAAGAAATCTCTTCGACTGAACATGCTCATATTTATAGGCAAAAATGAGGGCGTTTCGATCCATGTGCGGCATAAAAACTGACTCTTCGGTTATCAAGACGAACTGACTAAGTAAAGGCCAAAACTCTTGGGATCCTGCCCCAAAAAGCGGCCTTGAATCTGACAGCAAATCAAAGGCAATCAATGCAAAAGATTTGCACATATGGCATGAAGACATGGCAAGTAGCTCCCCTTTCCGAATTTTTTTTGAAATATTTATTTATTTATTTATTTGACTTAAATGGGGATTTTAGAATTTTATAAATATTTATTTAGTTAATTATTATGGTAGATGATTTTAGCCATGGTTGAGTTTTGAAGTACTAGACGACTAGGATTTGTGGCACGGGAGAAGTAGCAGTGTGCCTTGACTAGTGTACTAGCCATGTCCGGGAAAACCTAACCATAGGGACGTCCTAACTCGGAAAACCGGGCCAAGTTGTGACATGACCTTTATAAATAGTTAATTATTCATTATTAATATTATCGGACGTCTAGGTGACCCGGTCGCACAAAACTAGTCAAACTGAACCCGAACGGAGCCCAAGCCCATGTAGTCATGCGGCACATCCGAGGACCTTGTGTTGAGAGAATTTGGTATGGGGGTGTTGTATTCATTTTAATGATTTAACAAATAATTTCTAGTATTCGAAATTCGATATTATTATTATCCTTATTTAGCTGATATTTAATGACGTTGGTAAAGATAGGTCCTTATACATTTTTGGGTTGTTAGACTGTACATGATAGTATAGTACACCATTATAGATTTATTGAATTTCATTACCATTATTATTATTATTATTATTATTATTATTATTTTATTATCATTATTGTTATCAATATATTATTCTTATTATTATTATCATTATTGTTATTATTATTATTCTTATTATTATTATCATTATTGTTATTATTATATTATTTTTATTATATTGTTATTATTATATATTTGAGTGTGTATATATAAATATATATGTTATATGGGTGCATGTATATAATAAATATATATATATATATATATATATATATATATATATATATATATATATATATATATATATATATATATATATACGTAGTGCGTGTATATACATATATATATATACTTATAGAAATAGAAAATAGATAATAGAAAATAGATAATATATAATAGATAGTAGATTCATACATGTTAATGTATAATAGATTTATATAGATTTATAATGCATATAGATTCTTATATGTTAATATATAACCCCAGCCCAGGGTCTCACCCCAACCCAAACCCACATAAAAGCCCGTGCCAGGCCACCCAATGACAAATCAGATTTTTCCCAAACCCACCCGAACTGAAATTCCCTCAGCCCAGGCCCGGCCTAGGGGAGCTGAAGCACGCGCGGACAGCAGCACAACGGAGCAACGACAGCAGGTACACCGTGAGGTACCTCTCTTCGTCGAATGATTTCTCTGCGTATGTTTGATCAAATCGCGAACCATCTAGTCCGCTGGATAGACAACCTAACCATCTAGAACTTTATCATTTATTTCATACAAACTGTTTGAGATTCGACAGGGAATCGAATCAAAAATCGAGAGAAAAACCTGGATTTTTGAGAAAACAGGACAAAACCTAACCATCTAGAACAGTGATTTGGAAGGCAACTCCTAGCCGAACCATCGACGGTTTTGAAAATATTTTTAGAGACAGACCTAGAGAATCTATATGACTCTGCAACCCATTTCACAGAAGTCGAATTGATCGACAGAGCGTCGAGAAATCGACATCTCAAATTGACCAAAAACCCGTTTTCAAAATATTAAAAATATTAAAAAATCCATCCATACGACGTACGTCCTGCCATTCCGAGCGACGTGGTCGCGAACCGAAGGCATCGAAAGCTGCGTAATGGCTTCGTGGTCGTGTGGGCTTTGACGGAATTCAAATTGGTCGCGTGTGCGCAACGAATTTGATGCATATCCGTCAAAATTTACCGTATCGTGCACTTTGCAAATTTTTCAATTACTTCATGCACGCTCGTCAGATCGAGACAAAACTTGCGCCAACAGGACCGTATCATTTTTCTGGTCCTCTATGCCAAGTTTGGTCCAATTCTGAGACCGTTGACAAAATTACCGTTTTGCGGGCCCCACGGTTCCACTCAACGGGCAATTTTGTGCACGGCCCACCAGAATCCAACTTTGGACATACGGTTGGGTTCGTATCGGAAAACTGGATCCTTAGACATCTAGTTTGACGACTTTAAAGACCATTGACCCTGGCACGTTTTTCGGTGCAAAGCGGATCCAACGGCGGACACCATTTTTGTTCGAAATTACCGTTTTGTCCCTGTATCCAGAATTGGACTTAAGGACAGGCAATCCTAGCTAATTTGACTATTCTGAGACTGTTGGCGATGTTTATTTCAGCTTTCGGAGACAGTTGTGATGATTTGGACTTTACGACTCACTTATTGACTATTTTTGTGGGATCTGCGTGCACCCTCCAGGCAAGTATACCTTGCCAACTTGTACAGCATCATCTATATGCATGTTCATTCTTGCTACTATTCTTTTTTCTACATTCGTGATTGCTTTACTCCATGTCTTGTACACTCGTCATGTTTTACTTTACATGTTTCTAGTTGCTTGTACATTCTCGTTCCTTTCTGTTATGATAGTTCTATCGGTTACACTGTATTAGTTCATATGTAATGCTTGATAGAGTCGTCTAGTCCCACACCACGATTTCTTCGACTTGATTATAACTTGACTTGACTTGACATGTACTTGAGTGGGACTTGACTTTAACATTCTATAGATTATGAGTACTTACCTTGACTATGGTCTATAGGATTTTATACTAGGATTGGCAACCGTCTTGGTTGTGCGTACTTGCCTTGACAACGATTGAGATACTATAGATTGTGAGTACTTGTCTTGACTGCAATTTATAGCCAGCCATTTCTAGTATGGCATGCCAGTGTCTTAGGATCCTTGCGTTTAGATCTTGTGTCTGAGTTCATTTAGTCTCGTTGGATTTCTTGATTGTTCCTTACTTCTTGGTATATTTGTACTATTACATGTTGGCTTGTATATTATGTATCTTGCTAGTCCTCTGAGGACCTGATGATCTCTTCAGGTTTAGTGATTGCATGGAGTTAGCTAGTAGTTCTGGATGGCAGATGTGATCATACGTTTGCGGGATTCAGGTATCATTATTGTACTTATTATCTTCTCATGCTTTATATTCAGTACCATGATATTTTCTGCTTATTTTATAGACTCATATCACTCTTAGAGTCTAATCGAACAATATGCTAATGGGCTGTAGACCATGACCCATATTTGTTCATTCTTGTTTATATGATTCATGTGGATTGAGATACAGTTTTACCTATGACCTTGACAGCTTATACGTACTCGAGTCGGGCTGGAGTACGCTCGATACGTAGCTGGCTTGCTCACGAGCTTGTTTGCCAATAAAATTGTTTGATTGAAAACTTTAATACAAACAAAACAGTGTTACAATGTAGGACTTAGATGTAGTCCTAGGAGTACACTTTTGTTTAAGCTGGGTCCTTAGTGCCAATGGAGCGAGTGGTAATGCGTTGACTCCGTTGACGGGCTGACGACGGTTATCGGTTCTCTGAAGGTGTGGATTGCTCTGGGTGCTGGAGCTTGCTGAGAGGAGGAAGACGTTGAATGTCTGTATCTGCCTCTCTGGTGATTCTTCGTATGTTCGTTGTGGATTCTGTGTGTGTGTGAAGGAGAAGATCCCTCTATTTATAGTTTTGCAGGCTGGCTGCTCATACGCGCATGTAAGATGCACCGGTGTGTGGGGACGCCACGTGGAAGTTGCTGATGGGGGTGCGTAGATGATGCGCCCTGATTGAGGGGGAGAACTCTTCATACTGCTGTTGTGAGCCGGCACGTAGCAGAGGAGAAGATCTTTCTGTTGCTGAAATCTTGGACGAGTTGAGTCAAAGGACACGTGTCATCGACCCATGGCTCGAAGATCTCGGATTTGGGGGGGCAGTGATCTGGTGAGCTGTGCCTTGGATCTGGGCGCAGGAGGAGGCTGCGGCTCATAACCTTTAGGAGTTACAAACCATTTAGGGCGCATGGCTTTTGAGGCACATGTAGGTGACCTTTCTTCTGTCTTTCGGGATCAGAGATCAGTCTGGGGCGCATGGCTTTTGAGGCGCATGCTGGTTTGGACGTATGGCCGTAGAGGCGCATGCGGATGGCCACGTGGCAGTAGCCGTCGGAATAGAGTCATGATGATGCTGACGTTGCCGACGCTTCGTTCTCTGAAAAAGCTGTCAACTGTTCAGATTTTGGGAAGCGTACTGCCAACTCTGGTGTTAGTTCAGCATTTAATGTTTGTGACGTTCGATGGACAGCTGAGTGGGCACATTGGTTGGTGTTCCACTCGGCATGGAGATGTGAGGGGGGGCGCATCCTCTGTGATGCGCCGGGTACTGTAGGGCGCGTCTGTGTGATGCGCCTGATGCTGGAGGGCGCGTCCGTGTGATGCGCTGTTTGGCTGGCACATCCGACATGTCCTTTAATGACGCGGCTGTCTCGCTCCTCGAGTGCTATAAATAGCCGTTTGGCTGAATTCGAGGCGTCCGGTTCATCCATTTAATGCAAATTTATTGCACAGAATTCGAAGAGTCATCCACTTGGCACGTGGGTTTGATTTGCCCGGCCTATAAATAGTGGCATAGAGAGAAGGTTTGCTCCTCATTCCCTCTCGTAATTCCAACATGAACTTGGATATGCGGGTGCATTCTGTTGACGAAGTGCTCCCGAGGGTGAAGATGAGACGTCGTGTTGTCTTCGATGCACTTGAAGGTGACTATTACATCCAAAAGACGGAGTCGAGGGCTTCTGAGGCAGGCGGAAGGTGCCTGTTGCATCCAAAGATAGGGATGCTCGGGCCTCGTTTTCGTTATTCCGGAAGAGCCGTAGATCGGAATGGCGGTGCTAGGCTCTCTCTTCCTTCAAAGTGGGTGCCGCCCACTTTGATTGTGTTGAAAGCTCCTTGTGCCATAATTTCGATCACGGTCTTCCTTGGTCTTTGGAGGCTCTTTCGAAGCCTCCCCTGGCCACAGCATTTGCGGTGCTCTTCTCTTCCTTGGTTCCAGCCAGAGGGTTAAATGCTTTGCTTGGCGAAGCACTTATCAGGCGAGCCTGGCTGGAAGAGCGACACATAAGTGGGCTCTGCTCGGCCAGGTGAGCCTGGTTGGAAGAGTTGCACATAACTGAGCTGCTGAAGGGATGCACATAACTGAGCTGGATGCACATAACTGAGCTGCTGAAGAGATGCTAGGATGCGCCTGGCTGGAGGCGCATGACATCTGCTGCGTCTGACTGACAGCGCATGGTGACTGCTGCGCCTATCGAAAGGCGCATGGTGGTTGCTGCGCCTATCTGGAAGGCGCATGGTGGCTGCTGCGCCTATCTGGAAGGCGTATGGTGGTTGTTGGCTGTAGATCTAGGATCCTTCCTTTGTAGAAATTCTCCTTTGTACAACCTTCTCTAGACATGTAATAGACTTTTATATATATAAATAAAAAGTCCTTCTTCGAATGTCCATGGCTTATTTGATTAGTTGTCTGAGTTCTGGCGCATATAATGCCTGGCGCATGGGCTTTCTGGTTGTGAAATTCCATGCTTCCACAAGACCCCCTTCAAAGTTTTCAAAACTTTTGAATAAGTTTTGGAATACTTTGAATAAGAAGCATGGAGGTCAGGGCGCATGATTTTTGGGCGCATGCTTGTTCGGGCGTATGCTCCTTTCAGTTGATGATGATGACGCCTTGGTAACCCAAAAGATTAATGATGATCTTTTGGTTGTATTTGTTGTTATCTTCTCACGGAACCCGAAGCGACGGCTGAGATTACACGTCATCGGTTCACGCGTGCGACCAAGCCCTATAAATAGGTAAGGGTTGGAGAGAGAGAGAGAGAGTTCATCTGCTCTGTGCCTTTGCTTTCTTTAGAGTTTTTCTCCAAAATCCTAACTTTTTCTTCTCTGAGAGAATGGCTCCCAAGACTCCTCGCAGTGGTGCTGGCAAGGGGAAGGAGAAAGCGAAGGAGCCTGCTAAAGTTGTAACGGCCGACGTTCCTCGACGGCCTGTCAAAGTTCGGCCGGAGGTGGTTGGTAAGTCTCATTTTCTGTACGCCAACGCACATAGACCTTGGGTCTTTAATGATGTGCCGCGGTCTTTGTTCGCCGACGCGCATGGGTTTAGACCCTGACGATGCGCCGAGGCTGCTGACACGCATGGGCTTAGACCCGGATGATGCGCCGAGGCTGCTGACGCGCATGGGTTTAAACCCTGAATGCGCCGAAGCTCTTCTTTCTCTTGTTGCTTCTGACATTTTTCTGATCTTTGCTAGTGTCAGTAGCGATCCCGCCTTTGAATGAAGTGTTCTTGGAGGCTGTCTTCAACCAGATGGGAGTAAAGTATGATGAGGAAGTGATAAACCCCGCTCAAGAGGCTCTTATGCTGGATCAGCCTCCCGAGAGAATGACCCAAATCCGTGAGCAACAGTACGGGTTCCTCAAACGGATGATGGAACGTGGTGTTTTAAAATCTTCCATATCTGATAAATTGACCTTCTTGAAGCCTGAGTTCCTATTCGGAGACCGTCTCACTTCTACTGATGCGACGGTGTTGAAGGTCAAGGAGGACTGGTTCTTTACAGCGAATGGGGTGCATATGACTGTCAAGCAACTTGAACGTCAATGGCCTTTGACATCCTACTGTCGCCTTGTTTCCCAGAGGAGGATGTCTTGGGATCTTACCCCTTCTCAGGGGGGAGCGGTGACTGGCATCATCCAAATTGATTCTACCTTCGACCAAAGGGATACTTTGACCGCCACACGGTCTGGGTCTTCTTTCACCTGGCGGACTCTACGCCCCGGGAGCCTCTACAGTGACGTACCCATTGATACGTTTGCTTATAGTGCTTTGACCTTTACACATCGTATGTTTTTGATGGAACGCTCATACCCGAAAGGAGATTTTCGGGTAGAGGGTTGGTGCCATTACATTTCCAAGTGGGATAAACTGACACTCTGGATCTTGTCACGGTTTCGGACCGAGCTTCGAGAGATTGGGTTGACTGCCGTGATCCGTGCTACCCAGGCGGGTGTTGATCTCAACAGGCACATGTTCCTCGCACTACTGGAGATGTTTGATGTCCATATCGGGACCTTTTTTACTCCGGTGGGAGAATTAGGGTTCGCACTTCATGAGATGTACGAGGTGTCAAAACTCCCTTGGGGGTCGGAACCCTATGAAGAGTACTTTCCCACCAATGAGGAACTTCAAGTCCTGGGGGACAGGGCTGAGGAGATGACGGCCGTCTTCAAGGAAGTGGCGAGTCATCATTACTATATACAGAGACGGGATAGGAATGGGACGCAGCCTCATGTGACCGCTTGGAGAGATTATGTCTTTAGACAAGACAAGAAGGATCCCTCACAATTTTCCACTCCACCGGCGCTCTCTCGTAGCGAAGTGTTGTCCGAAATGAGCAGGTTAGGGGAGAAAAATCCTCGAGGAAATGAGGACCAGCAGTCAGATGCACGCTCCTACAGCTGCTTCTGGCATCTTGCTTATCGAATGTCACCCAAGGCGGTGTTGGCGTCCTACCTAATGATATGGCTCCGGGATTGCGTGTTCGCGGGCGGATCCGGTGCCGTAGAGAGGGTAACCCGAAACTTAATCCTGCCAGCCGTGAAGCTGATCTTCGGCCGGCGTTTGGCTCTTCTCCCCGCAATGGTATGTAACCTGCAGCGAGGTTTGAGAGAGTTTACTGGGAATATGATTCATGACAGAGGCCGAAACAATAACTTCCCGCACGCCGAACTGCCGTTTCACTATTTGATGGGATGGCTAATTTTACATCATCCCAGTATAATGAGTCCAGGCTCGGAAGAAGATTATAAGGCTGGAGATGCACTCCTTCGTCATTTAAATCAGAGGAGCTGGTCACATACTGGTGTCCCTGTTTGTAGAAAGGTTTTATCCCGTCTTCAGGGTTGGAAAATTACCAAAGTTGGTCCAATCTACTTGGGCTTTGAGGCCAACGAAGATCTAAGGGATCTGGGCGAAGGTACCACCACACTGCCTCAATGGGGATTCCGTTGGTTGCAGAGTATCCGGCCGTCTCATCTGGTATACAGGAACAAGAATCAGTGCTACCTGGAACCATACTTGCCAAGCTGCTTTGCGCGGCAATTTGGTTATGCCCAGATGATGTTGGATAACCCCAGTATTTCTCTGGGTTATATTGGATGTTTGTTGGTTCTTCCGGGCTTGAGAAGGGTAAGGGTGTAGAACCCTGTGTCGCTCCTTCTACTTGGGGGACCATCTTTACGCCTGTGCCGGCTCCTTCTGTTGCTTCGGCTCCTCGGGCTAGAAGTCCAGCCCCTGTTGATGAAGAGTCCATTGATGCCGAGGTTCAAGCCTCGCTGATTGAGGTTGGCGGATCTTCTTCCGGTCCGCAAACTGTAGTAGCTCCTCCAGCTCCCGCGATGACGCCACAGGTCCTGGCGGATGCAGACGAGTATGTAAAATTCTTCGTCGAGGGGGTGTACAAAATGTTGCAGAAGGGTGTATCTGCTGTGATGGATGCCAATGGGAGTTTTACGACGACAAAAGCTCTGGCAATGCCCTGCATCGAGCTGATTCGTATTCACCAAGGCCACGACCATATGGCCAAAATTCTGGAGGCTTCGGTGATTAAGCTGGATGAGCGGCTCGCGGAACTTCAACGCATCCAGCGAAACGACCTCTCTGTCCTGATAGATGCGGAGAAGGGGAAGCTGATCGCCGAGATCGAGTCTTCACACCAGGCCACCGTGGGCGTTTGGGAGCGCGAGGTGGCTGAGACTGAGGCTGCGGTAGAGCAGTTGTCTCAGTCCATGAAGACTACGGTGGAAACTTGAGCTGCTTTGGAAGCTAATATCGCGGATATCGACACCCAGATGCGCCGCCTTGAAGACCAACGGGCCCGACTCCAGTTAGAGGTCGAGCGTGTTCGGTTTGAACATGCAGCATTTAAGAAGGATGAGGCGACCTTTACTCAGCGGACTCTTGCCTTGGCGCAGCGACGGCAACAGCTTGATGAGAAGCATGCAAGTGATACTTCCGCTGGGGCCGTTGAATTGATACGCCAAGAAGCAGAGCGACGAGTCCTGGCGACGGTGGAGGCCCGCGTAGTCGACTTAAAGCTTCGAGTCAGGGAGCTTTCAGCCCATCCTGGGGAGATTCAGGGACCATAGCTTTTTCCCTTTTTCTTTTGCGTTCTTTTGCAACCCTTACTGGGGGATGATGTAGTTTCTTGTACTCCTTTTTCAGAAGAATAAAGAAGTCTACAACTTTTTTTTTGTGATGTGTTCATCTTTTGTTGTCATGAACTTGATGATTTGTGTGGACCTATTATCTTTTGCGCACCTTGGTTTTTATGTACAGATAATAAGTTTGAAGGAACCATTATGTTTGCTCAGAGGTAATGTGGACATGGCAATCATTGGGTTCGAAATGATAGAATCTCCCTACTCAGAGGTATTATGGACGTGGTAGGAATGATCTTGGGGGATACGCTGAACAACTCAGAGGTTATATGGACGTGGAAGTTCTGCGATAAATGTACAATAACGCAGGGGTTGTTTGTACAAGATGTTTACTCAGAGGTAATGTGGACGTGGTAAACATGAAGGGTAGCGTAGGCTTACGAAGTGTAAGATTCTGCTTTGTAGGGTGTAGAAAGACAACTCAGAGGTATTATAGACGTGGTTATCTTTCTACTGGAAGATGCCACGGAACAGCTGGGTTCCGGAGGCGTATGAGTTTGTCAAAAGAGGTTGTTTGAGGAAGTACATGTCTGGAGGATGTCAAGAATAGTACTTCTTTAGGAACTTGCCGTTGATGGGCATCATGAACAAGTCCCCATTGGGTTTCGCGAGACGGTAAGCACCGTTTGAGTATACCGTCTCTATGATGAAAGGTCCTTCCCACTTGGGCTCGAACTTTCCTGGTGTCTTGTGGGTCAAAACTATTGGTCTTCTGACTGCTAAAACCAGGTCGCCAACCTAGAAAGTCCTCTTTTTGACCTTTTTGTTGAAAGCCTGTGATATACGGGCTTGGTAGAGCTCGATGCGTTGTTGAGCTAAGAGACGCTTTTCGTCAAGTGCCTCCAGTTCCCGCAGACGACGACGTTGATTGTCCTCTTCTGTGAGTTCGTTTGTGATTGCTACGCGGAGCGAAGGTATCTGTATCTCGAGAGGCAGTACTGCTTCGGTCCCGTAGACCAGGAAAAATGGAGTGTTGCCTGTTGGGGTCCGTACCATTGTACGGTAGGCCCAAAGGCATTCGCCAAGCTTTTCATTCCAGTCGCGTTTGTTGGATGACACGACCTTTTTGAGCAGCCTAACGATAGTTTTGTTGAATGCCTCAGCCAATCCGTTTGCTGCCGGATTGTAGGCGGTTGAGGCCACGTTCTGAATGCGATTCTTGTCACAAAACCTGCTGAAAATGTGGCTGATGAACTGAGGACCATTGTCATGGATGATCCGCCGGGGTACTCCGAAACGGTAAATGACATGGTGTTTGATAAAGCTGACCACCCTAAAGATTTTTACTTCTGCTAGTAGAACTGCTTCCGCCCATTTGGAGAAGTAGTCGGTGATGGCCAGGATGAAACGGTGTCCTCTCGATGAAGGAGGGGTGATTGGCCCTACAATGTCCATGCCCCAGGCTTCGAAGGGCCAGGAGGCGACTGTAGGATGTAGCGGCTCCGATGGTGTATGTATGAAGTCTGCATGAAGTTGGCACGCATGGCACTTCTTGGCATATTCGACAGCATCGGCAACCATGGTTGGCCAGTAGTAGCCCATACGTCGCAGTCGATCTTGCAACTTAGGACCGGGTTAATGAGCTCCACAAGTTCCGTCATGAGCTTCTTGAAGAGCTTCGACTGCTTCTTCGTTGGACAGGCATCGAAGGAGGAGCCCATCGAAGGAGCGTCGGTACAGCATTTTGGTAGCCGTATCGTAGTAGAATCGAAGAGAGCGTCTCCTGACTGAGACGGCTTCTTTCGGGTCCTCTGGAAGGATTCCGTAGACAGCGAAGTCGATGAACGGGAACCTCCAGTCTCGAACATTAACACCAGTGTTTGTCGGCATGGCGTGAGCCACCCGCAAGCATAGGTTGTTTCTAGGACAAATCAGATCTCGTCCTGTTACCGTGATATAGTGTTGAGTCCCAAAGGGCGCTGCTAATGAGGCAGCGAGGCCGGCCAGAGCATCGGCCTCCAAGTTTTATAAATGGGGGACATGTTCAATGAAGAACCCGGTGAAGGTTGAAATGATGTTCAACGCGACTTTATGATAAGGGATTAAATCTTCATGGCGAACTTCGTATTGTCCCCGAACCTGGTTTACGACGAGTTTTGAGTCGCCGTAAGCTTCCAGATGGTCGACCCCCAGCTGTTGTGCGAGCTGGAGTCCCATGACGAGTGCGTTGTACTCGGCAACGTTGTTGGAGCACGGCTTCGAAAGAGAGTACGCACGCTGGATGACCAGCTGATCGGGGGAGACTAAGACTACCCCCACTCCTGCGATGATTTGGCCTTTGGGGCCTGTTCTCGAAGCGCCGTCGAAGAACATCCGCCAAACGGAGCTTCCTTCGGTGACGTTGGATTCTTGGACCTCATCCGGGATATCTTCATAGAGTTTTGAGGATTCTGGGATGGGGTGCGCAGCTAAAAAGTCAGCCAGAGCTTGACCCTTAACAGCTTTTTGCGGCACAAACACCAGGTTGTACGGTGTTAGCAAGATCGCCCATGTAGCCAGCCGGGAGTTCAATGATCCTGGCTTCGTCATGAGGACTCTGAGCGGATTGACTCGGGAAATGACATGAATTGTCTGACCCGAGACATAATGACGAGTCTTCTGGATGGCGAACACCAAAGCCAAGCACTCCTTTTCGACGGGGTTATACCGGTGTTCGGCCCCGATGAGTGTTCGACTGAGGTAGTAGATTGCTTGCTCGTAGCCTGTATCGCTGTTTTGAGCCAGCAGAGCGCCAAGAGAATGATCCATGGCACGGACGTAGAGCAGGAATGGTTTGCCAGCGACGGGTGCCACCAGAACTGGAGGGCTCGTCAGGTAGGCTTTGATGTCATCGAAAGCCTTTTGGCATTCCTCTGTCCAGACGTAAGAGACTCCCTTCTTCATGAGCTGGGTAAAGGGTTGACATTTGCCGGAGAGGTTTGCTATGAACCTCCGGATGTACGCCAGACGTCCCTGTAAGCCCCGAAGTTCTCGAAGATTCTTCGGAGGGTCCATGTTGAGGATGGCTCTGGTTTTCTCGGGATCGGCATGAATGCCTTTTGCCGTGATGACAAAGCCCAAGAATTTTCCACTAGAAATCCCTAGGAAGGATTTAGCGGGATTCATCTTGAGTTGATGTGCTCGCATGAGATCAAAGACAGTCTTCAGGTCCTGTAAGTGATCTCTTTTAAAGCGGCTCTTGACCGCGATGTCGTCAACATAACATTCGACTGTCTTGCGAAGATATTGACGGAAGATCGATGCTCATAGCTCGTTGGTATATCGCACCGGTATTCTTCAAACCGAAGGGCATTACTGTATAGCAGAAAACGCCCTTTGGAGTCCTGAATGACGTATATTTTGCGTCATCGGGGAACATCTTGATTTGATTGTAGCCTGAATACCCGTCCATAAAAGACATGCATTCGAAGCCACACGTGTTGTCGATCATCACATCAGTGATTGGAAGTGGGAATTCGTCCTTCGGGCAAGCAGAGTTAAGGTCTCTGAAGTCGATACAGACTCGTATCTTCTTATTCTTTTTGGTAACAGGTACGACGTTGGCTACCCAATCTGGGTGTTGCTCTTCACGGATGAAGCCGCTAGTCAATAGTTTATCTACCTCCTGATCGATGGCGTTCATGATGTCCGGACGGAAGCACCGCTGTTGTTACTTGATAGGCTTGGCATCAGGCAAGATATTCAACCTATGCATCGCAATCTGGGGATCAAGTCCCGGCATATCTTCGTAGCTCCAGGCAAAGACGTCGATATACTCCTTAGCCAGTTGGATTAAAGATTCTCGGTCTTTTCCTTCTAGGCTTTTGCTGATGAAGATGGGTTTGGAAGAAGACCCGTCTCCAAGGTCGATCTGCTCGACTTCATCCTCGGTGGGAGGTTTACGTAATTCGAAACGGGACTCTCATTATTGTCCAAGGCGTTGAGCCCAGGGTTCTTCTTCAAGGGGTTCCGGCGCTTGGTCTTCGTCTTCGCCTCTTTGAGGTTGTGCTGATGTCATGTTAGCTGACAGTACGTTCCTGAAGACTGATCCGATACTGGTATCGGAATCCCAAGTCGATGCTTCGGACGAGTGGGAATATTCTATGTCTTCTGCATCTGAACTCTCTGGGGTTGATGGCGGCGTGACATAGCCTAACCCTCATCCAGTCCGATTATAATAGTCCTGTGGCTTTCCATTGGGCATCGAAAGCCGGACAGGGAGATGCCGACCCTTGCCGTAGTTTAAGCCTTTGTTGCTTTTCAGGTCGTAGCCCATCTTTTGGATGATGTGCTTAGCCGCATCCGTGTACCGATAGACTTGTACTCTGCCGGTATCAGGTTCGGGCTCGATTGACGGGAGGTCCCGATGACGCTCGACTTTGCCCGAGATGATGGTGCCTTGGTCTCGGCTCCATGGAGGGACTATGAAGACTCCTTGAGACGGGACTACTCGATTATGGTAGACGGTCGTTATTTGTGTTTGCAACGACCGTAGAGCGTTGTCTAATGTATACATGGCATTCCAGTGTGGAAGACAAGAATAATTAAAAGACACTCTATTGTTGATAAAATACGAGATCTTATCCCTTGGGATTACATTGTCAAAGGAGGGTGCCTCTACGTCAGCCGAGATATAATCACCAAGCTCCTCGTCTGTAAGAACTGGGGGCGGACTAGGAGAGTCCAACGCAGCTTTGGGATCTGAAAGGGTTATATGAGCCTTCTCTGACACCTTGGATGACTGCGGCGGCTTGCCCTTGAGACGCACCTTGAGAGGCGCCTCGGTTGCGCCTCCGATGAGTGGTGCCTTCCCTTGTAATTTTGCCACCAGGGGAGCCGATGTTTGAGGTGGCTTTCCCTTGAGACGTATCTTCAGGGGTGCTTCGCGAGCCGGCGCTTTCCCTGATAGCTTGATGCTCATAGGAGGCACCTTCTGGGGTGGTTTCCCCTTCAGTCGGATTTTTAAGGGGGCATCGGGAGTCGTCTCAGGCTCCATGTTCGGCTCTGTTGCCGTCTCTACCTCATCATCAGCATCGTTGGCTTCCTCCTCGTCAATGGGCTTGTACAAATCGGAATCGGTGAAGTAGGCTTCAATTCCTTTGAAAGGATCGATGTCTGCAAACTCCGTCCGGATGACGCCATTGGTGGATACATATTTCATGCACTGGTAGAGCGTGGAGGGCACCACCATGTACTCATGCAGCCATGGTCGACCGAGCAGGATGTTATAGTTGACCTCGGCATCTACTACATAACAAGTCACCTCAGTTTTGAGGCTGCCAATGTGACACTTCAGTCGGATCTTGCCCAATGGCTCGCTCTTGCTAGCATTGAAGCCACTGATGGTTGTATTGGAGGGCGCCAGCCGGTACATCGGGATCTCCAGCTTTGATAGCAGCGCCTTCGGAATGATGCTTAGGGAAGATCCAGGATCGATCTGAATCCGGCTCACCTTGACCGAGCCAATGTATCCTGTATAATACAGCGGTCGGTTATGTCGGTGATGCTTGAGCAGCATGTCTTGTTGGATGAAAGTTATGTTTGGGATAACTTCATCCGCACAATGACAGTGCGCATAAGTAGTTGGGAGGTCTTCAGGCTGCTTGACCTGACTGAAAAAGGATTCAGCGTCCTTCAGAGCTTCGCAGAGAGCTTCTCGGGAATCTTTAGAAAGACGCAGGAGCTCGAACAAAGACAGACGCGCAGGTGTACTGGCTAATTGTGCCAGAATGTCGAAGTTGTGAGGCTTGGACAGCCCCGAAGCATTCTCCTTCCGTAGAGGTCTGTCAAAATGGGCCTCCACCTGCTTCTGCTTATTGGCTGCTGAGGGCTTAGATGGACCCTCTTCAGGGATGGTGCTAGAAGGCACCACCTCGGCGGCGACTTCGCCGGATTGGGAGCTCTGTTGTGCACGTGTTTGCACTGGAAGTGCCTCTTCTGTTGAAGAAGAGACTGTGCGGCAAGACTTGATCTTCCTGCCTTTTGATTTGGAGGTAGGGCGTACCTCCGATTGAGTCACCTCGGAGACGAGGTCGGGTTGAACCCAGAGGACCTCTCCTCGAGATGTGGTGAGCGGGGTGAGTCCACTCACATTGTCACGAGTAGGTGGAAAGTTTACCACCTCCATTGTCACCTTAGGGATGGGGACGACGCCATCTTGTGTGGTAGTTGGCGGCAAGGTGCCGAACTGAAGTGAAACCATATTGGCCGACACCGTCTTCTCTTCATAGTCGACGGAGATTACATCCGCATTGATCATGCGCTGGATGTAATTCTTGAGGACGTAGCAGTCCTTGGTCGGGTGTCCGACAAACCGATGGTAGTGACAGTACCTTGGGTTGTCCACTTTCCCAACTTCATCGGGCCGCTTTGGGTCCGGTAGCTTGATCTTGTCACCCTGCTTCAGTATCTCAAAAAGTTGTAGGGTGTCGTCATCATTGAATGAATAAACCTCCTTGGGTCTCGGTGCCAGTGGAGGCTTCTGAGTAGGCGCGGATGCGCCTTTTGAGGCATTAACAGTTAATGCCTGTTTCCCCTTTGCTTCTCGTCCGGAGCTGTTAGCTGCGGACTTTTTCCCCTTATCGTCAAAGGCGGGGAAGCTGACACCCAGAAGATGTGCATTGGCTGCCTTCTTTTCTGAAGCTTCAGCTTCGATGATCAGGGAGCTCCAGTCAGGAGGGGGAGTAGAGTTGAGCCAGAGCTTTACTGCAGGCAACATGTTCATGCTGCAAGCGGAGAGGAGCGCATGTTCTGGCATGCCTGGAGGTAGCCTGAAGCAAGCCTGTCGGAAGCGTTCGATGAACGCCCGAACCGTTTCCTTCTCCTTCTGACGTATCTCTATGAGAGACGCCATCGTCATGTCCTTCCCGCCGTCGTAGAAGCGGTCGAGGAAGAGGCCCGTCAGGTCGTCGAAGGACGATATGGAATTGTCGGGGAGGCTGTAATACCAGTCATACGCCACTCCTTTCAGGGCCCCGACAAAGATACTGGTGAGGAGCGCGTCCTCCTTCGGAAGATGCCCTGTCTGTGACTGGAAGTACGTCAGGTACCGTCGCGGAGAGTCCTTCCCGTCGTATGGGGTGAGTGTTTGTGGCTTATACTTTGGGGGATAAACCACCTTGTTCCACTCGAGGGGATAAGGCTGGGGAATGCCCATCTTCTGGCGTTCCTCTTGCCTGTTCTTGGACTCGAAGCGCTCCCGCAGGTCTTTGATCATTTCGACCACATCCTCCGTAGAGCTAGGAGTTGGGAAAGAAGGTACCATCTGGATTGGAGCGTTTGAGGGCTCCGAGGTCCGAGGTGCTTCTGTATCCGAGGGCGCCCGTTGGAGGGGCACACTCGACTCCCCATTAGCTCCTGGATCAGGACCAGTTGAAGGTGTCCTGATCAAGGCCGATCGTATCTCAAACACTGCTTGAGTCAGTGCTTGCATTGAGGCAGAGAGGGTTTTGAGTCCTCCCTCCAATGAGTCTTTGCGCTGGACTATGTCCTGTGACGGCGCATCAGACTCGACATCATCCCCATCCATGTATACTGTCCTGACACGGCCAGGAGTGGATGGATTGGTTGAGGCTTCGCTTTCGGCCTCACTCTCATGCGGGGGAGTCACTTCTCCTGGTGTTGGGCCACCCCCAGCCACATTCTGGAGTTCATCTTCAACAGGCGCATCTGCAAGGGTCTGCTTGCCCTCAGCTCCGTCTTGAAGGACCTCTTCGTTTTCAGAACTACCCCCGGCAGTGTCCTGGAGGACATCCTCATTTTGAGGGGCTTCAGGGAGAGTAATCTCGCCTTGATGATGAAGATCCGCCACAGCTGTGCTTTGGACATCTTCGTCTTCGGAAGGAGGCTCAACAAGGGTCTGGCTACCCCCAGCTTCCTCCGAGGACTTCTTCCTCGATCGAGTGCCTTCAAACACTCCAGAGGTCGAGACAGCTGCCTTGGTTTTCCTCGACTGGCTTTTGGATGAAGACGAGGAATTGGCAGTCGTCTTCCGGATTGATGAGAAGTTGGAGACCACGTTGCATGAGGCAACCTTTGGCTCCTCTTCAGCTGACACCATTGTCCCAAGGCGACGTCGGAGAGGTGTCGATGATTGCAGTCGTTGGAAGACCGACTGTCTTGGTGGAGCTGCCGTCTTGCAACAGCAGTTGATGGTGACCACCGCACAAGTATGCCCCGTGAGAGGCGCATCGTGCTTGTTGGCCGACTCTCCTGACCGGCACTTGTGAGTGATCACGTTGCGCAGGTCATCGGAGGAGAGTGG
The DNA here is from genome assembly GCA_029216955.1 of Iris pallida. Taxonomy (NCBI): domain Eukaryota; kingdom Viridiplantae; phylum Streptophyta; class Magnoliopsida; order Asparagales; family Iridaceae; genus Iris; species Iris pallida. Next base: position 12,659,676 of record JANAVB010020997.1, read on the forward strand.
TGCCTTCACACCCCCTTCAGACGTATGGCAAGGCCAAACGCCGGGGTAGTCGGGTGAGTGCTGCGCCCCCTGATCTAATACCAAGCAGGCATCACGATCAGTAGTGGGGGAACCACAACATTTGAAGTGACTTGAACGGACCTCAAACGCACAACCAGAGGAGGCGCGGGAGTTCAAGACCACTGAGTTTGCCTCTCTCGACTTGGTTGTGCACGCAGTAGATGCGCCCATGCGGGATGAGGACTTTGAAGATCGACTCGTTGCTGGTGCAGAAGCACTTGAGTCAACCTTGTACAGCTTGCCATCGGCAGCGCGCGTGATGACGAGCGCGTGTCTCTGGCCGGCTGCTGGCATAGAACGTTTGTGGCGCATGGCCCGTGCCGTCTTGGATTTCTTCGTACCAGCCCGCTGGGGCGCATAGTACTCAGCATCCAAATTCTCTTCGTCATTACAGCGAGTGAGTCTGTCAAAGACAGAGGCTTTTTGTGGCGCATCAGAGGTCATGCGCGGGGCATTGGCTGCGCCCCTGCTCCGTCGACGTATCTTCCTCGCCTGAGAGAGAGATAGCTGGGGAACGTGGTCGGCCGCACGCTTCCCCAAAAGATGCGCTGCATCGGCAGGCGCCCCTTGGTTGCTGAGAACGTCAGCAGGAAGGGAAGGCTGGATTGCTGCATCCCCTTCAGTGGTGGTGCCCGAGGCGTCGACCTTGCGCACCCAGGCCGTGCGGATCTTCTTCGGCTTTGGTAGCCGCTTCGAAGGACTCGCACTTCCTTCAGAAATGAACTCCTCGTACGCCTGTTGATTGAGGCGCACGACCAGCATCTTGTGGGAGGAGCCCACCTTCACGTCGTCGGCCTGTGACACGACTTTCTCGGAAGAGGAGAAAGAAGTCCCCGGCAGAGTCGCCAGCTTGTTTGCCATTAAAATTGTTTGATTGAAAACTTTAATACAAACCGAACAGTGTTACAATGTAGGACTTAGATGTAGTCCTAGGAGTACACTTTTGTTTAAGCTGGGTCCTTAGTGCCAATGGAGCGAGTGGTAATGCGTTGACTCCGTTGACGGGCTGACGACGGTTATCGGTTCTCTGAAGGTGTGGATTGCTCTGGGTGCTGGAGCTTGCTGAGAGGAGGAAGACGTTGAATGTCTGTATCTGCCTCTCTGGTGATTCCTTGTATGTTCGTTGTGGATTCTGTGTGTATGTGAAGGAGAAGATCCCTCTATTTATAGTTTTGCAGGCTGGCTGCTCATACGCGCATGTAGGATACGCCGGTGTGTGGGGACGCCACGTGGAAGTTGCTGATAGGGGCGCGTAGATGATGCGCCCTGATTGAGGGATAGAACTCTTCATACTGCTGTTGTGAGCCGGCACGTAGCAGAGGAGAAGATCTTTCTGCTGCTGAAATCTTGGACGAGTTGAGTCAAAGGATACGTGTCATCGACCCATGGCTCGAAGATTTCGGATTTGGGGGGGCAGTGATCTGGTGAGTTGCGCCTTGGATCTGGGCGCAGGAGGAGGCTGCGGCTCATAACCTTTAGGAGTTACAAACCATTTAGGGCGCATGGCTTTTGAGGCACATGTAGGTGACCTTTCTTCTGTCTTTCGGGATCAGAGATCAGTCTGGGGTGCATGGCTTTTGAGGCGCATGCTGGTTTGGACGCATGGCCGTAGAGGCGCACGTGGATGGCCACGTAGCAGTAGCCGTCGGAATAGAGTCATGATGATGCTGACGTTGCCGACGCTTCGTTCTCTGAAAAAGCTGTCAACTGTTCAGATTTTGGGAAGCGTGCTGCCAACTCTGGTGTTAGTTCAGTATTTAATGTTTGTGACGTTCGATGGACAGCTGAGTGGGCACATTGGTTGGTGTTCCACTCGGCATAGAGATGTGAGGGGGGAGGGGCGTCCTCTGTGATGCGCCGGGTACTATAGGGCGCGTCTGTGTGATGCGCCTGATGCTGGAGGGCGCGTCCGTGTGATGCGCTGTTTGACTGGCGCATCCGACATGTCCTTTAATGACGTGGCTGTCTCGCTCCTCGAGTGCTATAAATAGCCGTTTGGCTAAATTCGAGGCGTCCGGTTCATCCATTTAATATAAATTCATTGTACAGAATTTGGAGAGTCATCCACTTGGCGCATGTGTTTGATTTGCCCGGCCTATAAATAGTGGCATGGAGAGAAGGTTTGCTCCTCATTCCCTCTCGTAATTCCAACATGAACTTGGATATGCGGATGCATTCTGTTGACGAAGTGCTCCCGAGGTTGAAGATGAGACGTCGTGTTGTCTTCGATGCACTTGAAGGTGACTGTTACATCCAAAAGACGGAGTCGAGGGCTTCTGAGGCAGGCAGAAGGTGCCTGTTGCATCCAAAGATAGGGATGCTCGGGCCTCGTTTCCGTTATTCCGGAAGAGCCGTAGATCGGAATGGCGGTGCTAGGCTCTCTCTTCCTTCAAAGTGGGTGCCGCCCACTTTGATTGTGTTGAAAGCTCCTTGTGCCATGATTTCGATCACGGTCTTCCTTGGTCTTTGGAGGCTCTTTCGAAGCCTCCCCTGGCCACAGCATTTGCGGTGCTCTTCTCTTCCTTGGTTCCAGCCAGAGGGTTAAATGCTTTGCTTGGCGAAGCACTTATCAGGCGAGCCTGGCTGGAAGAGCGGCACATAACTGGGCTCTGCTCGGCCAGGTGAGCCTGGTTGGAAGAGTTGCACATAACTGAGCTGCTGAAGGGATGCACATAACTGAGCTGGATGCACATAACTGAGCTGCTGAAGAGATGCTAGGATGCGCCTGGCTGGAGGCGCATGACATCTGCTGCATCTGGCTGACAGCGCATGGTGACTGCTGCGCCTATCGGAAGGTACATGGTGGTTGCTGCGCCTATCTGGAAGGCGCATGGTGGCTGCTGCGCCTATCTGGAAGGCGCATGGTGGCTGTTGGCTGTAGATCTAGGATCCTTCCTTTGTAGAAATTCTCCTTTGTACAACCTTCTCTAGACATGTAATAGACTTTTATATATATAAATAAAAAGTCCTTCTTCGAATGTCCATGGCTTATTTGATTAGCTGTCTGAGTTCTGGCGCATATAATGCCTGGCGCATGGGCTTTCTGGTTGTGAAATTCCATGCTTCTACAGAGCTCGCGTCCGAAAACCTGGTGCGGGTCGTGACAGAGCCCATGCGGCTCAGATGGACATGTGGCTGGAACGACCATGCGACTCAGATGGCCATGCGGCTGAGGGGGCTATGCGGCTGAGACATCCATGCGGCCAGAACATCCTATGCGGCCAGAGGAGTTTATACATAGCCATGCTTCTTATTCAAAGTATTTCAATTTTGCAAACTGAAAACTTTGAAGGGGGTCTTGTAGAAGCATAAAAAAGAATGAAGAAAGGTTCATGCGGCCAAGAATCCCTATACGGCTCAGTGAGCCCATGGGACTCAGGGATTCATGCGGCTCAAGAGTCTATGTGGCTCGAATAATCCAATGCAGCCCAGAGAGGAGCCACGTGGCCTTCAACAGCTCTTCTCTTCGTCTTTTGCTGTATTTAATGCCCTGACGGCTGACAACCCTGACAAATGACAGCTCTGACAAAAAGGCGCAATAATGACTGACGTAATGGCGCGTCCCTAGAGAAGAGGAGAAAATCTTCTCACATCTGGCAGAATCCATCTTATCCCGAGGCATGCGGCTGTGGCCGTCCATCTTCATGCGGTTGCATCCTTTATGCGGCCGCCCATCAGCATGCGGCTGCATCCCTTATGCGGCCACCCATCAGCATGCGGCTGTCCACTCTCATACGGCTGCCCATCCTTATGCGGCTGTTCATCCCCATGCGGCTGTTCATCCCCATGCGGCTGCCATCTTTATGCAGCCGTTCATCCTCATGCGACCCACTTATATGCGGCCCTGCCAAGATGATCCAGTGGAGACACGAGGCATTTGCCAAGATGATTGAGACACGTGGTAGTCTTATCTTCCTAGAATTATGGGTGTAAACAAATCCTAATCAGATTTGTTGCAATAAGTGCCCAGATTAAATCAAATCGAGCAAATTAGACACGTGGCAAGCCATTACAAGTTGCGAATATTCATGACAATCAATATTTATTGTCCATAGAGATTTAATACAATCACATTAATTGCTTAAATCTATTATATACAAGATGGACGGCCCAGATTAATTCTCAGACCGCCGACTTTTGAGAATGGGCAATCATTACAAACCCTAATGAAGCCCCCCACACTTATAAATAGCAAGGTGCCATTCCCTTACAGCAGACAAGTATATATACACACACACGGAAAGAGGACAGAAGAGAGAGAACCCCGACCCGGATCCAGAGAGAATCAGAGAGAGAATATACAGAGATCGAAAGGAGAGAGGAGCATATATAGAGAGACCAAAAAGAGCATTTCTTCATCAACATACTTCTTCTCCAGAGCCAAGGCTGCACCTGATCGTCCAAGGAGTAAGGCAGAGCTATCGTCGCTTTCCCGAGCCTCTATCGTCACCCCCTAGAATCTAAAATAAACAATTGTACTTAGATTGCTGTACCTAGGTTTTAGTCCCTAGGCTTTCTTTGTACGAGCGAGTTTGTATTATGAGTCTAAGTTCAGTCCTCTGATAATTGTTCTGTTCTTTTACAATCAATGGCAAACAACTCTGCCAGCTACTCTTCCTTTGACACCGTCTTCTTTGAAAGTTCTAGATGAATCGTCGAAGGACGTGATTGATAGTTTCTACCACCATCAAAAATGAGGGGTCGAAGCTGCCCTGGAGAGGGGGACATCTTTTGTATTAGTTCGTCAATGTGTCCGTAGTCAGATTAAACTTCTCAGAACACTCTCCGACGGGGCATGGATGGTCGAGCTCTTGGAGCCCAAATTAATAGAAGCCGATCACCTCGTGGCTCAGTTTAAAGGACTGCGGCAAGTCGATATATCTTTAGCAATAGATCAGGAGCGCACCTTCCTTATAATAGCCTTGGAAAAGTTAAAGACGATACGGAATATGTCCAAGCCTGCTCTAGTGAAGGACCTTCATGATCTGTCTCTGAAGTACGATCAACTAAGCCGCAGAGGAGAGGATTGTATCGCTCAGAAAGAGGCCGCCTCTCTTGGGAAAGACAATACCAACGGGCAGATCCTCCAGCTTCAGAGGAATTGGCTTCTTTAGAATCTGAGCTCCAGGCTTCCCGCAAAAAAAAGGAGCTAATTCTCCGGGAGACCGACCAGGTCACCCGAACCTCTGATGCCTTGGAGCATGCACTGAAGAAACTTAAAGATGGTTGGCAGGCACATGCGCATCTGGAGGATGCAGAGAGGTTGACTTAAGAGGCTGAGCGCCGGGCCACGCTGAGGATTGAGTGGTCAACGACCAAGCTGAAGGATCGGCTCAGAGAATTGTGTGTCGCCGAACCATAATTGGCTTTTTTTCTTTCATTATTATGTTCCTCCATTTTTTAACAGGGACTTGGTCCCCAAAAATGTAGTACTTTCGATTTTAAATAAATGATTATGTTTACATCATCCTTTATATGTTGTGCTTGTAACGTATCTTTGGTATTATGGTATTTATCCCACTATGGGACTTTCTGTGGACCTATTATCCTTGGTATACCTTGGTTTTAAGTATGGATAATAAGTTCGATGGAGATACCTAGAACAACCCCATGGTAAGGTGGACATGGAAGTTCTTGTTATTGGACGAAAATATGCCATGGAACAGCTGGGCTCCAGAGGCACGTGATGGTGAAAAAAGAGACGCATGTACTAGAGGACCTAGTACAGCATTTGTGGTCAGCTGCAGACATTTGTGGTCAACTGTGGACATTTGTGGTCAACTGTAGACATTTGTAGGCCTATTACCCTTGGCGTACCCTAGTTTTGGGTAAGGATAATAAGTCGAGAGAAAACCAACATACTTACTCAGAGGTAATGAGGACGTGGTAAATATGAGGGTTTTACAATGGAGTCTTCCTACTCAGAGGTAATGAGGACGTGGCAGGAGTGTACTCAACGAAGGGTACATAGAACAACTCAGAGGTAATAAGAACGTAGAAGTTCTACATAAGGGGTTATTTGTTTGTGATGAAAGAGAAACAACTCAGAAGTGACATCGATGTGGTTGTTTCGAGAATTTTGTGGACCTGTTACCCTTTTTTATGCACTGAAAGCGCGGGTAATAGATATGAGAAAGATACTCTTTTAGGGTGGAAGTTCAGAGGTATGATCATACATGACTTACTACCCAGAAGATGCGATATGGATTAATTTGGAGTGACCAGAGTGTAAGTTCAACGGTACTTAAGGGTACATAACTCAACAATCCGATTGATTCAGCGGATGTCGTTTAGACATAATATTTCTTCAGGAACTTGTTGTTGATGGTCATCATGAGCAAGTCTCCGTTTTGCTTTGCGAGACGGTATGCACCATTGGAGAATACAGCCTCGATGATAAATGGGCCTTCCCACTTTGGCTGGAACTTGCCGATGATTTTGTGAGTCATAACCATCGACCTCCGAACTGCCAACACAAGATCGCCTACTTGGAATGTTCTCAACTTGACCTTCTTGTTGAAGGCTCCAGACATGCGTGCTTGATAAAGCTCAATTCGTTGTTGAGCTAGCAGGTACTTTTTATCTAAGGCCTCCAACTCTTGTAGCCGACGATGGTAATTATCATCCATCGTTAATCGGTAAGTGAGGGCGATGCGGAGCGAGAGAATTTGAGTTTCCAAGGGGAGAACTACCTCACTTTCGTATACCAGAGATAATGGTGTGTTTCCAGTGGCTATCCGGACTGTAATACGGTACGCCCATAAGCATTCGCTAAGCTTTTTATTCCTGTCGCATTTGTTTGAGGATACAAACTTCTTGAAGAGCTTGATTATTGTTTTGTTGAATGCTTTAGCCCGACCATTAGCCGTCGGGTTGTACGGTGTTGAAGCGACATTCTGGATTCGATGTTTGTGGTAAAATCGATAGAAGGCGTGGCTTGCGAACTGCGGACCATTATCGTGGATGATCTTTCGAGGTAGTCCAAAGCGATAGATGACGTGATGCTTGACGAAGTTGATCATGTTTGATGTCTTCACTTTTGCAAAGAAAATAGCTTCCGCCCATTTGGAGAAGTAGTCCATAATTGTCAGTATAAAACGGCGTCCTCTGGATGAAGGCGGGATGATTGGACCGATGATATCCATTCCCCATACCTCAAATGGCCAGGATGCCACCGTCGGATGTAGAAATTTGGATGGTTGGTGTATGAAATCTACGTGGACCTGACAAGCTTTACATTTTTTGCATAGTTTATCGCATTTGCTACCATCGTAGGCCAGTAATAGCCCATCCGACGAAGGCGGTCTTGCAATTTTGGGCCCGGTTGATGGGCCCCGCAAACGCCATCGTGAGCTTCACACATGGCTTCTTTGGCTTCTGTATTTGACAAACACCTGAGCAGCAACCCATCATGGGATCGCCAATACAACATTTTTGTCTCTGTATCGTAAAAGAATATGAGAGAACGTCTTCTAATAGAAGTGGCTTCTTTCGAGTTTTCCGACAAGATACCATAGACTACGAAGTCAATAAATAGGAGTCTTCAGTCCTGTGTTTTGTCAACCGCCAGGGCAGAGTAACTTACAACAAATTGCACGTTGTTCTTTGGACAGACCAATTCATGACCTATTATGTCAACCAAATGATGAGTATGATTTGGAACCGCTAGAGAAGCGGCAAGTCCTGCTAGAGCATCGGCTTCAATATTTCGGAGTCTTGGAGCATATTCTATGAAGAACCCTTTCAGGGACGTAATGATGGCGATTGCTATTTGATTATAGAGGATTATGTCTTCATGGCGAACTTCATATGAACCCCGGATCTGATTAACGATGAATCGCCATATGCTTCTAGGTACTCTACCCCCAGTTCCTTCGCAAGTCGGAGGCCGATAACCAAGGCGTTGTACTCAGCCACGTTGTTTGAGCAAGGTTCCATGATGGAATATGTTCGGTTGATCACCAATCCAGAGGGAGAAATTAGTACTACTCCGACCCCAACGATGATATTGCCCTTGGGTCTGGTTCTTGAAGCACCGTCAAAGAACATTCGCCAGACGATATCATAGGAATCCATATTTGAATTGGCGACCTCGTCTGGGATCTCTTCATATATTCTGGTTGACTCCGAACCTGGATGGGCTGCTAAATTATTCGCCAGAGCTTGACCTTTAACAGCCTTTTGCGGGACGAAGATCATGTGGTAGGGGGACAATAATATCGCCCAGGTAGCAATGTGAGAGCTGAGTGCACCTGGTTTGTTCATGAGGACCCTGAGGGGGTTAACTCGTGATATAACATGGATGGTTTGTCCTGTAACATTGTGTCATATTTTTTGAATAGCGAACACCAAAGCAAGACACTCCTTTTCCACAACGGTGTATCTATGATCAGGCCCTATCATCATTTGGCTGAGGTAATAGATAGCTTGTTCATTCCCCGCATCATTATTTTGTGCTAGTAGAGCACCGAAGGAATGCTCCATCACTCGTACATAAAGCAAAAATGGCTTTCCAGCAACCGGGGCCAAGAGGACTGGAGGATTCGAGAGATATTCTTTAATGTTGTCAAAGACACGTTGGCACTCCTCATCCCATACAAAGGAGACGCCTTTCTTCATGAGGTGTGTGAATGGTTGACATCGTCCAGAGAGGTTAGAGATAAACCTCCTGATATAAGCTAGCCTCCTTTGAAGGCCTCTGAGTTCTCGAAGATTTCTTGGGGGACCCATCTCCATGATTGCCTTCGTCTTCTCTGGGTCTATATGGATTCCCTGGGCGGTAATGATAAAATCCAAGAATTTTTTGCTGGATACGCCCAAGAAAGAATTGGTAGGATTCATCTTCAAGTTGTGTGCTTGCATCAGGTCGAATACTATCCTCAGATCATATAGATGATCTTCCTTAGAGTGGCTTTTGATGGCGATATCGTCGACATAATATTCTACTGTCTTGCGCAGGTGATCTCTGAAGATGACACTCATAGCTCGTTGATATGTAGCGCCAGCATTCTTTAAACCAAAGGGCATGACTGTGTAACAGTACACGCCAATCGGCGTTCGGAATGATGTATGCTTTTCATCGTCAAAAAATGTCTTGATTTGGTTGTATCCTGAGAAGCCATCCATGAACGACATGCGCTCAAAGCCACATGTTTTGTCAATCATTATGTCCGTAATAGGAAGAGGGAACTCATCTTTAGGACATGCTTCGTTCAGATTCCGGAAGTCGATGCAAATTCGGATCTTTCCATTCTTCTTGAGGACCGGTACTATGTTGGCGACCCAGTTTGGATGTTGTTCCTCATGGATGAAGTCGCTGGCTATTAGTTTGTCGACCTCATCTTCGATAGAATTTATTATGTCTGGATGGAACCGTCGTTGCTGTTTCTTGACCGGTTTTACGTCCGGATGAATATTGAGCTTATGGAGTGCAAGCTCGAGGATTAACCCAGGCATATCTTCATAGCTCCAGGCGAACACGTTAATATACTCTCTGACGAGTTGTAAAAGCGACTCCCGCTCTTTGTCTGTCAGGCTTTTGCTGACGAAGATTGGCTTTGGAGAGGATTCATCGCCGAGGTCAACTTGTACGACCTCATCTTCGGTATGGGGATCTCTTTGTTCGAAACGCTTCTCCCACTACACATCTAGCTGTTGGACCCAAGGCTCCAATTCAAGAAGTTCGGGTATGTCTTCGTCTTCTTCATAGGCGTCAGCAAATACCATATTGACAGACCAAGCTTGCCTGAGTACATCCCTGATGCTGACATCTGAATCGGATGTGGGTGATCCGATTGAATGTGAATGCCATTCGTATTCCTCATTCGCACTTTCAGGAGTTGTTGCAGGTGTAACATAGCCTAGACCACTTCTGGTCTTATTGTAATAATCCCGTAGTTTTCCAATAGGGACTAGCAATTGCAGTGGTAATCGCCGGCCGGTGCCGTAGTTCAAGCCTGGCGTAGCCTCCATATCATACCCCTATTTTTGCATGAGGTACTTGGATCGGAAGCTATACAGATAAAGGGGCAGTCTTCCAGTGTCGGGTTTAAGATCGACTTCTTCTGGCCTGAAGGACTGTTGATCATTCTTCCGGCCGAAGATGATTTGATGATCCTCTCCCGCGACTATAAAGCAAGCGCCTTCCACGGGAGTAAGTTGGTTCATGGTATAGACATTTGTTACTTGTGTGTGTAAGTTGGTGTCTATACCATGTTCTATAGCATACATTATACGGAGCTTGTTAAGCTCGAGGTAGATCAAAGATAGCCCTTTATTGATAAAATAAGGTATCTTTTCTGGTGGTATTACATCATCTGCAGAAGGAACATCAGTGTATGCAGCCATATATTTGGCTAGCTCTAGCTCCTCTTCAGCCACCCCCTGTATTAATGAAGACTGGGAGGATGACTTAGGCAGCTTAATCATTAAGGGTTCTACTGGTAGTACAGGACGTGGGGTCGTTGGCGCACTAGCGGTCCCTGGCTTAGCGTTTGGTGCGGAACGCGGAGTCGTTGGCTCACTAGCAGTCCCTGGCTTAACGCTTGGCTGTCGACTTGTCCTGGAAAGACGAGTGATCATCGACTTAACAAAAGGATTGATCTCTTCTGATTGTTGTTGGCCGGCTCTTGGCAGTCTGATTGTCAATGGCTCCACAGTGGGTCTCGGCCCTTGGCTAGACCTTGGAAGTCGGATAACCATCTGCTCCTTTTGTACAGTGAGCACCGGGATACTAGTTGTCTCTTTAAGTAGAGTGGCTACAAGAGGTACAGTTCTTTCTGGTTTGCGGGGCTGGAGATGGATCTTCAGAGGCTCTTCTGATCCCATTGTAGCCTCTGTCTGCTCTTGATCATCCTCTTTAATCAGATGCCTTTTCGATTTCTTGTACAAGCAGGAATTCAAATAGTAGGATTCAACCCCTTTGAAAGGATCGATGTTGGCGAATTTCGTCCTTACGAAGCCGTGCTTGTCGACATATTTGAAGCACTGGTGTAATATGGAGGGCACAATCATGTAATCGTGTAACCACGGACGCCCCAGGAGAATGTTGTAGGACGTACCTACGTCTATGATGTAGCAAGTCACTTTCGACTGAAGGTCGCCAATTTGGTATTTCAGACGAATCTTCCCCATAGGGTAGCTTCTTCCTGAATTGAAACCGCTGATGGCGGTGCTGGTAGGTGTCAGCCGATGCATAGGAATGCACAGGAGGTGAAGCAGGCTCTTCGGAATGATGCTTATTGAAGAACCGGGATCAATGTGCATCCGATCCACCTTGATGTCGTTGACGTATCCAGTGTAATATAGAGGGCGATCGTGCAGGTTGGTTTTGATGAGCTTATCCTGTGGAGTGAACACAATGTTGGGCATTACACCTATACAAGCGTTGTCCTGGAAATTTGCTGGCGAGCTCTCCCCTATAAGCTTGACCTGAGCCAAATATGCATCGGCATTCTGGAGTGCTTCACTCAGTACGACGAAAACATCCTTGGAGAGCCTCAAGAGCTCATATAATGACAATTTGGCTGGTGTGTTGGCTAATTGTTCCAGGATATCAAAATTGTAAGGCCTCTCCACCCCCTGAGGTTCGTCTTTACATAGCGGCTTGTCGAAGCGGGTCTCCTTTGGCTTAGTCTTGTCGGCCGGCGGAGGTTGAGAAGGTCCTGGCGCATCAGTAGTGGCCGACTGACGATCTTTAGCCGAGTTACCCGACATGGGACCAGGTAACGACAGCTGTTGCTTCTTCGATACCGGCTGAGATTGTATGGCAAGACTTAGCTTTCCCACCCTTCTTCTTGCCGGTAGGGGATGATGATGACTGAGTTACTTCAGGTACCAAGTCCGGATGGAACCATATGACCTCCCTTCTTGACGTGGTGAGGGGCACCAGCCCAGTCGTCTGGTCTTGGGAAGGTGGAAGATTAGTGACCTCCATTGTTGCCCGGGGGATGGGTACTACGCCATCTTGAGTCTTCGTTGGAGGGAAGCTGTCGAATTGGACCGACACTATGTTGGCAGCCACGGTTACCTCATCGAAATCAATGGCCAGAGCCTTAGAATCGATGAGGTTCTGGATGTACCGCTTCAATTGGAAGCAGTCTTGAGTAGCGTAGTGGACATAGCGTTGGAATCGATGAGGTTCTGGATCTCCCTTACAAGAGCATGTCAAAGATGGACTTGACATGGCTATCCTCGAAGGAGTAGGTCACCTGAGGCCACTGTTTCTCTACCTGTTTTGGTTCAGGGTTCTGGACTGTATCGGCCACCATGGCATGTTTGCCTTTGGTGTCTCGGTTGTTAGAGGAACTGTCGCCGTTGTTGTTGTTGGCATTAGTGCGTTTGCCCTTGTAAAACCCCTCAAAATATTTTTTATTTTTATTAATATTTATTGTTACTAAATAATGTTAATTGTTAAATAAATGCTTTTACACTAATTATTAAATTATTGATAAAGTTTAGAAGTATATGATATATATATATATATATAGTGTTACTATTTATTGGTTTACTATTAGATTATATATATAAGCTTGTATAGTTATGGTGTTAAAATTCTTAGCAACTAAACCCAATCCTTAATTTAACCTTAACCTAGGCCCAACCCATTAGGGACCTATTCATTTGGATCTCATTCCCATATATATATTCTTATAGGAGAACCTAATTACTCTCAACCCTAACCCTAAACTTGCCTCCACACAAACTCCACCTCTCCCCATCAAACCACCAGCCCCTCCCCCTCTTCCGCGCCTATCTCCTTCCCACTCACCCGGAGCACCGCCGTCGACGACGAGACGCGGCGCTTCCCGCGCCCGCGTGTAGCAGCCGGCGCCCCCCCCCCCCCCGTGCGCACTGCAGCCCGACCGGCCCCGATCCGGCGACCCCCTCGTGGCGTTCCACCCCCCTGCGGCGTGGCGAGGTAACCCCGACCCCCCCGTGGCGCTGTCACGTGGATTAAATCCTCTTAGCATGCTTTAAACCACGTTTTAGTATTTAAATTCTGATTATTCAAGTTTTGTATTGATTGTTATGATGAATAAATGGATGAATAATTAGACTTAAATGTAGGAAATCATTGGTAATTATGTAGGGGTTCTACCCTAATTTTTGTATGAATTAATATTAATTATTAGTATTTGTTTATATTTAATTATGAAGTTTCAATGCTAGTAATTAATTAAATGTGTTTACTGTTTTAATTTTTATGTAATATTTTGATCACGAACTAGATAAAACTTTGTATATAAAAAAGTTTGTATAATTAATATAGTATTTTAAAATAATTTTTCCAGAATTTTTATAATTAAAATTATAATTATTTTATGTGAAAAACAGTGAATTAAAACTAATTAATTCCGTTTGATGCATATTATTTAATTGGTAAATAAATAAATAAAATAATTTAAATGGAAAATATAGATTTAATTATAAAGTAAATTATGGAAATTTTTCCAGTATTTTATTGGTTTTTAAAATATATTATTTAGATTTTTTTCTTGGAAGTTTTGTATTAATCAAACTAATTATTAAATACCGTTTTCAATTTATATTATTTAATTGATTAGTAATTAAAAAATATTTATTTAATAGAAAATGTTTGTAAAAATATACTCTTCTGTATAAAAATAATTCCAATATTTAATTATAGTTATTTATAATTATTTAGATTTAGTTGGGTAATTTCTAGATTTATTAAATAAGTTATATATATTATATAATTAATTGTTATTAATTATATAAATATTGTAATTTTGTGAAGTGATAAGATTCTGTTAGAAATGTGTAAATATGATATTTAGGAATTTATTTTATGTATTTTATATATATTTACAAAAATTTTAAGATTTAAAAGTAATTTTGAGAATCATGTTTAGGATTATGTAAAAAATTGTGTAATAATTATTTATTGATTTAAATAATTATTAATTTTGTGTTACTACTGTGAATTTAGTTTTAATGATTAAATTTAAGGTTGTGGTGATTTATTTGGATTTATTTAGAATTATTAAGTACTCATTGTTATTATTTAACTAGTTATTTAATAAGTAGTTTAATGGTAATAATCCATTTTCTGTAAAATATATATATAATATATATTTATTATTCTGATATTATTTAGTTTATTATTAAAATAGACTAAAAATGATTTTTAAGGATTTTTACTATTTAAGTTAGTATTATTAGGAATTGTGTATTCATGTGTGTATTAAAATGGTTGGTTAATTGATTATCATTAATTAATTAATTAATTATTAAATATTTGGTTGTATATAAATTTCAGAATATAAATGGTATGATAATAAGTATGGTTTACATACTTATTATTGTATAATTATTATTCATAATTATTGATACTAGTTAGCTAGTGGTAATAGATTAATTTAAATTAAAGATTACTTAGCAATTAAATGAATTGTTTAATTTGTTTAATTAGTAATTAATTAGAGATAAATCTTGTTTAGGATTATTTGCTTCTCGGGACTCGGACTCTACTTTGGACCCGGATACTCAGTTGCTGGACATAGGCAAGTACACCTTGCTTGACATTTACTATGTAGTATTTATATTTGCCAGTTATTACTATCGTGTGCACTCGTCTCCATTGATGACTACCTTGTATAGAGTTAGTATAAACTTGACACTGTCTCAGACACGTATCACATATGAGTGAGTTGAGTGCAGAGGTTCTGTGTTGACTGGCCATTAACATATGATCTTGAGTCTATAGCAGTTTGGTTTAGTTATACTATATTTACTATGACGTCTTGCATATTGTTCATACCGCGTATACGGTACGAGTACATTGGGTGGGGAGAGTCTACTAGTGGTGTATGAGAATTTCTATTTCTAATGTATGCTGGATGCTCGTAGCCCCTCGTTTCTCAAACCGTAGAACGCTTGGTGGCAGTTTCTTCTTCTTCTTTCCCTCTCATGTGCCACTAGAGATGTCTCGAGTGCATTTACACTTAGATGGTTAGAACACCTGTATTGCTTCTGTGTATTTCCTGTCCTTGTTTGGTTAGGGAAATACTGGATGGCATTCTTATTAGTTACTTTTACATTACTGCTCAGTATTATCATGTATGTCATTTTCCTGTGTATTTGTTATGTCCCTCTGAGGACCTGGTATCTTTTCTAGAGTTTGACGAGCACTTATTCCCGGCTGATTACGGAGTAGACGGACTTGTTGACGACGACTTTGAGGTAGAGCCGCAGCCTTGATCCTCTGGAGGCTAGCTACATCTTTAGACGTGGGTTCCATTTCCAGTATTCTGTTTATTTCTTCTTGTTACTTCATTTCATTCCAGATGTACTCATTTACTTTTAGTGGATTGTTCTCCTCTAGACATAGTTGACATTTGGATTCTGTGGCACTGATGATTTTCTATTCAGTTATCTATTACATTATTTCATGGATGAGACTAGTTTACCTGCCTGTGATGCTACTTATTAGTTATACTTCAGCGTACTACGATCATATCATAGTCCATTAAATTGGGTAGCTATGCTTGATTGTACAGCTGGCATGCCACGTGTTCCCAATCCGATTATTTGGAACTAGGGCGTGACATGTTTTTAGTGGTGGCCCATACAGGTCTGAAATTTGTTTGGTTACGTTACTGTACTGAACAAGCCTGCAAATTAGGTTTAGAATATTAGGTCTCATCCATACTTGACTATATCATTCTTGATTATCCTTGAACAAATTCTTTTGCATCTCGTTTGTTTCCGTCCTATTCTCAATTCCTTCTATCTTATCTCTGCAGAATCATGAATCTAAGGAGTGGACGTACCGCTGCCGGTAGAGACAACCAGTTATCTGGTACGGATGATCCGTCCGCGAGGGTAGTCCCAACCCACCCTTTGCTTCCAGGGCAGACGTCTCAGCCAGTTGGTGCACAACCGACTGGGGTACCACCTCCTCCCCCGCAGTACCCTCAGACACCATATGGAGTGCCCCCGGCTGTGCCTCAAGACAGTTAGGCACAGATGTTTTAGTTCATGCATATGATGATGCAAGAACAGAGACAGCAAGCAGCGGAGCAGAGGCAAGAAGAAGCTGAGCAAAGACGGGAAGCTGTTGAGATGAGACAGGGATTCTTGACAGCTATGGAGAGGATGACAGCACCAGCACCTGCACCAGCTCCGACACTAGCTCCCGTGAGACCAGCACGGGTAGGTTCAGTGAAGGACTACATGCAGATGAACCCCAAACCTTATTTGGGAAACGAGAGTCCGGAGGAGACCACTACTTGGATCACCAGCACCAAGAAGAAATTACAGGCATCTCAGTTGCCTGTGGATTTATGGATGACCGACATAAGAACTCAGCAGGAGGGGAATGCCCATCACTGGTGGGATTCTATGGAGCGTCAGTTGGGTACTCGTCAGACGTGGGAACAATTTCTGGAGTTTTTTGATAAGAAGTACTTCCCTACTACTGTGAAGAATGCCTTATACAACCAGTTCCTGCATCTGGAACAAGGGAACAAGACTGTTGACGAGTATGACTCGGAGTTCAGTCGACTCAGCAAATATGGGGAGGTGCTGATACCCAATGATCTGGAGAAGGCCAAAAGATTTCACAACGGGCTGAGGCAGGAGCTACAGCATTAAACTAGCTCTCAGTCCCGAATCTCTTATGCTGAGTTGCTGACGGAGGCCAGGATTCAGGAGACAATTAGCAAGGGGAAGCTGAACCAGCAGAAGAACCAGCCAGTGCAGACGAAGACGCAGCAAGAAGGTCCTATCAAGAGACCTATGGGACATCACCAGCATCAGCAGAAGACTGGACCCTACCAGTCTAAAGAGCTTCCGACTTGCCATTTCTGTGGCAGGAAGGGACACTTACAGAGAGAGTGCAGAAGGATGCTGGGTACTTGTTTAGCTTGTGGATCGAGCCAGCATCAGGCTCGAGATTGCCCAGTTCGGGGAGCCATTATGCCAGCAGGAGGACAGAAGCCACCAGCATCAGGAGGTCAGCAGAGAGGACCTATACTCCCTTCACAGTCAGCATAGTTTGAGAAAGCCAAGCAGCAGGCAGGAAACAAGAAGCAAGGACAGATTTTTGCTCTCACTCAGGGAGAAGATGGAACCGAAGGTGGGGCTATCACAGGTACTATTTTAGTAGGTTCATTGCCTGCTACAGTGTTATTTGATTCTGGTGCCACCCTATCATTTATATCATCTTGATTTGTAGCTGTGCATAGGATAGCTACTTCTACTATGACTAAGAGTTGGAAAATTATTACTGGTGGGGGTATAGTACCTGTGACTAGTACATGTAGAACCTGTTCGGTAGTTATTTGTGGCCGAGAGATGAGAGCTCGACTTTTGGTATTACCTATGCCAAATTTCGACGTAGTATTGGGTATGGATTGGCTTAGTCAATATCATGCTATATTGGACTGCCACAGGGTTTATGCTATATTTAGACCGCCAGGCCAGCCGGAATTTGAATTTCAGAGAGGAAGCATTGAGAAGGGAGTATCTCAGTATCATGGAGCTTGCATGGCAATGGAGGTTGCCCCGCCACCGATCATTGATGAGTTTTCTGATGTCTTTTCCGATGATCTGCCGGGTCTACCACCCGACAGAGAGGTTGAGTTCACCATTGAGCTCATGCCTGGAGCGGCACCAATCTCTTCAAATGTCTATCGACTGGCAAAGAAGGAGCTGGATGAAATGAAGGTACAGTTGCAGGAGTTGCAAGACAAGGGATTTATCAGACCAAGTGCATCACCTTGGGGAGCCCCGGTCTTGTTTATACCAAAGAAAGATGGAACAGTTCGCATGTGCATTGATTATAGGGCCCTTAATGCTGTGACAATCAAGAACAAGTATCCCCTGCCCAGAATTGATGACCTATTTGACCAGCTGACAGGAGCCCAGGTATTCTCGAAGATTGATCTGAGATCGGGATACCACCAAGTGAAGGTTCGGAAGGAAGACATTGAGAAGACGGCATTCAGGACTCGGTATGGTCATTACGAGTTCTTAGTAATGCCCTTTGGTTTGACAAATGCACCGGCTGTATTCATGAATTTAATGAACAGAGTATTCCATAAATATCTTGATAAATTTGTCATAGTATTCATCGACGACATTTTGGTGTATTCAAAGAACCTTGAAGAGCATGAGGATCACTTGAGGAAGGTGCTGGAGACCTTGAGGCATCAGAAGTTATATGCAAAGCTGAGTAAGTGTGAATTTCTGCTAGATCATGTTTCATTTATTGGACATGTTATCTCAGGGAAAGGCATAGAAGTAGATCCGACGAAGATATCAGCAGTGGAGTCGTGGCCAACTCCAACCGATGTTTCAGAGGTGCGAAGTTTTCTAGGGCTTGTCGGATATTACCGGAGGTTCGTAGAGAATTTTGCAAGAATTGCGGAGCCCATGACAAAGTTGACTCGTAAGGATCAGAAGTTCGAGTAGACGGAAGAGTGCCAAGCTGCTTTTGATGATTTGAAGAAACGCCTTACTACTGCACCAGTCTTGACCATTCCATCGGGATCAGGAGGTTTTGTCATCTATAGTGATGCATCCGGGAAGGGATTAGGATGCGTCTTGATGCAGCATGGGAAGGTAGTTGCATATGGTTCCCGACAGTTGAGGACCCACGAGAAGAATTATCCTACGCACGACTTAGAGCTTGCGGCGGTGATATTTGTCTTGAAGCTTTGGAGACATTATCTGTATGGAGAAACAGTGGAGGTATATACAGATCATAAAAGCCTCAAGTATGTCTATACTCAGAAGGATTTAAATTTGAGACAGAGGCGTTGGCTTGAGTTGATGGCAGATTTTGATATTGAGTTACAGTACCATCCAGGAAAGGCGAATTCAGTAGCAGATGCATTGAGCCGGAGGCCTATGGCACATTTCTTGACATCACAAAAGGAGTTGCTATATGACTTGGAAAAGATGGGCATCGAAGTTGTTAGGCCTGGAGGAGTTGCAAAGATGATGAACCTTCAGGTTCAATCTTCATTGGTAGAGCGGATCAAGGCGACCTTACCGACAGATGGCAGATATCAGAGGCTTCGACAGAGGACAGAGCAAGGACTGCAGACTGGATTGAGGATTCACGAAGATGGGACCATGAGGTGCGGAGATTGCCTCTATGTTCCTAATGGAGAGATCAGGCAGGAGTTGATGACAGAGGCACATAGTTCGATTTATTCTATTCATCCAGGAGGTACGAAGATGTACAGGGACCTGAGACAGCACTACTGGTGGCATGGAATGAAGCGTGAAATAGCACGGTTCATAGCAAAGTGCTTGGTGTGTCAGCAAGTCAAGGCTGAACATCAGAGGTCCGCAGGATTGTGGCAACCGCTTCCGATACCTGAGTGGAAGTGGGAGCACATCACTATGGATTTCGTTATGGGATTTCCGAGGAGCCCAGCTGGACGAGATGCAGTTTGGGTGATTGTGGACAGATTATCGAATTCTGTTCATTTCATACCATTCCGAGTGGGGCAATCTACAGAGGTATTGGCAGACCTATATATGAAGGAGATAGTGCGATTACATGGAGTACCAGTCAGTATAGTCTCTGATCGAGATACGAGATTCACATCGCACTTCTGGAAGAGCATGCAGGAAAGTCTGGGCACTAGACTGAAGTTCAGCACCGCTTATTACCCTCAGACGGACGGACAGTCAGAGCGTACCATTCAGACGTTGGAGGATATGTTGAGAGCTTGCATGTTAGATTTTGGAGGATCCTGGGAGGATCACTTGCATTTGGTAGAGTTCTCTTACAACAACAGCTACCAGGCAAGTATCCAGATGGCCCCTTTTGAAGCATTGTACGGAAGAAAGTGTCGATCGCCAGCATGTTGGGGTGATGTAGGCGAGAGACAGATATTGGGACCAGAGTTAGTGACTCGTACAGTAGATACAGTCAAAAAGATTCAGGGGCATCTACGAGCAGCACAGGACCGGCAGAAGCAGTGGGCAGACACTCATAGGCGACCTCTTGAGTTCAAGGAAGGAGATCATGTGTTCTTGAGAATCTTCCCGACTAGAGGTACAATCAGATTTGGAGTCAGAGGAAAGCTCAGCCCAAGGTACATCGGACCATTCGATGTGTTGGAGAAAGTTGGCGAGGTTGCATACAGATTGGCACTGCCGCAGTCATTGGAAGGCGTCCATGATGTATTTCATGTCTCCCAGTTGAGGAAGTATGTGGCAGACCCTAACCACGTACTTGATCATTCAGAGATCACCGTGGGACTGACCTTGTCCTACGAGGAGCAGCCTGTGGAGATCCTAGACCACAGAGAGAAAGTGTTAAAGGGGAAGACCATTCGACTAGTCCGAGTTGCGTGGAAACACCATTCTCCGGGCGAATCGACTTGGAAGCGGGAAGATTCTATTCTGGAGCGTTATCCATACCTTCGTGAGGCGTCTGGTATGACTTAATTCTGCTAATATTCACTCTCTAGATTTTGCTTAATTTAGTTTGTAAATTTCCTAGATTTAGAATTATGATTGTGTGTGTTTCTTTTAATCCCAGCTTGTTTTTAATTTCGAGGACGAAATTTTAATAAGTTGGGGAGAATGTAAAACCCCTCAAAATATTTTTTTATTTTTATTAATATTTATTGTTACTAAATAATGTTAATTGTTAAATAAATGCTTTTACACTAATTATTAAATTATTGATAAAGTTTAGAAGTATATGATATATATATATATATATATATATATATATATATATATATAGTGTTACTATTTATTGGTTTACTATTAGATTATATATATAAGCTTGTATAGTTTTGGTGTTAAAATTCTTAGCAACTAAACACAATCCTTAATTTAACCTTAACCTAGGCCCAACCCATTAGGGACCTATTCATTTGGATCTCATTCCCATATATATATTCTTATAGGAGAACCTAATCACTCTCAACCCTAACCCTAAACTTGCTTCCACACAAACTCCACCTCTCCCCATCAAACCACCAGCCCCTTCCCCTCTTCCGCGCCTATCTCCTTCCCCCTCACCCGGAGCCCCGCCGTCGACGACGAGACGCGGCGCTTCCCGCGCCCGCGTATAGCAGCCCCCCCCCCCCCGCGCGCACTGCAGCCCGGCCGACCCCGATCCGGCGACCCCCTCGCGGCGTTCCACCCCCCTGCGGTGTGGCGAGGTAACCCCGACCCCCCGTGGCGCTGTCACGTGGATTAAATCCTCTTAGCATGCTTTAAACCACGTTTTAGTATTTAAATTCTGATTATTCAAGTTTTGTATTGATTGTTATGATGAATAAATGGATGAATAATTAGATCTAAATGTAGGAAATCATTGGTAATTATGTAGGGGTTCTACCCTAATTTTTGTATGAATTAATATTAATTATTAGTATTTGTTTATATTTAATTGTGAAGTTTCAATGCTAGTAATTATTTAAATGTGTTTACTGTTTTAATTTTTATGTAATATTTTGATCACGAATTAGATAAAACTTTGTACATGAAAAAGTTTGTATAATTAATATAGTATTTTAAAATAATTTTTCCAGAATTTTTAGAATTAAAATTATAATTATTTTATGTGAAAAACAGTGAATTAAAACTGTTTAATTAATTCCGTTTGATGCATATTATTTAATTGGTAAATAACTAAATAATATAATTTATATGGAAAATATAGATTTAATTATAAAGTAAATTATGGAAATTTTTCCAGTATTTTATTGGTTTTTAAAATATTTTATTTAGATTTTTTTCTTGGAAGTTTTGTATTAATCAAACTAATTATTAAATACCGTTTTCAATTTATATTATTTAATTGGTTAGTAATTAAATAATATTTATTGAATAGAAAATGTTTGTAAAAATATACTCTTCTGTATAAAAATAATTCCAATATTTAATTACAGTTATTTATAATTATTTAGATTTAGTTGGGTAATTTCTAGATTTATTAAATAAGTTATATATATTATATAATTAATTGTTATTAATTATATAAATATTGTAATTTTGTGAAGTGATAAGATTCTGTTAGAAATGTGTAAATATGATATTTAGGAATTTATTTTATGTATTTTATATATAGTTACAAAATTTTTAAGATTTAAAAGTAATTTTGAGAATCATGTTTAGGATTATGTAAAAAATTATGTAATAATTATTTATTGAATTAAATAATTATTAATTTTGTGTAACTACTGTGAATTTAGTTTTAATGATTAAATTTAAGGTTGTGGTGATTTATTTAGATTTATTTAGAATTATTAAGTACTCATTGTTATTATTTAACTAGTTATTTAATAAGTAGTTTAATGGTAATAATCCATTTTCTGTAAAATATATATATAATATATATTTATTATTCTGATATTATTTAGTTTATTATTAAAATAGACTAAAAATGATTTTTAAGGATTTTTACTATTTAAGTTAGTATTATTAGGAATTGTGTATTCATGTGTGTATTAAAATGGTTGGTTAATTTATTATCATTAATTAATTAATTAATTATTAAATATTTGGTTGTATATAAATTTCAGAATATAAATGGTATGATAATAAGTATGGTTTACATACTTATTATTGTATAATTATTATTCATAATTATTGATACTAGTTAGCTAGTGGTAATAGATTAATTTAAATTAAAGATTACTTAGCAATTAAATGAATTGTTTAATTTGTTTAATTAGTAATTAATTAGAGATAAATCTTGTTTAGGATTATTTGCTTCTCGGGACTCGGACTCTACTTTGGACCCGGATACTCAGTTGCTGGACACAGGCAAGTACACCTTGCTTGACATTTACTATGCAGTATTTACATTTGCCAGTTATTACTATCGTGTGCACTCGTCTCCATTGATGACTACCTTGTATAGAGTTAGTATAAACTTGACACTATCTCAGACACGTATCACATATGAGTTAGTTGAGTGCAGAGGTTCTGTGTTGACTGGCCATTAACATATGATCTTGAGTCTGTAGCAGTTTGGTTTAGTTATACTATATTTACTATGACGTCTTGCATATTGTTCATACCGCGTATACGGTACGAGTACATTGGGTGGGAAGAGTCTACTAGTGGTGTATGAGAATTTCTGTTTCCAATGTACGCTGGATGCTCGTAGCCCCTCGTTTCTCAAACCGTAGAACGCTTGGTGGCAGTTTCTTCTTCTTTTTCCCCTCTCATGTGCCACTAGAGATGTCTCGAGTGCATTTACACTTAGATGGTTAGAACACCTGTATTGCTTTCGTGTATTTCCTGTCCTTGTTTGGTTAGGGAAATACTGGGTGGCATTCTTATTAGTTACTTTTACATTACTGCTCAGTATTATCATGCATGTCATTTTCCTGTGTATTTGTTATGTCCCTCTGAGGACCTGGTATCTTTTCCATAGTTTGACGAGCACTTATTCCCGGCTGATTACGGAGTAGACGGACTTGTTGACGACGACTTTGAGGTGGAGCCGCAGCCTTGATCCTCTGGAGGCTAGCTACATCTTCAGACGTGGGTTCCATTTCCAGTATTCTGTTTATTTCTTCTTGCTACTTCATTTCATTCCAGATGTACTCATTTACTTTTAGTGGATTGTTCTCCTCTAGACATAGTTGATATTTGGATTCTGTGGCACTGATGATTTTCCATTCAGTTATCTATTACATTATTTCATGGATGAGACTAGTTTACCTGCCTGTGATGTTACTTATTAGTTATACTTCAGCGTACTACGATCATATCATAGTCCATTAAATTGGGTAGCTATGCTTGATTGTACAGCTGGTATGCCACGTGTTCCCAATCCGATTATTTGGAACTGGGGCATGACAGCCCTTATCCTCTCCATCCGAGATATGCAATCCCAGTTGACGAGCCTTCTTCAATTTTGCTTCTGCGCTAGTGGCACTGACGATGAAGGTCTTCTACTCTTTAAATTGACTTTCGCCCATCCAGAGGCTGATTGTGGGGAGCAGCCACGTTTGGCAAATCTCAATTAAAGAAGTATCCGGGTTATCGGAGGGCAGATTCATCGCGATTTGACGAAACCGTTCGATGTAATTCCTTGTTAGCTCTTTTTTCCTTTGAACAACGTCCGTGAGGGTTGACATTGTCACATCTTGTTACACCTCGTAGAACCTTTCCAAGAACATATGTTTGAAGTCGACGAAGGAATGGATGCAGTTATCCGACAAGTTACGATACCAATCGAATACGACCCCCTCTAATGCCCCAATGAACAACCTCGTAAGGATGGCGTCGTCATGTGGCAGATGGTCTGTTGTGACCTCGAAGTAGGTCATGTACAGGCTCACAGATGTCTTCCCGTCATATGGATTGATGTTGAATGGTTTGTATCATGGAGGGAAGGGGACATCTCTCCATGCAACGGGATACGGATGTCGTATCCTGAGGTCCTGAGAGGTTTCTCGGGCGTGAAATATTGCACGGAGCTCCTGGACTTCTCTTCTCGCCTTCCTAGCCTCTTCTGCAGCAGTAGGAGCTGATATTCCGGGTGGATTATCGCTCGGGGTTGGTACGGTCGTGTTTGAGTCCGCATTGGCGGCGGGACCCAAGCTTGTTTGACTAGGTGTCCTTGCTTGTAGAGCCGGTAGGGCCGCCTTGATCTCGTCTACTAACTTAACCAAGGTATAAAGTATGGCCTCAAGAGTGACAAGGCATTGCCGATCACTGGGACCGTCTTGGTTATTCTCAGTCATGAACACTGTCTTCACGTGAGGAGAAGTGGAAGGCACCGTAGAAGATGTGCCCTCCGAATCATACCCTCGCATAGAGAAGTCGTCAGGATATGAAGGAATATTCTTCTCTGGTTCAGACTTAGAGGAGATGCTTGCCCCTGCATAGGAAGTTGCCTCGTCTTGGGGCTTGTGGACATTTTCAGGTATGTCAGAATTTGTTGTATCTGCTGGGGGGATTGTTTTCCCAGGTTCATCTTCTTGGAACATCGGATTGTTGTGGATGTTCCGAGGAGTGCTACCCCCAGCTCCAACTACCCCCAGGGTGGCAGATGACGAATCTTCAAGTGTTGAAGATTTCATCTTTGAGCGGGTACCTTCATAAACTCCTCCCGTGATGGCTGTGGACAACCCCTTAGATGAGAGTTTTTTGCCCATGCTGGTTGAGATCATCGGGCTAGACACATTTATTTTCTTCCTTGCCTTACCGGTAGGGACCTTCTGGGTAGAGTTACAGGAGGCGAAAGGAAGCGCCTCGTCCCCTGAGCTTTGTTGTTGGACCGGTCCTGGCTGCTGCAGTCGTTGGAAGATGGACTGCCGGTCCTCTTGTACTGCTATCTTTTTGCAGCAGCAATTGACAATGACTTGAGTGCAGTAACGTCTATGGAAGGACTCTTTGCACACCAAGGTTTCTTCCCTTTCCTTGCGTTTGTGAAGAATCACATCTTGCAAGTCAAGTACATCTCGATCAACCTTTACACTCGTTTTGTGGGCCTGAGAATCCCGAGCACACGAGTGCGTTGGTATCATGTTTGCTCCCTGATGCGGGGCTAGTAGAAGCACTTACCCTCGATCATTGTTGGGAGACTCTTGGGAACCACCCTGTCCATTTGTCGCCCAGGGCTGGACACGGGTGGCTCTATACAACTTTCCATCAGAGGCCCGCATAACAGTTAGCGGGACTCTCTGATGGTCAGAGGTTGGGACAGTTGACTGAGCTCGACGAGCCCGCACTGTCCTAGACTTCTTCGCTCTAACACCCGAGGGTGCATAGTAGGAAGAGTCCAAGCTGTGCCGCATAAAATATGGCGCATTCTTATTGGAGTTTCTGAGTTCAGGCCCGCATGAGAGGCGGTCGAAGACTGAACCCGGGCCGCATAAGACAGATGGCCGACGGCTGGGATTGGATGCCGCATAGGTCATCTCCCTGCGACTAGGGTTGGTGGCCGTATAGGCATTCTGCATGCGGCTGAGATTGGTGGCCGCATAAGCCTTCTGCACGCGGCTGGGATTGGTGGACGCATGAGCCTTCTGCATGCAGCTGGGATTGGTGGCCGCATGAGCCATCTGTATGCGGCTGGCACCCTTATGAGGCTTCTTCCTGGACCGCATAGAGTTTTCATTTGCTCCCGCAAGTCCAGCATTGTAGTATTTTCCTTTGCCGGACTTGGGGATAGCAGGGTCCTCTACGGCCTGAAGTGGGGCCGCATGCGAGTCTTCTTCGCCGTCTTGGGCAGTAGAGAACACATCTTCCAGAGCTTGGGAAGGTGCAACGGTTTTGGGCCTCCACGCCCTATGGACCTTCTTTGGGGCGGCTCACTTCTGGATGGGGCTAGCGCTCCCCTCGGAGAGCATCTCTTCAAACGCTTGCTGGTCAAAGCGAACAACCAGCATCTGTTGCATGGAGCCGAGTTTGGCTGTATCCGATTGTGTCACCAACTTCTCAACAGTAGAGAAGTTAGTCCCCAGCAGAGTCGCCATCGTGTTTGCCATTGATTGTCGGGGTATATAACAGTTTTATAGGAGGACTGAACTTTGACTCACAATTACAAACTCACTTGTACAAAAGAGAGCCTAGGAACAAAACCTAGGAAAAGCAATCTAAGTACAATTGTTTAATTTAGATTCTGGGGGGTGACGGTAGAGACTTGGAAAAGTGCTATCAACTCTGTCTTACTCCTTGGACGATCGAACACAACCTCGGCTCCTGTGAAGAAAATGCTCTCTCTCTGCCTGGGTGTGTGTATATCTCTGTGTGTGTGTGTGTGCAATGGAACAGCACCTTACTCTTTATAGGAATTCATGAGTAATGGGTGTGTACAGCCACGTGGCTAATTTTGGGCCACATCCTTGTAACTGTGCCTCGAGAAGTGGGCAGCTGGGGATTGGTTAATATTGATCATGATCTGTTTGTTGTACTAAATTTGAACAGTTAAGACTTGGTCAATTTCTGCCACGTGTCTCAACTGCTACTCTGTGGCGAGCCGCATGAATGATGCATCCTGGCTGAGCCGCATGAAGGACTGTCCCATAGCCGAGCCGCATGAAGAGTGTCTCATGACCGGGCCGCATGAAGGTTGTCTCATAACCGAGCTGCATGAAGGACGTCTCATAACTGAGCCGCATGAATGTTGTCTCAAGACCGAGCCATATGAGAGTTGTCTCATGACCGAGCCGCATGAGAGTGGTCTCATGACTGAGCCGCAGGAGAGTGGTCTCATGACTGAGCCGCATGAAGGTCTCATAGTCGATCGGCATAAAAAATAATTTTTGGAACTTGTGAACTGTGCCAGATATCATGAAGATTTCTCATATTTTTATGAGCATGTCACATCTTGTCTTTATGTCAGAGCCATCATATCTGTCAGAGCTGTCGCCTTTATGTCAGAGTAAATATGGCCGGCTGCTTAGGCTGATTTTGAACTGCATAAGGCCGCATGAAGCTTTCTGAGCCGCATGAAGCTTTCTGAACCGCATGAAGCTCCCAAGATTTTTGAGCCGCATGAAACTCCCCGAGTTTTTGAGCCGCATGAAACTCCCCAGGTTTTGAGCCGCATGAAGTTTCATGTTGAATCTGGGCCGCATAGAAATTCCTATTCTTTTTCATGCTTCTACATACCCGACAAGAATTGTACGAACTTTGTGTGTCAATCCACAATCACCCAAACCACGTCCTTCCCTATTGGGATCCATAGAAATCTAGTAACGCAATCCATGGTAATATGCTCCCACTTCTACTCGGGGATGGAAAGTAGCTACAATAACCCTATGGTCCTCTGATGCTTGGGCTTGACTTGGTGACAGGCTAAGCATCGCGTAATGTCACGACCCGCACCCGATTTTCGGACGCGAGCTCGTGAGCAAGCCAGCTACGTATCGAGCGGACTCCAGCCCGACTCGAGTATGTATAAGCTGTCAAGGAACAGGGTATCAAGTCTAATCTAAACTATATCTCAATGCACATGTATCAAATAAAACGAGAATGAACAATTATGGGTCATGGTCTGCAGCCCATTAGCATATTGTTCGATTAGACTCCAAGAATGATATGAGTCCATAAAGTAAGCATAATATATCATGGTACTGAATATAAAGTACGAGAGGATAATAAAGAAGTATCACAATCAAATACCTGTATCATAGATCGCAATCCTCTACCATCCTGCTCTGCTAACTAACTCCATGCAATCGCTAAACCTGAAGAGATCATCAGGTCCTCAGAGGACTAGCAAGATACATAATATATAAGCCAACATGTAACAGTACAAATATACAAAGAAGTGAGAAACAATCAAGAATATCCAACGAGACAAAATGAACTAAGACACAAGATCTAAACGCAAGGTTCCTAAGACACTGGCATGCCATACTAGAAATGGCTGGCTATAAACTGCAGTCAAGGCAAGTACTCACAATCTATAGTATCTCAATCGCTGTCAAGGCAAGTACACACAACCAAGACGGTAGCCAATCCTAGTATAAAATCCTATAGACCATAGTCAAGGTAAGTACTCATAATCTATAGAATGTCAAAGTCAAGTCCCACTCAAGTCATGTCAAGTCAAGTCAAGTTATAATCAAGTCGAGAAAATCATGGTGTGGGACTAGACGACTCTATCAAGCAATACGTATGAGACTAACATAGTGTAACAGATAGAAATATCATGACAGGAAAGAACAAGAATGTACAGGCAACTAGGAACATGTAAAGTGAAACTATAACAGGAAAAGTGTACTAGACATGAAATAAAGCAATCACGAGTGTAAGAAAAAGAGCAGCAGCGAGATGGTGAACATGCATATAAATTATACTGTACAAGTTGACAAGGTATACTTGCCTGGAGGTTGCACGGATAACCAACAATGTATCGCCAATCAACGAGTCAGAAAGTCCAAGTCATCACAACTGTCTCCGAAAGCTGAAATAAATGTTACCAACATTCTCAGAATAGTCAAATTAGCAAGGATTGCCTGTCCTTAAGTCCAATTCTGGACACAGGGGCAAAACGGTAATTTTGGGCAAAAATGATATCCGTCGTTGGATCCGTTTTGCACCGAAAAGCGTACCAGAGTCAATGGTCTCTAAAGTTGTCAAACTATATGTCTACGGATCCGATTTTCCGATACAAACCCAACCGTATGTCCAGAGTTGGATTCCGGCGGGCCGTGCACAAATCGCCCGTTGAGTGGGCCGTGGGGCCCACAAAATGACGTACGATTCGACTGTCTCAGAATTGGACCAAACTTGGCACACAGGACAAAAAAAATGATACGGTTCTGTTGGCATAAGTTTCATCTCGATCTGATGAGCGTGCACAAAGTAATTGGAGAATTTGCATAGTGCATGATACGGTGAATTTCGACGGATACGCATCAAATTCGTCGCGCACACACGACCAATTTGAATTTCGTCAAAGCCCACACGACCACGAAGCCGTTACGCAGCTTTCAATGTCTTAGGTTCGCGACTACGTCGCCCGGAATGGCGGGACACACGTCGTGTGGATGGATTTTATGATTTTTAATATTCTGAAAACGGATTTTTTCGGTAAACTACGGAATCAAATAACTTCCTACATACCTTACGAAAATAGAGTCTATAAAAAGGGTTGTGATCATGTATATGTTGTTGAAAAAGTTGTTCAAATAGATTTTGCGTTTCCTATCAGGATCGACCGATTTTGGCCTCCCAAGAAGGGTATATGGATCGAAATACTGTCCTATTTCGGGACAGTTTTTGCCGGTTTTTGAGTCGAGTTCTAGTACAATCTAGGGCACCTATATGTAAAGTAGTTAAAGGGATTTAAAGACGTACCTATTGGCTTCGTAGCCGAAGAGGAAGATTGCGAAACGATCAATCAATCGTTGCGTAATCGCTCCGCGAAGTGGGGTCTCGAGGCTGTACTCATCCGCGAACTGCTGCTGCCTGTCATGTGCGCGCGTGATTCCAGCCGGCCATCGGCGGTCATCCGGCGGTGCGTGGCCGTCGGGGTGGCCGCCTAGAGTAGGGAGATGGCGGCGTGGGTAGGGTTTGAGTACTCCCTCTCTCGACCTCTCTCTATTCGATCGGGTTTATATACATTCTGTTATTAACCGAACAGAAGGGAGTTGAGCGCTCGGCTATCCACTGTGCGGGGGGGTGGGAGAAAACTCAGACTGGGGTTCGTGGGCCTGGGGGTGAGACCCTGGGCTGCTGGCCGAGAGCTGGGCCAGGCCCTGGCTGCTATTTCATATTCTTTTTCTTTCTTTTTTTATATAACACATATAAATATATATATTTCTATATATATATATATATATACACACTACATATAAAAAAAATAAATATATATATATATATACACACTACATATATACAATATATATTTTATATATATATACATACATTTATATATATCTATATATATAATCACTTACGTATATATATGTGCATATATACACATATAATATTTATATATATATGTACACACACAAAATATATAATAATAACAATATAATAAAAATTACAATAACGACAATAATAATAATAATAAGGATAATAATAATAACAATAATGATAATAAGAATAATAATAATATAATAATAACAATAATAATAATAATAATAATAATAATAATAATAATAAGAATAATAATAACCAACTAAAATATCCACTAAAAGTCTTTGGTGAACATATCATACTCCATCTGGCCCTAGAAATTTGTACAGTTATCCGAAAACACCATTTAAATATTAATACTGAACTATTATCTATTTAGAAAATATTAGCCAAGTCCTAAAATAGATAAGAAATATTTGTACACACCTAAAATGTCTACATGGCTGTCCCGGGTTCTACTGCATGCTTACATAGGTTGGAATTTGGTTCGGGTCCAGTTTGGACTAAATCGACACAAGCAGGTTTCCTACAAGTCAAAAATATAATAAATATTAATTAAACTTATTTATAATGGTCACGCTATAACATGGCCTGGTTTTCCTAGTTAGGACACTCCTATGGCTCGGCATTTCCCTACCATGGCTAAACGCTAGCCAAAGCACGCCACTGCACTATTTGTGCCATGATTCCTAGTAGTCTGGTACTTCAAAACACAACCATAGATAAAATCACCTACCGTAATAATTAACTAAATAAACATTTATAAACTTCTAAAACCACTATTTAAATCAAATAAATAATAAAAATAATTTGAAAAAAAATTTCCGGGCAGGGAAGCTACACGTAACATAGTATGCAATCTTCCTCCTTATTTCGTGCCACAAGTAACATCGCTTTAAGTCCCGATACATCTTTGTACTTGCTTGTTCTCCATCGCATAAAAGATTATTATGATAATATATCTTTCATGGGGATAAGGAAAGAATAGACAGATTGAGATAAGACTCATTTTCTTTCCTTTATATATTACACTATTAAAAAATACAATAAAACTCTAATAGTAAGGATTTGTTAGTACAAATATAGATTCTGAAGAAGTGGGCCGATAGAGATCGGGTATTGTAATAAACCCTTTACTCCACAGATGATCTGATACTAAATAGCTTCTCGAAGTGTCATCAATTACTCTCTCATGTGTATATGGTACCCTCAACGATGAGGTTGATTTGGTAGATCTTATCAGCTGATGATTTGATATTATTTCAATTTGGTCACCCCTCTTGATGATGATCTATTCCTTCTTTATATTTTCCTTTTATTGGACAAGCTATGAATGAGGGAATAATGAGGGAGAATCTCCTATATCGAAGGTGCCATCTGGGTTGTTGTAGCTATTTAGGCAGACTATTTAGCCGATTGGCCTGATCAAGGCACTGATTGGGCGACCGTTGCTGTAGGAGCTCCAGGTAAGGACTTAAGGATCTTCGGGTGTAATTGTTGGTGATTATGACTTTTCATCCATACAGCTTGATAATAAGTGACCTAGCATTCACGAATGTTTAGGACAACCTATCGTTTGAATTATGCGTTTATGTAACATGTACTCCATAAATAAGAGACTTAAATCAGGTTGCATGGTCTTCGATTGATATGTGGTGCTAGCCGTAATTTGGAGGGAATCACTTGTTTGAATAGGGCGATTATGGTGCACACACCATAAATGTGGTGTTGATCCTTTCAGTAGTTATCATCGAGATTTGAGGTGATCAGGTTCGGGACGTGAAGCAGTTGTCTTAGTTAGAAGGTAGCTCAGCCAGGGACTCGAGCCGTTTGCCTTGATATGGAGAGTGGATGGACCGTTTGAGCTGGAGACCCCATTGGCCGTATGAGGGCTTCATGGAAGGGAGGTTGTATGGTGTCTAGGCTGCATGTGATAGGGTCACATGGAGTAGTCCAGTTTCCTTTTGTTCTGTAAAGGTAATATACTCCGGGGTACTGTACTGCTCGGACTTGGCCTCCTAATGGAGGTCTTTGGGCCTTCGTACACTTTACATGAGGTTTGGTCTTGATTGAGCTTGGGCAATTTTTATGCTTCTATAAGACTTCCTCAAAGTTTCCCTACTTAACAATGAGTTTGGAATACTTTGAATAGAAGCATGGGCTTTTTTGGGTCCTTGGGTTGCCAAGGCTTCGGCGGAGTCTCTAGACTCCAGATGATGGTGCTTCCATCTAGGTGCACCCTTTTTTGAAGCATCGCCAGACTAGCAAGTGTCTACTATAAAGGGGTTTTGGTTTGAATAGAATAAAGCAAGTTATTTGCTTCTATTTTGTGCACACTTGCAAACCCTAGGTGTCATGGCCCACAAAGCTTCTTTTACTAGTGTATATGCAAAGAAGGACAAAAAGGGTATGTATCAGGTTTTTGGGTCTGATAAGGGGGCACTGAAGTGTCCTCCTGATGTCCAGCCGTCGGTTGAATGTAAGACTGTACCGTATTTGGAAGGTTTTGTTTCCAAAATCCCAAATATACTGAGTCGGCCCACCATTTTCGTCTTGTAGTGGTTCATCCTCAGCATCTTCGAGCGAGCTCCTTTTGAGTGCATAGAAAATGTCGTCGAGATGAACTTTGATGATCTGAAGGCAGCCATCTAGGTCCAGATTAACGAAGGTCAGCTTAAATTTTATCAAAGGATGGTACGTGACTAGAGCTTGTCTTTTCTTTTGTTGTAGTTGAATGCGGTTAAGCTCTATTCTGCTAAGGGAGAAGGGTTTATGAAATTATCATTTTTGTTTGGCGAGCCCTTCTTTGCTCGAAGCCAAAAGTAGTTAAGGTCGAAGAGGATTGGCATTTCTCTTCTAGTGGAACTTGTATACACTTTTCTTCGATAGAGCGCCATCTGTTGTTGTCTTATTTTGCGTTGGTGGCAAGTTCCCGGTAGGAGTGTGTGAGGATGACCAAGGAGCTAGCAAACGTCCGGCTTGGTATCGTTTGGTTCTCTTTAAAGATAAAAAGGTGTATGCGAACTTCAAGGACCCAGTTCATGTTTTATCTGTGGGTTTGCAACCCGGTGCCTCTCTGAATGACTTATCTCCAACCGTTTATCTATTTGCCACATACACTTTAGTAAATAGGTTGCAACGAAAGGATCTAACCCCCTGGACAACTCTGACTTATTTGTTGGGCCCACTATAAACCTATATAGAAGCTCTATCATGGTGGATTTGGAAAAGTATGAGGCTGAGTTAAGGGTAATCATCTTGTTTTTCACGATTAGAGCAACTTAACGGGGACAGGATATCAATATCGGTGCCTTTATTGCCCTAGTGGAGTTGTACAATCGTTGCACTAGTACATTCATTATGCCCGGTAGTAGAATTAGGTTCGCCCTCCACGAAATGTATGAAGTGTCCGTATTGCCTTGGGGCGAAGAGCCCTATGAAGCATATACTCTTTCAAATTGGGAATTACGATCACTAGAAATGGCAAATCCTTAATTCATTGTTGTGTATAAGGAATTGTTGTGCCATTTCTCTATGTGCAGGCGGCTCTCGAAGGGATACAAGAAGACGGAGGGGGTGACTCCTTTGATTACTACGTGGATGGGTTATCTTTTTCCTTCTTTGGATCTGCACCGAGTCGAGGTGAGAGTGCCGTAGACTCACCAACAGATTTGGGCTTTAATCTGGAGTATAGAGAAGTCCCTAGTTGGAGATGAATGGGGCATTCAGTCAGTGGAAGACCTATCTTACTTCCATCGGGACACACAAACTCTATCTGATAAGGCTATTTAGCTAGCTTTCTGATGCTCTAGTTGCAACTGTGCATAATGCCCGAGGGTTCATGGTCGATAGACCAAATTAACGGTAACCAGATACTCTCAGCAAAAAAGTTGGCATTTGGGATCAAGATTGCCCTTCTTCCTACAATGGTTTGTTGCCTCCAATGGGGTCTCCATATTTTCATTCGAAAGGTTCTACACCACAAGGGGACTATATCTTCAACTGTTTGGAAATGTCTTACAACTACCTACTAGGGTGGTTCTTGCTACACCATCGCTTCTTTGTGCTTGTTGAAGATGGAAGTATTTTGGAGGGAGATGACTTCTTGCGGCATTGTAGAATGATGACTTGGATTTCCAAAGAGGTACCCTATTATTGGCATGCCTTGGCCACCATGGATGATTATTCGTTCTTCTCTGTAGTGTCCAATTTTCCTAAAGAAGATTATGGTTTTTTACATGTTGATGTAAAGATAGGTACTCGTGTGCTCTCCGTCCCAGCCAGAAATTGGATTTTCTCTATAAGACCATCTAATTTGGTTTATCGGAGAAAGAATGTCGTTTCACTAGAGCGTTACATGCCGAGGAGGTTTGCCATGCAATTTGTCTATCGTCAGATATTATTAGAAAATACAAAACCGTACCTTGGCTTCGAGGAAAACTTGTTGGATGGTGTGCGATCATGGCACTATTACTCTGCTACTGTACTGGTTGTAACTACCTAGTTTTCGAAGAGGGGTATTTTTGTTGTTTTTATATTATTTAAATTTTATGAATAATTGTTATAATTATATATGTTATTGATTGCTGAACTAGTCTATTTATTAGATTTTGTGTTAGTGGACCCAACTAGATTTGGCTTAACCCATCGGTTCATTTAATTAGAGTAGTCATGATTAGACTAGTTAATTAATTATTTCCATAGTTAAATGAAGAGAATACTCTATTAGTTGTAGAGATTCAATTCATGATATGGAGATAGACTTTCAAGTCTTATTATATATTCTTAAACCTAACCTAACCCTAATATGAATTTATATAAACCTCTTTCTTCATTAATAGCCTCATTTTGTTTTCCTAATTAATACATCCCAAATTGGAAGCAACCCTAATCAACCAATTCCCAAATCTTATCCCTCTCATTTTTAATCCAACGAGGCTAAGGAGCTTGTCATTGATAGAGTAGAACTTGAGGAGGGAAAGATTGGCTTGAGGATTGTGTCCAACTTTCCAAACCACATATATAGGTATATACCCTAATATGTGTGTGTGGCTAGATACGTATCCTATGATACTCTTGTGATACGCTCGATATACATCTACCAAGCCTCATATGTACATGTGTGTTTGTGTATGTGTGTGTGTGTGTGTGTGTGTGTGTGTGTGTGTGTGTGCGTGTGTGTGTGTGTGTGCGTGCGTGCGTGCGCGTGTATGTGTGTGTGTTGTGTAGTGAGAGGGGGGAAACAAGATTGGGCATGAGTGTATGCATATTCATATGTGAATGTGTGTGTGTGTCAATAGGAGTGATATGTGTCCACGAGTTTAGGGGCAAACTAGTAGTGGTACCAATGTGTGTGATTGTGTATGAGAGTGAGAGGGGGAAATCAAGGAGAAAGTTGTGTGTTTCTTGTAGCTTATGGCAACAACAGCCGCATCAGCTTATGCTAGCAGCAGCAACAACAACAGCTTATGTAGCAGCAGCAGCAACAACAACAATAACTTATGTAGTAGCAGCAATTTATGCAATCAAGAGCAGTTGGCATTAGTAGTAAGCAGTAGCTTATACAACATCAGTAGGCAGAAGTTTATGTAGCAGCAGCAGCAGCAGAAGTAAGCAGTAGCTTATGTAGTATCTTATGCAGTAGCAGCAGCTTATGGTAGCATCAATAGAAACATTTTAGAAGAAAAAATAGGGGTAGGAAGCAATGTATAAGTGTGTGTGAAGAACCAATGAGTGTGTGATTATACGGATATGTAGATGTATGTGTATGTGAGAGTGTGGGGGAACGTTTATAAGTCATAGGTTGGAGGAAATATGTGTGAAGGATATGGCATAGTGTGGTATCATGGTATGGAACCATGGTGTGGTATATCAAGTTGAGGCCTAGTATAGTAAGGCATCTATAGGTAAAACATGTGGGATGGTTAGACTATTAGAGTATCTTTATATACAATGGAATTTGATACATAGAGTCTAGGTAAAGAGTATATAGGCAAAGGGTATACCATGGTATGGGTAGTTAGAGATAGAGAGTAGGGTTTGGGGTATATAAAAGTGTCTATGGGGGAATAGCCATATAACTTTATATATATATATATATATATATATATATATATATATATATATATATATATATATATATATATATATATATATATTTATATTTATATTTATATATATATATATATATATATATATATATATAATATATTATATATATATATATATATAAAATATATATATATATATATATATATATATATATATATATATATATATATATATATATATATTTATATTTATATTTATATATATATATATATATATATATATAATATATTATATATATATATATATATAAAATATATATATATATATATATATATATATATAATATATATATATATATATATATATATATATATATATATAATATATATATATATATAATATTTATATAGGTATTTGTGTATGATGGCATAATATAAGATATGTGATACGGATACCACATATGCATAGATAAGGGCATCCATATAGGCACATATGGCACCATATAGGCCTACATATCTTTCATAGTATTAATGTAGGCTATATAAGGCATAAGCTAAATTGATCATATAGATACCAATACTATGGATATAGGTATAGGTATTGTCATATAGTACTACGTAGATGCATATTGTGTCATTTATATTGATACAAGAATTATAGGTAAATATATAGGTAATAAAAAAAAAGGTAAAGGTATAGTGACATATTGTTACCAAGCACAATTGTACACAATATAGATATCCATAACATAAGGCATGTAGGTTCAAGAGTATTTACCTAGGGAGGGGGGTAACCTAGTATCATAAGTATAGCATATAGCTATGTATATGCCTATATGATTAAGGATATGGTGTGGTACATGTGCATTTATGGTATAAATAAGGGAATTGGTTAAGATAATGTTGATTTCTAGTATAAGCTAAGAGGTAAATGATTAGGGATATGAGTCCATGGTAGGATACATAGATATGGTATATGGGTATCTTAGTTTACCATGGCATGTAGGATATATATATATATTTATATATATATATATATATATATATATATATATATATATATATATATATATATATATATATTTTATATATTTATATATATATATATATATATATATATATATAAATATATATATATATATTTTATATATATATATATATATATATATATATATATATATATATATATATATATAGTATATAGGTAAAGGACAAATAGACTAACTTAATACTGGATAGTAGTTAACTATACATATATAAGATAGATATATATGGATACTTAGTGATATTAGTAGTATGACAAATACCTTCAAGGTATGGACCTAAAACCTAGGTGAAGTCTAGAGATAACTACTTCGGCTGTAGAAATAAGGTAATGACCTAGTTTGACCATAGAAATAAGGTATTGACCTTGTTTGATTTCCAAGTCCTAGTTATAACCTAGAAACCATATTCAATTTAGATATCAATGGTTATGATTCCAAATCCCTCATTGACATTGATATTTATATCTAGGCCTTCGTGAATCCATTTTGGACATCGATCCTCGTACATTGTGTTGGCCAATACAGCCATTGTCAAACCGCTTTCGATAATTGACCTAAAATTTCGAGCTCGATATGAAAAGAACATAATATCGCAGATTCCGCCACAACTAATTTTTATACTTTATTATGTATTTTCTTCTTAGTTTAGTCTAGAAAATTATGCGTCGGGATCACTGGCATTTAGAATCATTCCTGAACCACAACAAACCTATCTTTGATCCCAAACCAAACCAAAATCCAAAAGCATTCCTGAACTAAAACTATCCTGGAACTATAACAACCAAACTCGAACCGAGTTCAGCCTAAACTCGGATCGAACTCGGTCTCCTAGGATCACTCCTGGTCAGCAACATTCCCTAGACTTTTTGGTCTCTAATGTTCAAAATTTGAATGTTAACCCTATCGAGTTCTGCCGAACTCTGCCCTAGAAAATCCCTAGAAAGAGAAGAATTTTCTATTTCTATTCATTCATTCATTCTTCATCTTCTCTATCTATTGTAAAGCTTCCTATATACTTAAAGCGCTTCAATTTTCAAATCTCTAAGACAATTCCTATTCTTCTAAGTGCCGGTGGTTTTCGATTAGGAGTATTCGAGTTGTACAAGCTTGACATATAAAAACTTTCTACAGAAAGGTGTTTGAAGTTTGTTCGTGGGCTTCGGATAAAAATACGACAGTATTGAAGTTGGCATGTTCTTTGGAGTAAAGCACGCGGAGTAATCTCTATGCAAAATGGTGGATTATTGCGAGCAAGAGCTCTCACGAACTAGACTAGTCCTCTTAGAAACAAACCATTATACACCTTCATGTCTGCGTATTGCTTTCTTGCCTATACTTACTTATTGTATTAAAGTTTTATTTATATATTTGTCTCACCGACTTAGTTTTTAATTTGGGGAATATTTTTTGCTACACTGTATTCACACCCTTTTAGAGAGGCCACCGATCCTATGGTATCAGAGCATAGTTTTCTCTCTAGTTGGATTTGATCTCCTTTGAGATATGGCATCATTCTTTTGAAGCAATGGTGAAGGCCAATCAACAAATAGACCACCCATATTTGATGGCACAAACTACACATATTGGAAGACATGTATGAGTTTTTACCTCAAGTCTCTTGATTTCAATTTATGGTCGATTGTCATGAATGGTTACAAGAAACCACTACCTATTGTGGTATAGGGTAATCTAGTTGAAAAACCATTTGACAGATGTACCAACAATGAAAAGAATCAAGCAAGTCTTGATGCAAAAGCTATAAATGCTTTATTCTGTGCAGTAGATAGAACTGAGTTTAACAGAGTATCGACATGTGTCATGTCTTACAAGTTTTGGAAAATTCTTAAGGTCACACATGAAGGCACTTCACAAGTGAAGGAGTCAAAATATGAGGCATTCAAAATGAAGTCTAATAAGACAATTACATATATGTTTACTCAGTTTCTAGATATTGTTATCCCATATCTTTCCTTGGAAAAGAAAACAACAATCATGAGAAGATTCAGAAGGTACTTCGCGGGCTAACCAAGAACTAGAATCCTAAAGCGACGGCTATTATCGAAGGAAATGACCTCACAATGATGACTTTTTAAACCCTTATGGGAAAGCTTATGGCACATAAGCTAGACCTTAATGATTTCGAAGAGTCAGCAACAAAAGAGAAGGTGATAGCATTCAAATCTAACCACAAGACAGCCTCCGATGACGAAAGTGAGACAGACATCTTAGACAACGAGCATATAGCCCTCATGATAAGGAACTTTAGAAGATTTCTCAGATATGAGAAGTCAAACAAGAAGAAGAAATATTCCAGAGACAACGAAAAACCTATCTGCTT
Source organism: Iris pallida (assembly GCA_029216955.1). Taxonomy (NCBI): domain Eukaryota; kingdom Viridiplantae; phylum Streptophyta; class Magnoliopsida; order Asparagales; family Iridaceae; genus Iris; species Iris pallida. The sequence goes on from JANAVB010020997.1 coordinate 12,699,509, forward strand.
CAGCTGTAAGAGAATAGGTCACATTAAGAAAGATTATTCTGTTGTAAGAAAGGGAAGCAGACATGATCAATGTAGCAAGAGAAGGACTTCAACTAGAAACTATGCTAACACTAGCATCTGTTGTGAAAGCGAAGATAATAATTCTGAAGAAGAAGAGAAGCCTCACAACACTGTAAATCTTTGCTTTATAGCCACAGATGCTAAGGTAATATCGAACCCTCTCTATGAAGAATTTACGTTTCATGAACTGTCTGAAGCCTTCAGTGATCTCTTAGAAGATCATAAGAGGTTTGAAGCCTTCAGTGATCTCTTAGAAGATCATAAGAAAATGATGGATTTCTACAAAAGCACTAAGAAGGAGCTAAAATTTGTACAATATGAGTTTTCTAAGCTATCTCATATGGTAGAAGATATTAGAAATTCTTCTAGTCACACGGATTAGGCTGCTTCTATAAAGCTGAGTCTACATGATGTTCTTGAAAAGCTTGAGAAAGCCAATCAAGAAAATATAAATCTTAGCGATGTCTATGAACTAGAAAAAAGTACAACATTGTTGCTCAGAGAATATATGCACTCACGGTTAAGTACAATAAAGCCTGTGACATCTCTAAAAAAGTTAGAGATTATGCTAGGCAAATAGGTTGTCAAATCTATAGCTCAAGTGAACACAAGTCACAAGGCTAAGAACAAACACAATACGACCAACACTGCTAGAACTACTAGAAGACATGCATATATATATACCTTTTCACACAAGAAGAAAACACACACACTTCTTTAAAAACACATATACATGATCTTCGAACTACCCCTAGCACAAACATAGTTGCTACATGTCATTATTGTGGTATTAAAGGATATGTATTACACCAATGTATGATTAGAAAGCTAGTAGATATGAATCTGTATGTATGGGTTTCAAAAACTAACAAACCAGGACCCTCAAGAAAGTGGGTACCAAAGGTTACATCTTCAACTTGTGTTGTTGGTGGACCTTCCTCATTCTACTAAAAGCAAGTAGATCCTCGATAGTGGTTGATCTAGGCATACGACCGGTGATAACACATTGTTTGCAACTCTATCAATGAAGAAAGAAGGCTCTCTCTCCTTTGGAAATAACTTGAAAGGATATATAATTGGAGTTGGCGACATAGGTACTTCTCCCTCACCCTTTATTAAAAATGTATGTTTAGTAAAAGAATTAAAACATACCTTGCTAAATATTAGTCAAATGACTGATCATGGTTATGAAATTAATTTTGTTAAGAATAAATGTTTTATCTATGATAAAACTTCTGGAATAACTTCCTTTGAGGGAATAGGAGAGGACTATATATATGTTTTATATTTATCAGAAAATACTAATAGTACAGGGAAGTGTCTGTTCACAACTCAAGACCAAAGTTGGGTATGGCATATGCATCTTGGACATGCGAACATGGACACTATTGAAAGATTGTCTACAAAGAAACTAGTAAGAGGCTTATCTGATATTACATTCAAGAAAGATATTGTCCATGCCGAATATAGAAATAACAAGGCATCTAGATCATCTTTCTAAACAATAAATACTATAACTACCTCTAGACCACTGCAATTATTACATATGGACTTATTTGGACCATATAGAATCGCCAGTCTTGGAGGTAAGCTATATACTTACGTGATAGTTGATGGCTATTCACGGTATACTTGGGTTTACTTTCTTACAAATAAAAGTGATACATTTTTTTTAATTTTTGTCTTTTTGTAAAATGGTACAAAATGAGAAAGCATTCATGATTACTCGCATACGAAGTAATCTTGGAAGAGAATTTGATAACCATAAATTTAAATCCTTTTGTGATTCAAATGGCTTATCAAATGATCCTCTCTTGCCCAGAACTCCTTAACAGAATGGCGCTGTGGAGAGAAAAAATAGAACTCTTGGCGATATGGCCAGAGTTATGACAAGCATAATCTTCCAAAATACTTTTGGGCTGAAGCTGTCTATACAGCATGCCATGTTTTGAACATAGTTCTTATTAGACAAATCTCTAAGAAGACTTTGTATGAATTATGGTTTAATAGAACTCCTAACATCAGCTATTTCAAGGTCTTTGGTTGCAGATGTTTTATCTTGAACACAAAAGACAACTTGGAAAAAATTGATAAAAAAAGCTTATGAGGGCATATTCTTGGGTATGCTACGAAAAACAAAGGGTACATGGTATTCAACAAAAGATCACTTATTATTGAAGAGTCAATAAGTGTCACATTCCATGAGCTGAACAGTCAACGTAACAACGATAGTAACAATGAAGAAGAGAAAACTCCTTCAAACAGAACATCAGAAGATACACCATCCTCGTCCTACCTGGAGGGTCTACCGAAACGATTGCGATTTACATCAGATCATCCGAAAGAACTGGTAATAGGTGATGTATCAAGAGGTGTAAGTACTCGCCCAAGCAGAAGAGATTTATTGCTAATATTGCATTTATTTCCAAAATAGAACCTAAGAATGTTTTAGAAACTTTTAATGATAAATTTTGTATTCTGCAATGCAAGAGAAACTAAACCAACTTGAAAGGAATCAAGTTTGGGAACTCATTCCCAGACTATTGATCGACCGATCATTGGTACCATGTGGGTGTTTTGAAATAAGTTAGATGAGAATGGTTCAATCACTCGCAACAAAGCACGTTTAGTAGCCCAAGGCTATAATCAAAAAAAAGGGATTGACTATGATAAGACGTATGCTCCAGTTGCTAGACTAGAGTCCATTTGTATGCTTTGTGCTTTTGCAAGTTTTCATGGTTTTAAACTTTTTCAAATGGATGTCAAAAGTGCTTTTCTAAATTCTTTTATAAAAGAAGTTTTTGTAAAACCACCTCATGGCTTTAAAGATTTCAAAAATCCTGATCACGTATTAAAGCTTCGCAAGGCCATTTATGATCTCAAAAAAGCACCTCGTGCATGGTATGAGCGCCTTAGTTCCTTCTTGCTTGAACACGATTTTTCAAAAGGGAAGGTTGACTCTACTCTATTTATTAAATCTTTAGATAAAAATATTTTATTAGTGCAAATATATGTAGATGACATAATTTTTAGATCAACTAATAAGATGCGATGTAACAAGTTTGCTAAGTATATGCAAAATAAATTCGAAATGGGCATGATGGGAGAACTAACATTCTTCCTCGGACTATAAATCAAGCAAAGTTCATAAGGGATATTCATCAATTAAGCAAAGTATACGAAAGATCTGCTAAAGAAATATGACATGGATAATGTCAAACCGATCGGCACTCCTATGACAATATCTACAAAGCTTGATATAAATAAAAGTGGTGCACTAGCTGAAGTACATAAGTACAAAAGTATGATTGGTAGTTTACTATATCTAACTGCTAGTCGACTAGATATTATATTCTCAGTATGCTTGTGTGGTAGATATAAGGGTTGTCCTAAAGAATCACATATAAGCGTCGTTAAGTGTATCATGCGATACCTTTAAGGTACTTTGACGACCGGTCTTTGGTATCCCAAAACTGATTCATTTGACCTGATAGGTTACTCGGACGCAAATTTTGCTGGATGCAAGGTTGACCTTAAAAGTACCAGTGGTACATGTCATTTTCTAGGAAAGTCATTAATCTTATTGTTTTCTAAGAAACAAAGTTTTGTAACATTATCAAAAAGCAAGGCTGAATATATAGCTGCAGGACGTGTTGTGCTCAGATTTTGTAGATGAAACAAACTTTAAAAGACTATTAATTATCGTTTAACCACATCTCTATTTACTGTGATAACACTAGTTCTATTAATCTCACGAATAGAAATTAGATGTCACTTCCTTAGAGACCATGTATTACAGGGAGATATAAGTTTAGAATTTGTTGACACTGAGCATCAACTAGCTGACATCTTCACTAAGCCCTTGGTTGAAGATTGTTTTAACTTCATACAAAGAGAATTAGGAATTTTGGATGTTGAAGTCATATAATTAAGTGTTAATTAATTGAAATTCATAAATTCGTAGAAATTATTTTGGTTATAAGCCGAAAGGGCCCTTCTGACAAAAATACATAAAAGCCTAAGCGATACGGTGCCAAGTGTCTTTATACTATCGCTAGTTGGGATCCGGCTCCTACAGCTAACCCAAAATATTATATACGGTTTGTGTCTTTTGGTTCATTAATATAAATTATACTTTTTTTAACACAAATATTTCTAAGTCATCTTTGCATTTATGTTAAAACCATATCACAAACTTTTTAAGTCTATCATGATTACCCATGGACCGAACTCGGTCAGTGTTCTGGCCGAACTCGGTCGGGATGAATCAGCACAGAAGCTGGACAGTCGGGTTCCCCTCTATTTAAACCCTTAAAATCATCATCTTCCTCACCAATCACCCAAAATTCAACCGAAAACCCTAACCCTAACCTCCTAGTTCTCCTTCCTCCAAGCTTCTCAAGCTCTTAAAATATCGATTTAGAGCTTTGTCAAGGTTCTCTTCTACTGTCCACCATAAATTTTGGTAAATTTCCACTATTTCCATTTATTTCAATTTCTATGGCTCCCAAAATTCCTCATTCTTCCAAAAAGAAGAGAAAAGTTGATGAAGGTTCGTCCTCTACTGCTCACGAGGCAGCCTACTTTTCTTTGTTTAGTCCCTCCGGTTGTTGATTTCTTTAACAATTTCATTTTTGTGTCATAAGATGCATCAAATGAATGGTTTAGTAATTTCCGTCAAGGAAAGATTTGTTCGAGTAGTCCTATTAATTCTACTTTGTTTTTTATTCACATCGACGTTTTTGAATACTTCAAGTTACTTGATTTAGTTCAATCTACTTATCCAATTTATGCTAATGCTATTCACATGTTTGCAATCTTTCCTTGACAAAGGGTACGATTAAATCAAAAGTTGGCAGAATTGACATCGAATTTGATTATGGTGATTTAGCAATCATGCTTCACATTCCTAATACTGGGGAAGCATTAGTTGATATTACCTCGGTGCAATTTTAAGATGGTGCAACGTTTGGCTCTTTTTGTGACTCCTTATGTGCACCTAACTCTCGTCCTCAAGGACTCTTCGCCCTAGACACTTAATGAGATTTCTTACATGGAACTATCTGTTATATATCATCTTCACTTCCATGATCCCTTTAGTCTGCCTAAGACTATCATCGCCGCTATGGAAAAGTGTTGTAAGAAACCATGACGTCTCCTCTATACGATGTATCTACCTATCATCTTTTAGCACTTTGAGGTCACTTTGGATGACTATGCTCAGGATGCTCCTACTGTATATCTTTATGAGCATCGTCGAACTGCTTCCACTTTTGTAATTCAGGCACCTCATGTACCTCTAGTTGACCCATCAGCTGCTGACTCCCATCCTTCTCATCCTTCTGGTGGTGTTACTCTTGAGTCCCTTCAGGCTTTCATAATGGATCAGTTTCAGTCCATGGATTTTCGTACCACTCTTTAGCTTCAAGCCATATCCATCACTATGTAGGATGTTTCCTATAGCTTTACTCACAACCCTGGTGGTCCTATTCCTATGGCTCATGATCCTAAAGTGCTTGGGTATCACATTGATGATCCAGAGGCTCATCGATACTTTGATCCTGCTGCTGCCCGTTATGATCCCTACCTTTCTACTAGGACCGGTCCTTCTAGGGCGGCAGGTGTTGTTGATGATGATGATGAGGATGACGACTGGGGATGTGTCCTTGTGATAGAGAATCACTAGTTACGATTAGGTTTCTGCTATGTATTAGTGATAAATGCTTCTTTCAAGCATTATCAGTTTGAGTTTATTTGGCTAGATTTATATGTACTTTCTACTACTTCAGTTTACATAACTGTTTCCTATTTTCAGCACTTTACATTATTATATGTTTAAATTTCTTTTCTCATCTCTATTGTGCTGAGTACTATTAGATTGTTATGTCATTTTGCTTATGAGACAAAACGGGGAGTAATGTGATACTTAAATGTGATTCTTAAATAGTAATATGGATACTTACTTTATCATCTTATTGATTGTTATGCTATCTACTTCCATACCTTTCGTACCATATCAAGTCTTCTTCCGAACCGAGCTAAAAAATTTCTTAATTATCAAAGGTAGTTTTATCAAATTATCAAATATGAGAGATTATTGGCCCATACAGCCATGATCGAACCGATTTCGATAATTGACTTAAAAATTCGAGCTCGATATGAAAAGAAACAAAATATTGTAGATTTTGTCTCAATTTATTTGTATACTTTATTATGTATTTTCTTTTTATTTGAATCTAGAAAATTATACATCTAGATTACTGGCATTTAGAAGCTTTTCTGAACCAAAACAAACCTATCTTTGATCCCAAACTAAACCAAAATCCAAAAGCATTCCTGAACCAAAAATATTTTGAAAACCTAGCAACCAAACTCGGGACGAGTTTTGCACGAACTCCTTCCCCTAGGATCACTCTTGGTCAGCAGCATTCCCTAGTCTTTTGGATCTCTAACGTTCAAAATTCGAAAGTTAACCCTACTGAGTTCTGGCCGAACTCTGTCATAAAAAATCCTATAAAAAGAGAAGAATTTCCCACTTCTATTCGCTCATTCATTCTTCATTTTCTCTATTTATTCTAAATTTTCCTATCTACTTAAAGATCTTCGATTTTTAAATCTCCAAGACCTCCTATTCTTCTAAGTGCCGGTGGTTTTCGATTAGGGGTATTCAAGTTGTACAAGCTTGGCTTATAAAAGCTTTCTACAGAAAGGTGTTTGAAGTTTGTTTGTGGGATTTGGATAAAAATACGACGGTGTTGAAGTTGGCGTGTTCTTCGGAGTAAAGCACGCGGGGTAATCTCTATTCAAATTAGTGGATTATAGCGAGCAAGAGTTCTCGCGAACTGGACTATTCCTTTCAGAGGAAAAACAGTATAAATCTCGGTGTCTATGTATTGCTTTTTTGCCTCTACTTACTTATTGCTTTACTTCATTGTATTAAAGTTTTATTTATATAATTGCCTCACCTGCTTAATTTTTAATTTGGGGAATATTTTCTACTGTACTCTATTTACCCCTTCTAGAGTTACCATCAATTCTACACATTGCTGGGACCAGAGGCGAGTACATTCTCTGATTGTTTCTATACCGATAGTTTATATAATTCATGTTTATAGTACTGTTTACTTGATCTCTTGTCATTAATTCTCGACACGATGGATGAACGAAGTAGTATTACATGGATTCATCTTAGATATGTTATCGCTTGCTAGACCAGTATTTTAGGACTTATTTACTGTAAATCCTCTAAATTTCTACTGCATTTTTTTTAAAAAAATTTGGTATTAATTTTTGTGCTTCATATTTGTACATCGCATACGAGTTCACATTTGCCGTATTTTACGTAGCGTGCGAGAGTGCGTTTTGTAATTTCTCGTCGAACGCGAATATGTGCGAAATACATATTGTAAGATATTAAGAGATTTATTTTAGTTTTCCAAAATAATACGTGATAAATATTTCAACTACTTAAAGTTGTAAAAATGTCACATTGAGAATTGCCATGTTTTAAAAAGATTATTTATCTTAATATATGTAGTAATTTGGAAAATCATGCAAGGTAAATTTCTGCCTATTGGTAACCCCTTTTATTTATTTATAAAAGGTAATTTAAATATATAAATATATAATTGTTTTTTTGAAATTAATTATATTATATTTTATTATATATATGAAAATGATATTTGAATTTTGTTTTAGTGAATACTTGATTAAATATGATAATCAAACTTAGAAGGATTTTTATTTTAAATAAAGGTTTTATCTGGATTTAAATTGATTTGATTGGGTTATTTTTAAATCGATTGAATTAATAGAGAAATATCCAATGGAGGATTAAATCCACCCAAATCCTTATCTAATTGGGGGCTTTCCACCTCTTATAAAAGAAGAGGTACTCTTGCTCTTCTCTATACTCTCCTTCCCAGGATTCCACAACCAAACTCGTGCATTGTGTCTGTGTCGTGTCCTCCTTCCCATCCACTAATTTCCTTCCAATACAAATGCAAGAATAGATTCGTATCCGACAGCCCGGACACCGACCCTTCTCGTGTCACGCAGGACACATCGACACGTCCACAACAAATTCCTAATCCCTGAGTCTGGTCATCAACCCGATCACCACCACTTCTTCTCTGTTTTGCCATCATCTTCTACTTCAGGCCGACACCGTGACCTCCACCACTGCCACCACCATGGCACCAACTCTTACCCAAGGATCACCACCAACAGCACCTATCGCCTTCGCCAGGACCCCATCACCCACATCCCTTCATAAGCATGCCGGCCACCGCTCCAACATAATTTTTTCGGCCGACCCACAGTAATCCGTAACACCAACACCATCATCTATGAAACTAAGGAAGAGGGGGAACCCTAACCTGAAATCTAGCCTCTGCCTGGGTTCCCCGACCGTCGTCGCGTGCTGGCGAGCCTCCGCTGCCGCCACGAGCTTCCCTTTTCTCCTCCGCCTCCTCGACCGCGACCCCATCATCAGGCGACCCCGGTTCTACTGCACCCCACCGGCGTTTGGTAGCATCGACTCGTGTTCTCCTCCCGACCTGGGAGTGCTTCGTCGACCGTCCGTCGAAGTAGCTTCGGATTCATCGTCGGATCCGCTACCGCGCCGCCCGCGCATATGCCCTCCGTCAAGCTTTTGACCACCGGACGATGAGCCCTCTTCTCCTCTCCCGAAGTAAACCCCTCTCTCCCACTACTTCTTTACTCTCTCTCCATTTATCCCTTTAAATTTTTGTTGAGCACATAAGTCAAGTAGGTGATTAATTGATATTTACGTAATTATTTTGTTAGTTATTAATAACACCATTACCAGAAGACTAATATATGGGTAGTGTCACGACTGGCACCCAGTGTAGGGACACGAAAAGTAGGTATGCCTAGCCTACACCACAGTGTCGACGGTAGAATGCGATTCTAGGTCACTATCTAAACAACAACTCACGCAATTATATAATGTACTTGTCAAAATCTTAACTTCGAACGGAGGACAAGTATAGATATAATGAAATCTCAATCACAGTCTAAGTACGATATTGTAGGAGCATAAAAAGTACTTCATAGATTGAGTTAAAGAGATAGAGCTTTACACTCAAATGAGCTATTTTACGCCAACTACTTTACGCCAGGGACGGGTCAACTACTTTATGCCAGGGACAGGCCAACTATTTTATGCCAGAGACAGGTTGTCAAATCATGCATTTAATGTAAAGTGATAATGGGTCTGACATAAAGATCTACTGACAGCGTATAACACAGAATTCGAAGGGATTTGTTTTACACAGAAACCAATATTGTCGTTTAGTATGTAGACTGAGCTATTTTACGCTCACAAGATGGCTTCTTTTACGCATGAATATTATATGAGCTTTTTACGCTCAAAGTTGACGTGTGCATAAAGTTTATTTGGGCTACTTTTTACGCTCAAGGTTGTTTTATCAACCACTTTACGCGAGAAGTCCATTTTAGGGCTATTTTATGCCTAGTCTACTACTTTACGCTCAGAGTATATTTGGATTATTTTTATGCCCTATCCTTCCTGACTACTTTGGAACGTGGTTTGCCTACGTGCCTTTCATGCCACACATCTCGAGGAATGTGTGTACGTGCATCCTATTCTTATTGAAATAATGGGATACGTGTCAACGTGTATAGAGGATGACTTCAGTCATGGGTGGCAGTTAATAGCGTAAAGACAGGACTTTGCTGAGTTTTACACACAAAAAGCCAAGTCTATAAATAGACTTATTTTTATATGGAACACACATATACAGAGACACAGAGACAGAGGAGAGAATGCAAAAATCAGAGCCCAGAAACTTTGAATTTCGAGAGCATTCTTCTTCAACTTTTCATCCAGAACAGAGTGAAGCAAAGCAGGAAAGCATTCGACCTCGCCATCAGTGCTCAAGTGCGTCGATACCTTTCTGGTGACTTAGTTCTTCCAGTTGTTCATCTTCTAGCAGTGATCTTAATCATTATCGTATGGTCCAAGGAACAAAGTGATCGCCTTCAGATCAGACTTCCATAGCAATACTTTCCAGAACAATTTGTACTTCTTGTACTTTTTCTCGTTTTATTTTCAAAAACCAATTTCTTGGCATTTTGTTAAGTGAAACAAAATGGCGACTCTGCTGGGGACGACCTTCTCCTCTGACGAGGAGGCAATTGCTCAATACGATGATGTATCGATCGGATCGACAAGAAGACTCGGGTTGTACACTTCGACCAAACTGTTTACGAAGAAATGCTCCGAACTAGGGTAGCACTCGCTGCTCCAATGTTCAGAAATTGCGGAAGGCGCAAAAAGTTTGGGTTACCAAATCCAAGATATTCTCGGATCTCCCTATTGTCTCTGCAGGCAAAGGAATCCTTCATACTCCTGTTGTAGAGGCTCCCATCTGTGATGAGGTAGTCTCTACTTCTGTGATACGCCATGCGCGTAAACACAAGTCCCCCGTTTGTAACGTGGCAGACTCTCCAATATTATGCCCTGGGCGTAAAAATCAGTTTTTACGCTCTGAGCATAAAAACAAGTCTCCCTTTTGTAACGTGGCAGATTCCAATGCTTTACGTTCTATGACGTGGTAGACACAAAATTTACGCTCTACGTGTAAAGGAAAATCTCCCGTCTATGACGTGGCAGATACTCATGCTTTATGCTCTATGCGTAAAGGTAAATCTCATGTCTGTGATAGTGTAGATAAAATTCACAATGATGCTTCTGCATCTAAAGTAAATGTACCTGCACGCATGAAGCATAAAAATATAGTTGGTAAAACTTCTGTTTTCAACCAACAACCTTCTTATACTGCTGTACGCAAGGTACCAAACCTATAAATTACACGCAATAAAGATGGAGTCCTTCGTGCTAAAAAATCTCAGGATTTACGCACGCAACTCCAAGCGCGTAAAAATGTACAGTTTGGTTCTGCGAATGCAGCCAGTAATCATCTTTGTCACAAGGAACTAAACGTTTTTCTACCCCAAATGTAATAAAGAAGATTATTCCCTCTACTATTTCTGATTTACGTGAATTGCTAATGCAAAAGCGTAAAAATAGACAATCTTCCGTGACACTCCCCCAAGAAAGTCACCATTGTGAGTGTCACCAGATTGTAATTAAATGTTGTTGTTCGGCTTCTAAACGATCAGTTTTTGACCGGTTAAGTTTTAATGCGCCTCAACAACAAGCTGATGACCAAGAACATGAGTTGTCATATGCGTCAGTCAACATGGCATCTCATACCAACAGAGGACGACGTCCTAGACGGAACACGTCCCAAACTCCAGGTCAACAACAATTCAACAGACTTCTTGATTGCTTTGAAGGAGTATATCAAAATACTCGATCAAGAAGACAAAGACAATTGCAGACTTCTGATTCAGAAGCTGGGGGTACTCAATCTCTTAAGTCCGAAACTGATAGTGTCGATTCATACCTCTATACTAATCCCTCTGTATCTTCAAGAGAGGTTGAATCCTACGCTATTGGAGATGAACCAGAGACGTTATCTGCTAATACAGAACAACGTCTTACTGCCATTGAGCAATCACTAAAAGACATGCTTACCATGATGTAAAGCATGCACCAGATAATAACGGCTCAGCAAACTACTCAACCGGCAATAGTAACACCGGTGCAGGTAGCAGCACAAACTCAAGATAGTGAAGGGGCTGCTATACCTTTGAATATTCAAGAGCCTACTGTTAACTAAAATTCTGCATCTCCAGATCATACCATTCCAGAAGATGTACCATCTCCGGTGGGGGTTACGGTACATCCAACAACCATTCAATCAAATGTGCTTCCTCAAACCAGTGAAGCCATTCAAGCAGTGCGAGAGCTCAAAGCACAGTTTGAAGTTTTGAAGCAAAAGGATCAGCTCCAGAGGTTAGGGATTAAGCAACCTTATCCTCCTCATTGGAATGATGTACCCTTTCTACCGAAATTCAAGCCACAATCAATGGTATTGTTTGATGGAAAGGCTTCTCCTAGTCAGTATATCAATTACTTTGATATTATGACTGTACATCTGCAGAAAAATGATGCTCTTCTCACTCGGGTGTTCATCGGGTGCTTGACGGGTTCAACTTACGACTGGTATCGTAGTTTACCCGACAATTGTATTTTGTCTTTTGACAAATTTAAGGCAATATTTCTTTTCCGCTTCTATGAAGGAGGTATGGACATGAACATGTCCTCCTTAATAGAAATCAAACAAAAAGAGAAAGAAGATACTCGGACGTTCATTGAACGTTTTCGACAGGCGACTCTAAAGATGCCCCCTGGTATGCCAGATTCAGCATTAATTGATACATGCAAGATGAATCTGCGACCATCCATTGCTGTTTTCACGGGTTCCTAATTCACAGATTGTGCTTCATTTATTACAGCAGCAGTTTTCGCCGAGACCAATGGTAGGTTGGCTCGTGAACATGGAATGATTTTTGCCTCAGAGGATAAAGGAAAAAAAGGTAATCCTGGTAATAATTCTGGCAATCGTAATGCAAAAGGAAAGGACACCCTTATGATTAATCTTTCCAAAAACAAAACGACACCGAATAATCAGAAGTCTTCTAAGCCAAAAGAAGAATATTCTTTTAACGAGAGTGATATCCCAGGGATATTCAAATGTCTGGTGAAGAGTGGCAAACTCCAGATCCCGGAGCCAAAGAGGCCTAATGAGGTGAATCTGACTGACAATCCTAAATATTGTATCTATCACAGATACATAAATCATCCCACCAGGGCTTGTTATGTCCTAAAGAAGAAAATTCAAGAGTTGATTAATGCCAATGCCATCTCTTTAACTAACGATGAGCATACGGTCACAACCAATATGGTTTCTCTTCAATTCAGAGATTTCCTTCTCAACAAGTACCCGATGGGATTGTCCTAATTCTGAAGGCGCCGATGAAGATTGTGAATATCCCGCCTACCAGGGAGGAAAATGAAGGATTGTTGCCTCTCACATTAAAGAATGGTAAAATTATGTGGGTACATCCTGACTTAGTACCTGAAATGGAAGATGAAGGTAAAACTTCAAAATCCAAGAAAGGTAAGAAAGTCAAAACCTGCAACATGATTTCTCATGTTATTCCAGATCCAAATAATTTGGATCATCTATGGGATGGCATTCCTTTGGAAGATAGACTGAGAGGATTGAACATATGTCCTCCAAGTCTGGCTCCTCCTACCAAGCTCAAGCTTACTCATCAGCAGTGGATAGCTATGAATAGTGTTTCCTTATACAAGGCACAACAAGTCTTCACTGCTTATGAAAAAGCTCCTATAGGGATTTTTCCTCGTATCCCAAATCCTTTTCCTTCCGTAGCTACAGAGAATTATATTCCTCATTCTCCTATAGTTATAGAGATCTCTTCTTCTTCCTCTGTTGAACCACCTGTTAAGAGTCCGCTACCTACTCACTTGTACAGTCAGCAATCTGTTTTTCTTATGAAGAAGATGGGTTATGACTTTCAAAAGGCAGAAGATTTGAATTATGATAAAGGAATACGACTTCCTTTACAAATTCAAAGTCAAAAATCCACTGTTGGATTGGGTTCTGAGGTTCCTCATAATAATCCTCGTAAAAAGAAGGCTAAGGAAAGGAAGACTAAATCCTGCAATATGGTACTTCCTTCTTCTGAGTCTGAAGAAAAAACCTTTGCTGGTATAAGATCTGGGAAAGAGTACCACAAAGATTATGAAGGATCCTCCAAAGAAGCAGAGGATACTGAAGCACCACCAACTCAATCGTCTCCTGTTCCTGCTAAACCATCTGTGGTTGAAAAGGAGAAACAGAAAGCAGTACGGTTTGACGTCCTGTTGAAGTCTGCTTCCAGTCAGGGGGTGGTGATGAAACCCTATAAATTTGATATTCTAGCCCAGTTAGCTAATACTCCAGCTAGACTCTCTATCTTCGAGTTGCTTCGCCTTTCTAAAGAAAGTCATAAAACCTTGAGTGAAGCTTTGCTGCAAGCTGACTCCTGCTTAGCTCAACTCAAGACTCATGATAATATATTAGTGTCATGCCCACAATGCCATAGTGTGATGGAGACAGTTCCTAATATTACCTTCACACAAGAAGATATGCTGTTGAAGCACAACAAACATGACAGGCCTTTGTGCTACACTGGGTATATTGAATCTACTGAAGTTGATAGGATTTACAGTGATCCTGGGTCTTCTATTAGCATAATTCTTAAAAGTATGCTAAGAACGTTGAGGATTCCTACTAGTGAATTGACTTACACTAGTACCACAATAGTTTGTTTCAACTCTGGAAAGAGTAAACCACTGGGGAAAATTCGTCTGAAGATTTAGATTGGTGATCTTCGAACTATGGCAACATTCTATGTTATTAATTCAGACGTATCCTACAACATCCTTCTTGGAAGACCGTGGCTACATGAGCATAACATCGTGCCTTCAACTCTCCACCAATGCTTCAATTACGTGGATTTCCAAGGGGTTGTGAAGACTGAGTTTGCTGATATCAAACCTTTCAAGGGTGTCGAAGCCTATTTTTCTGATTCAATCATCTTCAAACAAGAGCATGTGAAAGAGATATCAGACATAGCTGAAGATCGATCATCTGTCGAAGATCAGTTTATTAATGAAGATCCGACAGAAGAGCAACCTTTGAAGATCAAAGTCAAAGGGCGAATTCAACCCCAACCTGTCAACAATCAACCTCTGATGATCAAGGTCAAAGGAAAAACTCAAGCTTCATCTGAGGAATCAGTGATTGTTCCTGCTAAGAGCCAAATTCAACCTCTTATGATCAAGGTCAAAGGGCGTACTTCTCGTACAAATGATCCAGAACCACCATTGATCATTAACCTTGACAAGTCTACGCAGAAGACGGATGATGGTCCGTTATTGATCAATCCGAAGCGTAGTAGTCAAATTGTAAATGATATAAATATTGATCATTCTGTACTTTCTAATATCAATGAAGATTTTTTTTGATTATATGGCTGTCAAATTTGTTGAAAGAATGACTTTATCTTCTGATAATCAAAGTCATCAATATAAAGACAACATAGATATAGAGGAAACTTTATACATTGACAATAAGGAAAATTCTTTTCCTCCTCATGTCGATGTTGGAACTTATGCTCAGAGGTTCCTAACATCTTCTCCTTATCTTCTTCCTGTAGTCGCTTCATCGCAAGCTTGTGTAACTTATAGACGTTACGAAGAATCTTATTTCATGATTCCGTCTGATAAGAAAAATAAGCACCAAATTGTGTTTGGCCTCGCTAGAAATATCCCTGTTGCTCAGACAGACGATCTGAGAGATAAAGATAAAGGAAAAATCTGAATTGACAAATATAGTCAACAATCTCTCAAGATTATCCAGAATATGGGATATGATTTGAAGACTATACAAGGTCTCAATCAAGGCAAGGGTAGACGATTACCATTATATGGTGATCCATTTTACCAAAAAACTCGTTATGGGTTGGAATATGATCCGTCCTACATGTTTAATGATGATATACAAGAAGAATTCTCTTCTAGCTCTTCACAATCATCAAATTCGGAAGAAATCCAATCCATCGAATCTGGTACGTCTTATTCCTCATATGTTAGAGGAGGTTATTATGATGAATCTGAGCAAATATTCTCTGTCAACATGGTTCAAACTGATAGTGAATTTGAACCATTTGAGAATGATCCTTGGGCTCAACAGATGGACACTCAGTGGGAATTTCATTTTGAACAGCGACAGCCACCTACAGAGGATGAGATTGTCCAGATTGATGTTGGAGATGGAACTACGTCCAAACCAATATTCATCAGTAAAAACATTTCTGAGGATAAAAAGGAAGAGTTGATAAAACTGATCAAAAAATATATTGATATCTATACATGGAGTTATGAGGATATGCCGGGTCTAGATCCTAAAGTTGCTACTCATAAACTCAATATTCTTCCTAATGCCAAGCCTGTAAAACAACAGCAACGACGTTTTCGACCAGATATGATGGATATAATTGATGTGGAAGTCAAAAAGCTGATCACATGTGGCTTTGTTCATGAAGAACAACACCCGGACTGGGTTGCTACCATTGTTCCTGTTATGAAGAAGAACGAAAAAGTTCAAGTTTGCATAGATTTTCGAGATCTTAATGCAGCTTGTCCAAAGGATAAATTTCTACTTCCGATTACCGATGTCATGATAGACAATACATGCGATTTTGAACGCATGTCTTTCATGGATGGATTCTCAGGATACAATCAGATTAAGATGCATCCAGAAGATGAGAAGCATACTGCTTTTCGTACACCTCTTGGGGTTTACTGCTATACGGTTATGCTGTTTGGTCTTAAAAATACCGGTGCCACGTATCAACGGGCTATGAGCAACATCTTTCAAGAACATCTACGAAAGATAGTTGAATGTTACGTAGATGATATTGATGTTAAGAATCGATCAAAGGATGATCATATTCAAGACTTGAAGACAGTATTTGAATTGATGCGTCAACATCAATTGAAAATGAACCCTACTAAGTCTTTCTTAGGAGTTTCCAGTGGCAAGTTTTTAGGATTTGTCATTATTTCTCAGGGTATCCATGTTGATCCTGATAAAGTTAAAGCAATTCTTGAAATGCATCCTCCTCATAATCTGAAAGAACTCCGTGGCTTTCAGGGTCGTATTGCTTAAATCAGAAGATTTATATCTAATCTCTCTGGGAGATGTCAACCTTTCTCCCTTCTATTAAAGAAGGGTGTATCATTTGTTTGGGATGAAGAGTGTCATAAATCTTTCAATGATATCAAGCAATACCTTACAAATCTACCTGTTCTGGTACCTCCAGTGGTAGGAAGACCATTTTTGCTATATGTTCGAGCCTTGGATCATTCACTTGGTGCTCTTCTTGCATAAAAAAGTAATATGGGGCATGAAAAAGCAATTTATTATCTTAGCCGAATGATGGTCGGAGCTGAACACAGGTATACTCATGTAGAAAAGGAATGTATGGCCTTGGTTTTTGCTGTCCAAAAGACAAGACATTATGTGACAGGACAGACTATTCATGTCATCTCCAGAATAAATCCCATTCGGATATTGATGAGAAAACCGAGCATTCTTAACTCTAGGTTAGCTACCTGGGTGATGTTGCTCACTCCTTATGACATGGTTTATGTACCTCAAAAATTAGTGAAGGGTCAAGCATTAGCTGATTTCTTAGCTGCTCACCCTATACCTGAAACATCAAAGTTATATGAGGACATTCCAAATGAAGTCATGGATTGCAACATGACTTTGAAGGATGACATCTGGCAATTATATTTTGATTGAGCATCACGGGTTGGACCTAAAGGTAATATTGTCTCTGGGGTAGGAATCGTCTTGGTTTCTCCTGATAAAATGGTCATATACCATGCCTATTCTCTCAATGAGCCATGCTCCAACAATGTAGCAGAATATAATGCTCTATTGATTGGTCTCCAAGTAGCAAAACAAATGAATATTGAATCCCTAGAAGCTTATGGAGATTCACAACTGATTGTTAATCAAGTTAGAGGGACTTATGAAGTCAGAAATCCTGATCTTATCCCTTATCATCAAGTGGTAATCGAGTTGGTCCTTTCATTCAAAGGATTCTTCATCGAATTCGTACCACATTCTCAGAATGTTGAAGCTGATGCTCTTGCTAGCTTAGCTGTAGACTTGGTTGTTCCAATTCGAAGACAAAATACAATTACTTTATTGGAACGAGACTTATTTTGTGTCAAAAATAATCTGTATATTGAACAGAGTTATACTACAGAGTTAAGTTTCCAGCAGAGGGATTGGAGAAGTCCATTCATTGATTATGCGGTTCATAGGATTTTACCTGAAGATCCAAAAGAAGCTGCATCAATTAAGAGACGATCATTTCGATTTTATTATGATTCGTCTTTACATATGCTATACCGTCGTTCATATGATGGACTTTTGTTGCGCTGTCTCTCCGAGAATGAAGCTAAACAAACACTCCGCGAAGCTCATGATGGTGTTTGTGGTGCTCATCAACCAGGCCCGAAATTACAAGACCGCATTCGAAGAATGGGGTATTATTGGCCTTCTATGATAGCAGATGTTGTAGACTATGCCAGAAGGTGCAAAGCATGTCAGATTCATGCTGATTTTATTCATCAACCGTCTGAATTCCTATATCCTACAGCAGCCTCTTGGCCCTTCGAAGCTTGGGGCATGGATATTATTGGGCCTATTAACCCCTCTTCTGTTAAAGGACATCGGTTTATATTGGCTATAACTGATTACTTTTCTAAGTGGGCAGAAGCAGTTCCTCTTGCTGAAGTGAAAACATCTAATGTGATCAGCTTCATCAAACACCATGTCATTTATCGTTTCGGGATTCCTCGAAAGATAATTCATGACAATGGACCACAATTTGCCAGTCAGGCATTTTATCGGTTCTGTGATAAGAATCGAATTCAAAATCTGGCTTCTACGGCTTATAATCCAGCTGCTAATGGTTTAGCCGAAGCTTTCAACAAGACAATCATTAAACTTCTCAAAAAGTTTGTCTCTTCTAATAAACGCGATTGGAATGAGAAACTTGGAGAATGTTTATGGGCTTATCGAACGATAGTCCGAACTCCTACTGGGTTTACACCATTTTTATTGGTCTATGGATGTGAGGCTGTCCTTCCATTAGAAATTCAGATTCCATCTTTTCGAATAGCCATTGCTAATGAGCTAACTACAGAGAATAATGATCGCTTACGACTCCAAGAACTTGAAGGATTGGACGAGAAGCGTCTTAAAGCTCAACAACATATTAAACTATATCAAGCCCGTATATCTTGAACTTTTAATTGTAAAGTTAAAGAGAGGGTATTCAAAGTCGGTGAACTAGTATTAGCTGTTCGAAGACCGATGGTGATGACTCACAAAAGCAAAAGGAAATTCTAAGCAAAATGGGAAGGCCCTTATATAATCGAGACCGTATTTTCCAATGGCGCCTATCGGTTATCCAAGCCCAATGGAGAACTACTCATGATGCCGATCAATGGCAAATTTCTTAAGAAGTACTATGTAAAAAAAGACAGAATGAAAATAAAATCGCTTTTATTATTATTTTTGTTCAGAACAAAGGATTAAGGACGAGGACCACTGCCTTCCTTATTAAATATATAGTCTGCCAATGCATCGAAGACATCGTTGCCTGAGTTCATAAAAAACTTGCAGGCAGCCATCCTCAGCGCCTCTTCCTCAGGAGTTTTCCCTGGCTCTACTATGAAAGCGAGGATGTCTTGTGGTGGCTTGGGCGTAGAAGAGCTTTCGCCTATTTCGGTTGGGCCTAACACAATTGGTTCAAAAGGGCGCATCTCGATGACGTCCTCAACCTTCATAGAGACTTCATTCTTTTACTGCACGTCCTTAGAAGACATTTTCGATAGAGGAGTGGAAATAAGGATGAAGTTTTACAAAAAGTTCTCATCTATTTATAGGAGAGAGCTATTAAGGAACCGGTCCAGGAAATTGAAAACAACTTTTCATTCCCGAAAAGACCTGTTCATTCATTACATCAGATTCATCCATTTAATTGTGGAATTGAATTGACCTTCTCTTCTTTCCGAAAGAAACGTTGGTTCATTCATTCTTTCATCGATATTGACGTATACTCTCAATAACGTCTGTCTTCTTATTTCCCCAACTACCAATGTTTGGTTAAGCTGGTAACTTGTCTCTTCGAAGAAGAATTTTAAATCTTTTATCTTACCAGTTGGTATAAAAAGTTAGATTTATTATTTATCACGTTCTTTTGACCTCTGAATAAATATTAAATCTACTTCTTTTCCTATCTATCATGTCCATTTGGCCTCTGAATAGATATTAATCTAGTTTTTTTTGAGTTGTTACGATCTATCATGTCCATATTACCTCTGATAGTATTATATACTCTAAACAGAAAATAAGATTTTATTATCTATTATGTCCATATTACCTCTGGATAGATACAATTTATTGAGTTTCGAAGACTTATCATGTCCATATTACCTCTGATAAGTATTTTCTATCTCATGCCTATTGTTTAATTGTAAAATAAATGATAGGATCACAAAACAAATATTTTATTCATTTCTTGGATAAGATAAAAGATTACAAAAGCTCCTTATTTTCCTAAGGTGGAGCAGAAACATCTTGAAGTAATTTTTGCAGTTCTGCCAGGCGCCTATCACGAGAGCTCAATACCTTCTTAGTCGCTTCAGCATGTCGAGCTTCGGTAGTGCAAATATGAGAAAGTCCAGCAAACTGATTATCAGATTATCCTTGGCTTCATCAAGGGTCTTGATAGTTGATTCAGCTCCGTAGGCCTGTTCTTCTAAAATAGGGCCCTGAGCAAGGTGCTGATTCAGAGCCGCGATCATCTGTTCCCTTTTTTCCTTTAAGCGAGCCAATTCAGCCTCAACTTCTTGGTTTTATCGTTTTACTACTGAATCTCTTGGTTTAAAGCGTCATAGGCTGCTCTATGACCATCCAGATCGGGCTGTATTCCAGCTAAAAGGCTTTCTCTTTGGCAACCTTTATATTATAATCATGGAGAGCTTCATTATATCTTGTCTCCTAATCAAGATAATCAGCCGTTCAGGCATCATACTCTTCTTGTATGAGACTTTCAACAGTCTCACTTGACAGCTTAAGATACTCTCAGATGGGCTGTTCAAGACCCTCCACAATTTTCTCTAATGTTGCTGCTCTCCCCGTATCATTGAACATAGCAACATTCCTGATGGTAAGAACCATAGACGCCTTCAAGCTGTCATAACTGAGACCCTTATTCAAGACCATCTTGATTAGGGTCGCCAAAGTTTTATAAAAGTTTCAGTATGAATCTCAACTAGGAGATTCATTTCTATGCTTGAACTTGGCATCGCGGCAATATCTACTAGATCTCTTCTTTGGAGACTAGTAACAGATGCTGTTGGTGTGACAGCAGATTGAGATAAGTCGTTGTTGTTACTATTGTCATAGCCAGTTGATCCCTAAGAGCTTCAGGGATTGTGTCTTCAATACTTCAGATGTAGTTGCTCAGATAGCAGGCTGAGATGAAGCCATTGTTGTTATTGCTACCATAGTCAACTGGTTCCCAGCAGCTTCAAGAACAATGTCCTCAATATTTGTTACTCCAGCCATTTCTGGAGCTGAAACTACTAGAGTTTCGGTGGCGGTGATAGGTGCTGGTGGAATGATGCTGGTAGCAGCTGACTCAAGTTCAGGCATACTCTTCTCCGAAACTTCTACAGGATCAGTAGTAATAGCAGAGGGTGCTATCACAACATTCTCAGTTTCGGTTGGTGATTTGACTATGCCTTCATCACCTTCTTTGACTTCTGGCTGTTCAGGCTCTGGAGGCACTTCAAGTTCTTCAACGAGGTCAGTTCCTCCTTCAACAGCTGCTTCATGATCTGTAGTTGATTTTTCTGCAGCTTGTTCTTTTTTTCGATTATCAATACGAGAAGATAATTTGGGCTGAGCCTCTGCTTCAACCTCTGCTTCAACCTCTGCTTCAACCTCTGTTTCAAACTCTTTCTGTACTTCTTGTTGCTCATCTCCTGAAGAAGAAGTCCCTTCATTAGATTCCTCATTTTCCTCATAGATATCTTTTTGAGAAGGAGAAGAAGCTACAGGCTTTGGTACAATGATGATATCTGTAAAATGAGCACAATAAGTTAATATACAAAATCATGATACATAATTCCGTATAGGTTTTTGTGTAGTACCTGGAATATGTGCGTGTCGTTCAAGGTATGAATCATAATCACCATCCTAGTCATCGTCGTCAAAGACGAGAGCCGGTTCGTCTGATGGGATACGGTCTCGATCAGTAATGTGTACAACAGTAGCATCCTCCGTAATTTGTGCTTTTTTGGCAAAGATAAATGGAGTGAGGAGCTAAGGCGTCCAGGAGATAAAAGTTTTACAACTTCTGATGCTGCTGCTGGTTGAGGTATTGAAGACCCTTCTCCCGGATGGACTGAAGAGGAAGCAACAAGTTGGTCCTCTTCGATCGAGATGTCATCTTCTGGAGTAAAGACTCTAGTTTTGGAAGGCCCTTTAGTAGTAGTCTTCTTCTTCTTCTCAGGAGACTTCATTGGAAGAGTGGTAGCTGTAGTGTGCTTTTATTTGCAGGTTTTCCAATAACTATTGGTCCCGCAGCTATCTCCCCATTTCCTCTAGGAATTACTGCCAGAAATTCATCTATAGCAGTAGTATTGTCTGGTACGTCGGGAGTTATTCTGATAGGTTCTTCAATATTTCCTTCCTGGGTCCATCGCAGACTTCCTTGCATGCTATAACCGTCTTCGAAGGAGCGAATGGATGTATAAAAATGAGCATACGAGTGAAGTATACATAGCTCAGTGGTACTAGTGGCTGTAGATATGTTGAATCTAGCACCAGTACATGCAGTACTGAAATATCTCCATGCTCGTGCACCGTCAATCAGCTATAATGATTGAAGCTGGTAGAAGGATTGCCAACGTGAAGTTGGTCATATCCAAACTGGCGAGCGAACCTACTTGGTAGATAAGGCTCAAACGTGCAGTAATCTTTATTCATGTGCATCAGATGGGATGGTCTGATGTACACTAGCCATCGGAAGGCAGATATTGGCAATAAAGCTGATTTATCTACCTTGTCTTCAAGTTGTATGCCAAGGCAGTCGGCTGGAACTGGTGGCCTTGTGCAGAATAAATTCCAGCCATGAGAGTAATTTAATGCTGCTCGGGTGTCTGCCACCGTTGTAGCAGTCCATGTAGATTTACTAAATTTTTGGAAGAAAATCCTCGCTTCATCCTCAGGGCCCGGTGGCAGCAAATTACAATTATGGTGTAGTAACCAACCCATCAGATAGGTGTATGGTAGCTCCATCCTTGGAAAATTGTCTCGGTGAGGAGCATTTTTAATCAGCTCTTCACCGAAAGTCCGTAGACCTGCATTTATTCGGCATACCATTGCCGACAGCAGGTTGATTTTGTTTTTGAATACTAAACGTACCGCTGGCTACAACACGTTGCGGTGAATCCTGTCCACGGTACTGATCCCTGGCACGACCCATCTTTGTAGCTATAAGGATATGAAGCCTGCCAGTAAGGCCTTCTTTGACATCTTCTGACTACCCTGCCTCAGGTAGCTTAAAGCCTCAGTCCCCGCAGGGATGTCTCCGGTTTTGGTGGACAGATATTGGTCGCAAGCTTTCTGCGAGGCCATCAACTCCTGGATTACATCTGCAGGAATTATGGAGCAAGGTTTAATGGTTTGAGTTTTGTCTTCTCGAAACCTGCTCTTCTCAGTCTTGGATACTCTATTTTCATGGTAAAATATATAGGTTGTCCATTTGGTTATGTATGCCAAATGTGACCCAGTTTTGTACATACTGGTGCAAATCAGATAATGGCACATAAGTTCTTCATAGACTTGCACCAGTTCAGGGTTCTTCTCTCGAACTTCCGCTAGTTCCCGATTGGAAGGAATGTATTCTTCATAAGGGAAATCCCCCATCAGCAGCTTCGAGATGAATTGCATCTCATGCAGAGCAAGACCCATTTTGCCATGTGGAGTTGCAAAAGTTCATGTTGAACTCATATACAATTCCAGTAAAGCCAGGAACAAATTGCTGTTCGGTGGAATGCCATAACTGGTAGAGGCCACCGCTTCATACAGGCCAATATCGTCCAATTCTGTTTTAAAGTGCTTCAAGACCCAATTACTGATCTGAATCCAGTTACTACTGTAAGGGGTTAGCCACCCTGTCAGCCTAGGGTCGGTCTGAGGATATAAGACTGCCTCCCTTAGGAATTTATTTATGAACATGGGAATCTGTACTGGCTGGAGAGAGATGAGCCCTCACTCGGTGTAAACCCGGGCAATAGACCAGAAAATGGAATGACACCACCACAGGGAGTGCTAATATGATAACACATGTCATTTGCTCTCTCTCTTCTGAAAATGATCTTGCCCGGTCTACCGTAGCTATTGGGAGTCAAATTCTACAGCATTTGACGGTGATGGCTAGCATGGACGAAAGCAGATAGAGGGTAATCCCTATCCATGTCAGGGAGATACATCACCCTTTCTCCAGATCTAAATACCCAAGCCTCCTTTTTGGGATGAGTCTGCGATTTGAAATCTATCGCATCCCCGAATAAGAAAGCCGGCTTCAAGAATTGTTGATTGTCCAGTGACACCAAAACTTCCCCGTCGATCATGGATAACAGCATCCTATCTCCTTGAGCAGATATCAGCTGTGCTCTCGCTGCAGGATATTCGGGGTTGGATTGAGGAAATTTAACATGAGATAAATCCTCCATATAGTTTGAGCCCACCATGCCCGCTGATGAGCCGAAAACTTCTTCAAGAGGATGAGCTTGCAAATCCACTGACAAAAGGAAAAAAACGATCAAGTTAGTGAAAAATCTAATTTGAAGTTTTATGAGTAAGGACATTGGCTTTTACGCTTACTAAAAATGATTAAAAGTTTTAAAGTGTAAAAAAGGTCTTTGTTTTACAAAATTTTTTTATTTTACGCTAGCACATGCTAATGTGAGTGTATTTGAAAATTTTACGCTGACACGTATAACGTGGGCGTATTTCTTAAATTTTACGCTGGCATGAGTAGACATGAGCGTAATTCGAATTTTACGCTGACACGTATAACGTGGGCGTATTTTTTAACTTTTTATGCTGACACGTATAACGTAGGCATATTTTGTTATTTCAGTTTCTACGCTAACACGAATGACGTGGCCGTGAAATCTAAAAGTTCATGTTGTCTTCTTCTTCTCCGACGAGTTTTCCGGCCGAAAAATAGGGTTTTACCCATTATAGGTGGAGCTACGGCGGGATTGGGCTGTCGGAGTGGTGTCGATGACTGAACGGGAGTTTGTGCACGGTCGGCCGATGAAGAATCGACGGCGAATTTCTTCCCTTTGCTGCCAGCAGCGGTCTTCTTAGGAGCCATCGAGTTAAAGTGAGACAGATTTCGAAGAAAGGGGGGCAAAGAGATTCGGGATTGCGAAGAGACAAGTAAAGTCCTTATCAAACTCGAAAAGCTCTTTTTATATTGATTTTGAATCGGTTCAAATTTCCTATTTTTACGCCGACTGTTGGATATCCCTATTTTTACGCGAATGACCGCTGGATATCCCAAACTTTACACTGAATGGTCAAAATTCAGATTTTACGCTTTTGTTCAAAGTATTTCAAATTTTGAAAAAATATTTGAAAACTTTGAAGGAGGTCTTGTAGGAGCGTAAAACGTGCTTCATAGACTGAGTTAAAGAGATAGAGCTTTACACTCAAATGAGCTGTTTTACGCCAACTACATTACGACAGGGACGGGTTAGCTACTTTACGCCAGGGACAGGCCAACTATTTTATGCCAAAGACAGGTTGTGAAATCATGCATTTAATGTAAAGTGATAATGGGTCTGACATAAAGATCTACTGACAGCATATAACACAGTATTCAAAGGGATTTGTTTTACACAGAAACCAATATTGTCGTTTAGTATGTAAACTGAGCTATTTTACGCTCACAAGATTGCTTCTTTTACGCATGAATACTATATGAGCTTTTTACGCTCAAAGTTGACGTGTGCATAAAGTTTATTTGGGCTACTTTTTACGCTCAAGGTTGTTTTATCAACCACTTTATGCGAGAAGTCCATTTTAGGGCTATTTTACGCCTAGTCTACTACTTTACACTCAGAGTATATTTGGGTTGTTTTCACGCCCTATCCTTCCTGACTACTTTGGAACGTGGTTTGTCTACGTGGCTTTCATGCCACACATCTCGTGGAACTTGTGTACGTGCATCCTATTCTTATTGAAATAATGGGACACGTGTCAACGTGTGTAGAGGATGACTTCAGCCATTGGTGGCAGTTAATAGCGTAAAGATAGGACTTTGCTAAGTTTTACGCACAAAAAGGCAAGTCTATAAATAGACTTATTTTTATATGGAACACACATATACAGAGACACAGAGACAGAGGAGAGAATACAGAAATTAGAGCCCAGAAACTTTGATTTTGAGAGCATTCTTCTTCAACTTTTCTTCCAGAACACAGTGAAGCAAAGCAGGAAAGCATTCGACCTCACCATCAGTGCCCAAGTGCGTCGATACCTTTCTGGTGACTTAGTTCTTCCAGTTGTTCATCTTCTAGCAGTGGTCTTCATCATCATCGTATGGTCCAAGGAACAAAGTGATAGCCTTCAGATCAGACTTCCATAGCAATACTTCCCAGAACAATTTGTACTTCTTGTACTTTTTCTCGTTTTATTTTCAAAAGCCAATTTTTAGGCATTTTGTTAAGTGAAACAGATATGATAACACAAAAGTTTATAACTAAAGACTAAACAACAACAACAAATATAAACTACTAAATAGTAATATCTCAAACAAACTTAAATACAAACTCAATATCTTAAGTTATTACAATTCAAGTTCTAAACGTGAATCTAAAGCAAGTCTACTAGCTAGTCTCCCTCGCTCCTGAGTGTCGGGGCCAAAGGTAGCTAAGCCACCTCCTGCTCCAAGGCAAGTAGGACAATTGTCCTCAGGGCAATTATCTGTAATATTTTCAACAGGTCCAGTCAGGACAGGAACGAGCACAACTCATCTAGAAATCCCAAGTAATAACAGAGAACGATAAAGCAGTTATAGACAGTTGTATTAATGAAAATGGCAGTTTATATTCCGGTGATGATGTAGAGAACAGTTAAGGTACAAAAAAAGTAAGGTACAAAATAAGAGAAAAAATATGGCAAGAAAGACTGTAAAATAAGATCTAGCAAAACTAGAGTAACATGATATAAGTCCAGACAGTACTATATGAGTCAAGTGTAAATCTCAATGTGAGTCTAATACAAGATGGGTCGAATGTGATTCCAATATAGTATGAGTCGAATGTGATTCTAATCATTGTTCTAATAAGGTGATTCGAATAAGGTGGTAAGAATAATGATTCACATGATGTTCTAATGATGATTCGAATCAATCCTCCAAGTGTTTTAAAATACTGAGATAGACATGTAAACGGCTATGGGTAATACGGTACACCGTACACCTGGCCAAGTGTGGGATGGCTATCGTTCGAATATCATTCACAAAGGGGTGGTTCGAATAGTAGGATTGTTCATATGTCTAATCAGTATTTTCTCGCCAATTCTAATACAAGTGAATTCATAATCCGATACATCAATCGAATACAAGTCCAATCAGCACATGAAGATGCTAATAAGTGGTTCGAATAGTTCGAATGGTGATTCAAATAATAGAGGCAAGACGAGTAAAGTATGTGTGTCGTATACATGAATTCAGAAATAACAATACGTGTTTGTAATAAGAAACAAATATAACTAACTAGAACTGAAGTACAGTAATCAACAAGTAATTGAAAGAACTATCAGAGAATGTACTCGCTTGATACCCTGAATGACTAATGTATATCAGATGTCTGAACTGGAGTCACAAGGTCCTATTTTTTGCAATATAAGTTACAATGTGTTCAATATATAAGAATTGAAGTATATAATACAATCTACATGATTCTAGGACAATCTAGGTCAAAGTCAACTCTAGTCAACTATAAAGTCAAACATAGTCAACTCTAGTCAACTATAGTCAAACTAGCTAGGGTTGGGTCAACAATGGTCAACTAGTCTAGGTTAGTCAATTTTAGGTCTAAACAAACTAAGTATATGCAAATCAAGTATCCAAGATAGCTACTAACTCATAGCCTAAGTCACTTGCTAAACCAAGCACAAAACTAAGCCATAAGCTAACAAGGCCCACAAACTCAGTCATATAATGTATATATATTATTCACATTCACATATTCATAAACATAGATATATGTAGGAAAGCTATATATATAGGCACATACATATATATACATAGAGAGAGAGAGAAGGAGAGGTAAAAGAGTAAGTGAGTGTGTGTGTGACATGTGTGTGAAAGAATATGTGTTAATGTTCTCAGATTTAGTGATAGGTAGGTGTATGTGACATTGGATATATGGTGTCAAAGGGTATATGAATGCATGTGTGTAAAAGGTTATAGGTTAACTCAGTTTATATAAATGCATACATGCATACTTATATTGCATACATGCATGCATACATATCATGTATACATATATATATTGCATACATGCCTACATACATATCATATATGCATACTTGCATTCATTCATGCACCTATACATACATACATACATAGATCATACATACATATTTGAATACATTATATACTTCCATACATTATATTCATATATGCATGCTCTACATTATATTACATTCATTCCTGCATATATGCATACATATAATATGTGCATACAAACTCATATATTTAACTCAAAATATATGTGAATACATACATTACATTACCTTAACACATATATATATTATTTATTCATATCCCATATACATGCATACTTTAGTTCATGCATTATATCCATTCACATATCATTAAGTTGCATGTATATACTTATTTTTATTACATACATGTCATTCATGCACATTACATACTTACATGCATCTATATATTATATGCATTGTATACAACATGTAAAAATAGAAGAGGAAAAAAGGAGAAAAACTGAAATAGAAAGGGAAGGGAAGGAAAAATATAAAAAAAAGGAAAAATAGTGGACATATACATGCTTGCATCATATATTCTACATTACCATACATGCTATCATTATATATTGCATTACATTATGTATACATTATGCATTCATATCTATCATTACATGTATACCTTGCATTCGTATCTAGCATTTATTATATACTTTCATGCATATATTGTATATCATTCTTTCATTCATGCATTTATGCATAGCTTACATACATTAGATTGATTGCATTCCTACATGCTTTCTTTCGACCACATATATATATTAATGTAAAGAGGATACATATCATATATATATTATTTCATTCATCTGACATATCATGCATTATATACTCTACATTCATTTAATATCCATACTACATAGGCTCATAGGTTACACAAAATGCATATATCGTATAGTCACTCTTCTACTTAAAATCAATACTGTACTCATCTACTTAAAATCAATACTATACCAATTGGGCCTTCACTAAATTCTAGGATTAAAGTATGTCGTAGCCCTTCGTGTTAGCTTTCCGAAACTTCAAACGGATCGTATTTTCGTGTCCGGAAGCTTCCGGAATTGCGAAAACACCGAAACATATTTGTTTTTCGGACAACTGACACTCAAATAGTTTTACAGAAAGTTCCAGAACGATCTTGGCTTATTAAAATATATATTTGTAAAGCTAACTTCGATACGATTCTTTTAAAAAAATGGAAGATAAATCGGAGTTCTAAGTAAAATTTATGTCATTTCTAAGTTACTTTGGTTAATAAAAACGTGGATGAATATTATGACGAATTTGAGTTGTTTTGGACAAAAGAAACACATGTAGGCCAAGATACTTGGATACCAACATAGGTATCCAAATGAAACTCATTCTAACCATCCTAACTAAGATCAATCCACTCTCTAACCATTCTAAAACCGAATTTAAATATCAATTTAAACTATTATCATACATACATACACATGGGGTATCCTAATTTGGGATCTATCAAGTAGGACACAAGGTACATATCTAAAATCCTCATGAGAGCTCCAAATGGCCTCAAATTTGAATATAAATGGGGTACATGCATGGGGGTGGATCCTATGGATTCAAAACTAACTAATATGTATAGGAAATCAATTTAGAGGGTTTGTTTTACCTACTGGGAGTGGAATCCCAATGATACTCCCAAGGACACGACTCCACACAAAGATCTTCCAAAAAGGACACTCCTCCTTGTACTTTGCTCCAAATCTTTGATAGCACCCTCCCTTAGTAGTATGAGAAGGTTGGATGGAAGTTTTGGTGGAGGGATGTAAGGATTTGGAGATCAAATCAAGGAGGTAAGCTCTCTAATTTGGAGAAGAACACTTTGTGAAGGAAAAGAGGCAATATGGAATGAAATAAAAGAAATGGAGGCTAACCTAACTATAGTGGCTACCCTTAAATGAATTAGGGTTAGGTTTTAGATGTATATGAGTGGCTATGGATTGTCCACCCAATTTCAAGTCCTCCTATTGGTTCAATTAGTCCTAAGGCATTATTTTTCACAAATATCCTAAGGAAAATATCTTACTACTATAATATCTAGATATTACTAACCTTGGCACTTAGTAGGAATGTTCTAACCATGATTCTAACCTCAAGACTAATCTAGATTAGGTTAAACTTATAGGTTAAGGCTTAACTAAAAGATTAGCACAATATTTAATTAATATAAATTATAATTTCATAAAATTATCAAAATGACCAAAATACTCCTAGGCAAAAAAAGTTGTAATTAGTCATCCTAATCACATGACTAGGCTCCCTTGGTCATGGTTAGTCTCTAGGTTTAGCAAAACTAGGGTTTAACTAGTTAACCATCAAAATCATAATTCAATATTTTAAATTGATTAAAATCACCAAAAATTACAATATGATTTAAATATCAATATTAAATAATTACAATTACAAAATTTCAAAATTATTCTCATTTATGAAAGTAGGTGTTACAGATAATAACTATAAAATTATTACTTATTTAAGTATTACATATATACATTAGTTTCTAAATATTTATTTTACTGGGGGCTTGGTCAACAAGTTCGAAAGTTAGCAATAAACCCTAAAATATATGATTATAGATTTTCTATGATATGTTGGAGAAGTTATTAGTCCTAAATAATTTTGTATATTTGACCAATATTTTGGCTATTAAATATATATATTTTTTATACTAAATTTTTAAACTGCCTAAAAATATTTTAATCAAAGTAAAATATTTTTCAATTTATCATATAATTTCAAGTAATTATATAATAATACATCATACTATTTTATTATATTGTTTAAACTAAAGTTATTACTTTGGTATCTTTCTATTAAAAATAGGTTCAAAACTATAAATTAAGTTTTCTAAGTACTATAAGGTACCTTCAATACAGTTTTACAAAAAAATTCCTATTTTTGCCGTAAACTCATGATTTAGCCAAAAATAATTATAATAAATAATCTTTGATTTATTTTAAGTTTTTTTAAAACATATTGGATAATAAAAATCTAGTTTCAAACTATAAACATTTTTTTACAAATTAGTATATGTATTATTCCACAAATTTTCTACGATATCACCATTAATCACGACTGATCCCACATTCCTATTTCCTTGTGAATTTTGGACCCCTACGCATCGACCTCGGCTATTGGACAAACATGACTTGTCGGATCATCGTACCACACCAGGCGATACACCAGGCAAGATACCTTGTCATAATTTACTGTTTATAATTAGTCTGCATTTTATTTATTGCATATCACTGTGTATTTATTTCCAGTTTTTTTAGCTGTACCATTATTGTAGTTCCTGATTTACTGCCTACTCAGTGATATTAGCTTTGCTATATTTATCTTTTGATCGCATGTGGACCTAGAGTTAGGAGACTACCATTAGGTTAGCACATCTACATAAACTTTGGCACAAAGATGGCACGATATGTGTGAGTTGTGAGTAGCATATAGCCTCCGGACTTGCGTGTTGGCTGATCACTGATGCATATGGGACGTGCGTTCGGTATAACTATCAATAGATGCATGTTAGAAGACTTGACGGTTAGTAGTGTTACATGGTCATGGATGCGACTGGATAGGTGCATCTGGTGGGGAGAGCATTTCTTGTCGTATGGGCTTCTATTACACATTTTCTTGTAACCCGAAAGCTCCGCTGGAGATACGGGTATGATGACCCCCTCAGGTTGGCCACTGTTGTTTTTGAATATCATACGCTTAGGTCACTGGTGCCCAAGTGGGGACTATACCAGATCCCATTTACAGCGAGGGCTCATGCGACGAATGGTCTATTATTAACTACATGTTTACTTTAGTATGGTTAGATTACCTTAATAATGTCATGTCACTTACTTTTATTTGTGGCATATTTTATATTCAGTATTTATATGGCATGTTGTTTATTGTATCTTGTTACGTCCCTCTGAGGACCTGGTGAATTCTTCAGGTGTGCGTTTGTGGGTTTCGCAGGTGCACTCTACATGGCCATGTGTATCTCTCTTCTTTCGAGGTAATTACACTTGGATCATCTTCGCATCGCTCGACAAAATTCTTTATCGTATATTTCTCTCTTTCTAGTTGGTAGTGGATTTATCTCCGCCCAACAACTTGTAAATGATAATTCATGAGTTTATTATAAAAAAATTCTCATTTATTTGTGGATGAGATTATTGTCATGGATTACTGCATTTTATAGCTTATGTATACATTCGAAGGTTCCATATATTGGAGTTACTTCGTATATATGCAGCTGGCTTGTCGACGTACTTAGTCTAAGTATTTTGGGACTGGGGCATTACATGTTTTTGTGGTGCCCCATGCAGGTCATGTTTGCCGTTTCAGTTACATGACTATACCAAACGGGCCTGCAATATAGGATTAAAGTCTAGGATCTCATCCACCCGCTTGACCCTCTTTCTTGATTAAATTTTTTGAATCACTTGTTCAACTTCATTGATCTACATCTTGCTTGGGCTCTTCCTACCATAATCCTTATGTTCACATTTGATGGGAAGATGACTACACTAGTATATGCTCATAGGTCAACCACATGGCTAGAAGGATTACATTGACAACTAGTATGCATTGAGATCCTATTTGAGTTATAAAGATAGGAGGAACCATATTTTTCTAGGAGTATGAACTTATGGATTGGTTAATTCCAAGTTGAGTAGTAGCAACGTTAATAATTTCGAAGGATTTTTTTTGAACCATATTTGGATCTACAAAAGGATAGTGGAATCTATATACAATTGAGAAAGGAAATTGATTTGATTTTGAGTTTTGATCTTTGAAGGTCTTTGAAATATATTTATGGTTCATTTGATTATAGTAATTTTAAATTTAAATGCTGCTGTAAGATTTATGAGGGCGATTGATAAAGCTTGGTAAACTCCTAAGGTATTAAATTGGGTTCTATGATTCAAAATCAATAAGTTCGTGGAATTTTGAGTTGTAAGTTTGTAGTAATGATAGTAAAAAAAAATTTTTGGTTCAATTGAGGATTATTTTAAATGTTTAACTCTTGTATGAATTACAGTTGTTAAACCTATTTCAAATTTTGATTTTAAGAAGGAGAAAGATATATAGATTTGATTTGTGGCACAATAAAAGTTTATTCAAGGTTGGTTAAAATTTTGAGAAATTTTAATTAATGACTTTGTTGCCACTAGATAAAGGGAAGTCTAGTTTATGATACATGTTTTGGAGGAAAAAATATTAGTGTTATGATAAAGGTCATCTTGGGTTGATTAATAAATTTAAATTAATGAGTATGTTTGGCAGATATTTTAGTAGATTATTTTGAGAACTATATGGAGAAATTTTTTAGGAACTCAAATTTATAGATTTAAGATCTTATATTAATAGGCAACCAAGATAGATAAAAGTAGTCCACACTAGTTGCCATATCACCTGTGACCATGATAGTCATATATACATAAGTGTAGTTAGTCATCGACCAAACCACGTGATTATAACTTCATATTGACTTAATCGACCTTCCCTCCAACCTCAATCTATCATCACGACCTTCTAAATCTTTTGACACTTATTTGAATCGTCTCATTAACCACACCATTATCTAGGGTACTATCTTCTCTCTAGAAGCTGTATCCCTAATTTATTTTACTTTGATCTACAAGAATCTAAATTATCTTTATTTCATGCTTTATCTCGGTCATTTATTTTGTGCGTTAATCATTATCTTATGAACTCCCACTTTCTATTTTATATCTTTTGGCGTCCTTTGCAGTGACTTTGATAATTGGAGCGTGATACTAGCTATTACCTTCCGAAAATTTCACATATAATACCTAGACAAGCCCACCTTCATGTAATATATCACGTGCCACTAAAATACGTCTCCTTGTACTCAATTTTCATGATATGAATTTTGGGTCAAAAAGACTAGACTATAACCCCTACCGTGAAACCAATATACTTTTTAACTACAGATAAGACTCAACCTAGACTCAAAATTTTCAACCCAATACATGATTGTGATCTACTTAATTCCTTAAATGCTAAATCTTGTGTTTTATCTTGATCGCTTAACCATTGTCCTTTATTTTCATTTACTTGGACGCATAACATCTTTTGCAATATTAGCAACCCTTACTTCTCTCCCTTCTAATTAAATTACTTCGCTCATATTCACTATGTTTCCTCCGTGGTTATGCAACCTTGTTCCTTGTGTGATTTCGTTGTGCGAATATGAAATTTGATCACGACACCTTTCTGTTATAAAGGAACCAGATTAGAAAACTCTATAGAAGAGATTAACGGCATAATAGTTAAAATAATTATGCGATAAATCCTAAAGTAAGGAATGTGATATAGTGTTTTTGATCAAATAATATGATCAAGGGTAAATAGACTTCTCGGCTAACAAAGAGGGTATTGAGGTAATCAAATATTGAGTGTGGAATTTCTAAAGCTTTGTTGGTTTAAGAACCAAGTTTATATATAAAATTTATGGATGCAAATTTTTGATAAAGACATTGTTGGCGTTGCCTTCGATAACATATAGTGTTATGATGATATTAGTTTTCAAGGATAACCAATTGTCGAAGAAAGAAACCTTTATATTTTTGATGTATGGAGAATTAAGTTCTAAGATGATTATGAATATGAAGTTAAGATGAGTTTCATTTCTACCTTAAAAAGATGAGATTGTTGAATTCAAATTTTTGAGAGAGACTAATAAATATTTTAGAAAATTTTAATTATGAAGATAGAAGATTGAGTTATGAAGGTATACTGTTAGTTTTTGTGATTTATCGAAGATTTAAGACAAACTTTTATTTTGGTACCTATGGATGTATTGTACATTGACCAATAAATACAAATTTGTAGTAAGAAGATTTTATAACATCCCAGTCTCAAAATACGTAGGACTAGGAACGTAGACATGCCAGCCGTATAATAAATATATGTAAGCTGTAAAATGCAGTAGAACCATAACTAATCTCATCCACACAAAATAAAGGAATAAAACATATCATAAAATGATAATGAATTGTCCTGATATAATATGTTGGGCGGAGACAAATCCACTACCAACAAGTAAAGGAAAAGTACATGAGTAAAGAAATAAATTTAGCGAGCGAAGCGAAGACGACCCAAGTGCAATAATCCTCGAAGAAATAGCGATGAACACGGCTAGAGCTAGAACACCTACGAAAGACAATAGCACACACCTGCGAGATAACCAGGTCCTCAGAGGGACGTAAAAGACACATAATATCATGCCATATAAACTGAATAAATATTGCTCAAATAAATAAGTCAATTGAATTATAACATGGTCCAACACACACCTATTGAACGAGCATACATCCCCCCACCAAACAAGGACAGGAGATAGTAAACTAATTCACGGTGACGTATCTTTCCATGCTATGAATCCAATATGGTATCCGGATCCCAATAAGGTTCAATACCTTCTCATCGAAGTAGTAAGTCACACCTACAACCAAACAAGGACAAGATGTGACGAACTAATCCGCAACAAGTTATTGTTCCAAGCTACAGTCAGACACAAGTACCCAAACCAAAAGTACTCTTACCTAACGGATGAAGGTGCATATCCATTCTAAGTGAAATGTAGTTAAGAACAATCCATCCTATCATGGGCCCTGGCTAAATAGGATCGGCGTAGTCCCCACTTGGGCACCAGAGGCCCCATCAGTAAGAGCATAACGTTCCGCAGAATGTCAGTGGCCGTCAGTAATCATGGGTAATCTGACCTGCTCTCCGACGGAGCTCACGGGTCACAAAAGAGAAAGTACATAGAAGCCCATACGCTAAGGAATTGTCCTTCCCATCCAATGCCTACTATGTTGTATCCACAACAGAAAACCTCTATAACCGCTAAGTCAAACTAGCATGCAACCTCTATTAGCGGTTATTCCTATCGTACGGCTTGTACATACTGGTGGCCAGCCAATCACGCACGTCCATGTTCTATATGCGACACACAACTTCGTGGTACGACGTCAAGGCCAATGAATGCAACACACAAGGTGGTTCCTTAAATCTAGGTTTAATGCGTAAGAAAAATAATACATAGCAGAAAATATAAATGAACAGTAAGTTCTAACAGGTTATGCCATGTATCACAGTTTATTTTGCATAAAGAAAATAAATAATGCATAAATATGAGCTGAAATAAATAAATAGCAAATGGCAAGGTGTCTTGCCTGGTAGGACGCTTGGTGTACTACAATAATCACGGTGGCATGAACTGCGACTTTGGTGCAATAACTATGCAAGGTGACCTCGAGTGGTGGCATGGATAGTTCCATTGGGTCCAGAAGGGTCAATTTAGTTAGGGTCGATAGGAGGAAGGACAGAATTGGCTGGAGGATAGGAGTAATGGGCTTAAGTCACGGACAGTAGGATTTGGATAAATATATATACGATTTTAGAAAACTATTTATAATCCTTGAAAATTATATTTTATTAGAAAAAATACTTTTTAGGTAATTACTTAAAATCCAGAATCAAAATAATGTTTTAGGTAGAAGCCATACTTATACTTAGTCAAAAAATAGTTTTTAGATAAATATTAAAATATAAAGGATATTATTTTAACTGAAAACTCTAAGTTTGTAAAAACAATTTTAGGTAGAAATCTATATTTTTACTAGTCGAAAAAATATATATTTGAAAAGACTAGAAAAATTATTGTATATATGACATTTTTAGACAATATAAAATCAAGAGAAGTGTTTTAGGGCTAAAATAATTTTTAGGTCGACAGTATATTTAAAGTATCATGTAGTAATAATATATAATCCTTCAAAGTCAAACATACTTTAAATCAAAATAAAAGAAAAAAAAATATTTAGATTGTTTTTATAAAACAAAGTTATTTTTATACAATTGATACATGGTATTAGAATTACTACTAATCAACATTTAATAATAAACAATAATAATAGTGATAATAATAATATCAGTAATTATAATAATAATAACAATAATAATAATAAGTATAATAATAATAATATATAGAAATTGATGTACTAATATAATAATAAATGATATAATAATAATCATATAAATATAATAATAAAGAATAAATAAGTAATAAAAATAAAATAAAAAATGAATACAAACTTAAGAAACAGCTTTTCTCTTTTCGAGAGAACAGCCAGCAACCAAAAAGTAAGAAGAGAGAGGGA
This sequence comes from Iris pallida, assembly GCA_029216955.1. Taxonomy (NCBI): domain Eukaryota; kingdom Viridiplantae; phylum Streptophyta; class Magnoliopsida; order Asparagales; family Iridaceae; genus Iris; species Iris pallida. Next base: position 12,736,968 of record JANAVB010020997.1, read on the forward strand.
ATTGGAGAGAGGGAATACTCATGAGGGAGAGAAAGAGAGGGCGGAGAGAGCGGAGCGGTCGTCGCCGGGCTTAGCGCGTCCAGGCACTGGCCGCGTAGGAGCGGATGCGCGGGCGGCGGAGGAAAGCGAGAGAAGGGAGGAGCGGCGGAGGCGGAGGAAAGGGGAGGAGCGGCGGAGGCGGCGCCGGCGTTCGGGGGGGGGGCGCTGGTCGAGGGGAGGAGAGAGCGGCAGGCAGGTTCAGTGATCGGAGGGTTTCGGTGGTCGGGGCTTAGCCGAGGACGCGGGCGGAGGATGGGCAACGGGTCGCCTGGTCCGTCGGCCGGTGGATGGATAGCTCGCCGACATGGCGGATGCTGTGAGCGTCGGAAGGAGCACGCCGATGACGGGCTGTTCCAGAGGTGGTCGAGGCGCCACTGGGAACTGTCCAGGCGGGTTTGGCTAGAGAGAGGCGCTGGCTGGAGCGGAGCTCTGGTCGGCGGCGAGGTGCATTTTAGGGTTAGGTTTTTGCGTTTTGGGTTTTTCCTTGTCTTTAGTTTGGTGGTGATTTTTGGTGGGGTGGCGGTGGTCGGCCTAACCGGTCGGGTGGCTGGGACGATAGGGATTGTCGGAGGTATTCGGTTGGGTGGTCGGAGTTGGCGTATTGACGACCACGGATTGTGGTGGTGGTGGAGTAGTAGAGTCAGAGTTTCGGGTCGCCGGCGTCGAACGCTGGTGACGGTGGTAGTCTGTGGTCAGGATGGTTTGGTCGAATGGGTTGATGTCCGGGTAGCTGGCCAGGAATCGGGGGTCGACAACATGGTGGAAGACGGGAAGGGACGGCTGTTGAAGGAGGCAAGGGGATCGGGATGACGACGTCGGGTCGAACAGCGTGGCTGCGGGACACATAAATTGTAGGATTTGGCTATGTCGGGGTTGTCCGGCACGAGAGAATAATATAAATATAAAATTGGAATAAGATTATGGACGGGGAACACGGACACGATGCACGCACGTTTGGTTGTGGAATTTGGAAGAATAATTATGGAGAAATAATGGAGGAGTACCTGCCTATTTATAGGATGTGGAAATTCCCAATTGGATAAGAACTAGGAATATTTAAAACCCAATTAGATAACTCACAACTTAATTTAAAATCAATCAAATCTAAATCCAAATACAAATCCAATTTAAATTTAATTAAATGCTATCTTTTATTTTAAAATCAATGAAGATAAATCAAATTCCAAATATAGATATTAATTTACTAATTAAAATATATCCATAAATCAAATCAAGATTTAAATTGCTACAATAATTTCAAAATATGTTTCCTAAAAATACTATAATAATAATTTCGAAAATACATTATTAATTAGAAATAAACTCAATAAATATTTATGAAATATATGTAAGCACAAATAATGCATACATGATTATGCTTTTCCTAGTATACAATAAAATATTATTTATGATTAATAACTGAAACAAAAGGCTTTTCATAGCAAGAATAATAATTAATATAATATTTTGAAAGTGTATAATAAAATAGAAAAAATGTTTTTCTAAAATATGTACGCTTGCACATATTCGCACTCGACGAGCAAGAAAATTAAAATTTTGTGCGCGACGTACAATACGACTATGCGACATACAACACAAAATTTTAAATCAGTACCAAATTTAATTAAAAAAAGTAGAAATTTAGGGGTTTTACATCCTACCCAACTTAAAAGAATTTCGTCCTCGAAATTAAGAATTAGCACGGGATGAGAAGACACAAGGGGGGTATCGATGGAAAACAAACAATGACAATGTTTCAACAAAATCATGTCGTAAGAAATCGCGATCTAGATCATAGAAAAATAATACGGTATGGTCATAATCGGTAGGAAGGCTAGAGGAAGTTCTAGTATAATGTCTTCGTCCTTCTAAAATAGGTGAAGGCGAAAGCAATAAGGAGTTTCAAAAGACGATATTAACGAGTACGAATACGTGGTTCAAGGACAACCAAAAAAAAAAATTCAAAAGGAGTTGCCAAGGCAGTCGCGGATGGGACTCTAGAGGACAATTTAGCTATATCCCCATCCACGTAGAACGATAGATAAAAGCGAACCAAAGTGCACTTGGTTGATCAGACCATTATGCACCGGTTCTGATTAGACAATATGCTAGTGAGCGCTCAATAGCATATGTCATGAACAAACTCGATAAATGGATGAGTTTGCGAAACTAGATTATAGCAGCAACATTAGTCAAGGTGGTAAAAATATAGGCACGGGATTAAGATTGAAATAAAGAACAAATATGAATAGTCTAAGAGTCATAAGGATCTAAGTCTTGTTTATTCCTATACATTATTCTATGGTTTTATTGACCAAGGCTTTGGTTGACCAAATAGGTTAAATTCTTCTAGTCTCTATGGTCTAGATAATACTATTTGTATTCCCTTAATGGTCAAGGGTGTGTCAGGTCGTGGGGTATTCTACCCAACTTAAATAATTAAGCTAAGGGTGTTTGGGACATCTAACTAGTAGGGTCAATCTCTAGCAAGCACGAATGGAAGATAAGAATAATGATAGGAGGAATCAAACAAGATGCAGTCGATGAGTCGAACGATAGTTCGGATATAGAATCGAGGAAAGAGGTCAAGTATGTGGATGAGATCCGAGACTTCTGATCCTATTCGCAGGCTTGCTTGGTATGGTAAAGTAACCAAACAATTTATCTTGACCTGCATGGGCCACCACAAAAACATGTAACGTCCCAGTCCCAAAATACGTAGAACTAGAAACGTAGACATACCAGCCGTATAATAAATATACGTAAGCTGTAAAATGCAGTAGAACCATAACTAATCTCATCCACACAAATAAAGGAATAAAAGATATCAAAATAATAATGAAATTGTCTTGATACAATATGTTGGGCGGAGACAAATCCACTACCAACAAGTAAAGGAAAAGTACATGGGTAAAGAAATGAATTTGGCGAGCGAAGCGAAGACGACCCAAGTGCAATCATCCTCGAAGAAATAGCGATGAACACGGCTAGAGCTAGAACACCTACGAAAGACAATAGCACACACTGGTGAGATAACCAGGTCCTCAGAGGGACGTAATAAGACACATAATATCATGCCATATAAACTGAATAAATATTGCTCAAATAAATAAGTCAATTAAATTATAACATGGTCCAATACACACCTATTGAACGAGCGTACCATCCCCCAAACCAAACATGGACAGAGATGGTAAACTAATTCATGGTGACGTATCTTTCCATACTATGAATCCAATATGGTATCTGGACCCCAACAAGGTTCAATACCATCTCATCGAAGTAGTAAGTCACACCTACAACCAAACAAGGATAAGATGTGACGAAATAATCTGCGACAAGTTATTGTTCCAAGCCACGGTCAGACACAACTACCCAAACCAAAAGTACTCGTACCTAACGGATAAAGGTGTCTATCCATTCTAAGTGAAATGTAGTTAAGAACAATCCTTCCTACGTATGGGCCCTGGCTAAATAGGATCGGCGTAGTCCCTACTTGGGCACCAGAGGCCCCATCAGTAAGAGCATAACGTTCCGCAGAACGTTAGTGACCGTCAGTAATCATGCGTATCTGACCCCCGTCTCCAGCGGAGCTCACGGGTTACAAAAGGGAAAGTGCATCAAAGCCCATACGCTAAGGAATTGTCATCCCCGCCCAATGCCTACTATGTTGTATCCACAATAGAAAACCTCTATAACCGTTAAGTCAAACTAGCATGCAATCTCTATTAGCGGTTATTCCTATCGTACGGTTTGTACGTACTGGTAGCCAGCTACTCACGCACGTCCGTATTCTATATGCGACACACAACTTCGTGGTATGACATGTCAAGGCCAATGAATGCAACACACAAGGTGGTCCCTTAAATCTAGGTTTAATGTGTAAGAAAAATAATACATAGCAAAAAATATAAATGAACAGTAAGTTCTAACAGGTTATGCCATGTATCACAGTTTATTTTACATAAAAAAAAATAATGCATGAAATATGAGCTAAAATAAAAAACAGCAAATGGCAAGGTGTCTTGCCTGGTAGGACGCCTGGTGTACTATAATAATCACGGTTGCACGAACTGCGACTTTGGTGCAACAACTATGCAAGGTGACCTCGAGTGGTGGCATGGATAGTTCCATTGGGTCCAGAAGGGTCAATTTAGTTACGGTCGATAGGAGGAAGGACAGAATTGGCAGGAGGATAGGAGTAATGGGTTTAAGTCACAGACAGTAGGATTTGGATAAATAATATATATGATTTTAGAAAACTATTTAGAATCCTTGAAAATTATATTTTATTAGAAAAAAAAACTTTTTAGGTAATTACTTAAAATCCAGAGTCAAAATAATATTTTATGTAGAAGCCATACTTATACTTAGTCAAAAATAGTTTTAGATAAATATTAAAATATAAAGGATATCATTTTAACTGAAAACTCTAAGTTTGTAAAAATACAATTTTAGGTAGAAATTTATTTTTACTAGTCAAAAATATATATATTTGAAAAGACTAGAAAAATTATTGTATATATGATATTTTTAGACAATATAAAATCTAGAGAAGTGTTTTAGGGCTAAAATAATTTTTAGGTCGACAGTATATGTAAAGTATCATGTAGTAATAATATAAAATCCTTCTAAGTCAAATAATGCTTTAAATCAAAATAAAAGAAAAAAAATATTTAGATTGTTTTTATAAAACAAAGTTATTTTTATACCATTGAAATGGTATTAGAATTACTACTAATCAACATTTAACAAAAACAATAATAATAGTGATAATAATAATATCAGTAATCATAATAATAATAATAACAATAATAATATAATTATAATTATAATAATATAATAGAAATTGATGTACTAATAATAATAATGAATGATAATAATAATCATATGAATATAATAATAAAGAATAAATAAGTAATAAAAAATAAATACAAAACTGAGAAACAGCTGTTCTCTTTTTGATAGAACAGCCAGCAACCAAAAGTAAGAAGAGAGAGGGAATTGGAGAGAGGGTATACTCGGTGAGGGAGAGAAAGAGAAGGGCGGAGAGAGCGGAGCGGTCGTCGCCGGGCTTGGCGCGTCAAGGCGTTGGCGCGGAGGAGCGGTTGTGGGTGGTAGAGGAACGGGGAGAGAGAGGAGAGGGTTAGTCGCGACGCCGACGTTTGGAGGCGGCGCTGGTCGACGGAGGAAAGGGGAGGTGCAGCGGAGGCGGGGGTTCGGTGATCGAAGGGTTTCGGTGGCCGGGGCTTAGCCGAGGACACGGGCGGAGGATGGGCGACGGGTCGTCGGGTCCTATCGGCCAGTGGGTGGATGGGAGCTCGCCGGACATGGCGGACGCTGTCAGCGGCGGAAGGAGAACACCGACGACGGGCTGTTCCGGAGAAGGTCGAGGTGCCACTGGTAACGGTCCAGGCAGGTTCGGCTGGAGAGAGGCGCTGCGCTGGAGGTTGAGCTCCGGTCAGCGGCGAGGTAAGTTTTAGGGTTAGGGTTTTTGTGTTTTGGGGTTTTTCCTTGTCTTTGGTTTGGTGGTGATTTTGATGGGGTGGCGGTGGTCGGCCAAACCGGTCGGATGGCTGGGACGATGGGGATTGTTGGAGGTGTTCGTGATGGGTGGCCGGAGTTGGCGTGGTGATGACTACGGATTGTGGTGGTGGTGGTGGAGTAGTGGAGTCAGAGTTTTTGGGGTCGTCGACGTCGAACGCTGGTGACGGTGGTGGTCAGTGGTCAGGATGGTTTGGTCGAATGGGTTGATGGCCGGGTAGCTGGCCAGGAATCGGGTGGTCAACAACAGGATGGAAGATGGGAAGGGGCGGCTATTGAAGGAGGCAAGGGGATCGGGATGACGACGTCGGGTCGAACAACGTAGCTGCAGGACACATAAATTGTAGGATTTGGCTATGTCGGGGTTGGCCGGCACGAGAGAAGAATGTAAATATAAAATTGGAATAAGATTATGGACGGGGAACACGGACACGATGCACGCACGTTTGGTTGTGGAATTTGGAAGAATAATTGTGGAGAAATAATGGAGGAGTACCTGCCTATTTATAGGATGTGGAAATTCCCAATTGGATAAGAACTAGGAATATTTAAAAGCCAATTAGATAACTCACAACTTAATTTAAAATCAATCAAATCCAAATACAAATACAAATCCAATTTAAATTTAATTAAATTATATCTTTTATTTTAAAATCAATTAAGATAAATCAAATTCCAAATATAGATATTAATTTACTATTTAAAACATATCCATAAATCAAATCAAGATTTAAATTGCTACAATAATTTCAAAATATGTTTCCTAAAAATACTATAATAATAATTTTGAAAATACATTATTAATTAGAAATAAACTTAATAAAATATTTATGAAATATATATATATATGTAAGCACAAATAATGCATACATGATTATGCTTTTCCTAGTATACAATAAAATATTATTTATGATTAATAACTGCTAAAAACAAAAGGCTTTTTATAGCAAGAATAATAATTATATACAATATTTTGAAAGTGTATAATGAAATAGAAAAAATGTTTTTCTAAAATATGTACGCTCGCACATATTCGCACTCGACGAGCAAGAAAAATAAAATTTCGTGCGCGACGTACAATACGACTATGCGACGTACAATACAAAATTTTAAATCAGTACCAAATTTAATTAAAAAAGTAGAAATTTAGGGGTTTTACAATTTTAACTTTTACTTGGGCCAAATTGGTTGAAGATTTTGGAATTTTAATTTTAGAGAAAATTATAACTTGGGAAGATATATATAAGTGAGCTAGTATAATGAAGATTATGGAATTCAAAATTTCAGACTATTTAAAATTCTATGACGAGATAGAGGAAGTTAGAGTACATTTATAATCATATTTGTTTTTGTTAAATTTTTAAGGGGACGTGGAACGAAAGTAATTTTTTGGAAAGAAGGATTTATGATAAAAAAGATTACATGAATATTGATGATATCAAAGGATTAAGGAGTTTATTACCTACTTATGAGGTTGCCATTTTATAAGGTTAATGTTAGGTTTGATCGAGCTTAGTCATTGATTGGTTGTCATATACATGATCTTAATCTAAACTGAAACCATCCAAAAAAATTCTGTTCTAGTCGATCAAATGACATATTGCCATTGAAATGTCGCTTGCCTCCATGTCAAATATTTTGTTTGCATTCTCGTCCCAAGAAGATCTCGTACATCTATTCGAATAAACTCTTTCCCTCCTTTCGCCCTACCTACCCTAATTACTCCTAAATTTCGAGGACGAAATTCTTTTAAGTTGGGTAGGATGTAAATTCTCTAAATTTCTAATACATTTTTTAATTAATTTGGAATTAATTTTCGTATTTGTACATCGCATAGGAGTTCGCATTTGCCGTATTTTACGTAGCGTGCGAGAGTGCATTTCGTAATTTTCTCGTTGAGCGCAAATATGTGTGAAGTACATATTGTAAGATATTAAGAGATTTATTTTAGTTTTCCAAATAATACGTGATAAATATTTTAATTACTTAAAGTTGTAAAAATGTCACATTGAGAATTGCCATGTTTTAAAAAGATTATTTATCTTAATATATATAGTCATTTGGAAAATCATGCAAGGTAAATTTCTGCCTATTAGTAACCCCTTTTATTTATTTATAAAAGATAATTTAAATATATAAATATATAATTGTATTTTCAAAATTAATTATATTATATTTTATTATATATATGAAAATGATATTTAAATTTGTTTAAGTGAATATTTGATTAAATATGATAATCTAACTTACAAGGGTTTTTTTTTTAAATAAAGGTTTTATCTGGATTTAAATTGATTTGATATTGGGTTATTTTTAAATCGATTGAACTAATAGAGAAATATCCATTGGAGGATTAAATCCACCCAAATCCTTATCTAATTAGGAGCTTTCCACCTCATATAAAAGGAGAGGTCCTCTTGCACTTCTCTATACTCCCCTTCCCAGGATTCCATAACCAAACTTGTGTATTGTGTCTGTGTCGTGTCCTCCTTCCCATCCACTAATTTCCTTCTAATACAAATGCAAGAATCGCTTCGTATCCAACAACCCGGACATTGACCCTTCTTGTGTCACGTAGGACACATCGACACATCCACAACAAATTCCTAATCCCTGAGTCTGGTCATCAACCCGATCACCCCCACTTCTTTTCTGTCTCGCCATCATCTCCTACTTCAGGCCGACATCGTGACCTCTGCCACTGCCACCACCATGGCTCCAACCCTTACCCCAAGGATCACCACCAACAGCATCTATCGCCTTCGCCAGGACCCCGTCATCCACATCCCTCCATAAACACGCCGACCACCGCCCCAACATAATTTTTTCGGCCAGCCTACAGTAATTCGTAACACCAACACTATCATCTATGAAACGAAGGAAGAGGGGGAACCCTAACCTAACCTCCAGCCTCCGCCTAGGTTCCCCGACCGTCGTCGCGTGCTGGCGAGCCGCCGCCGGCGTTGGGCAGCGCCGACTCGTGTTCTCCTCACAACCTGGGCGTGCTTCGCCGTCCGTCCGTCGAAGTAGCGTCGAATCCGCTGCCGGATCCGCTACCGCATCGCCCGCTCATATGCCCTCCGTCAATCTTTCGACCATCGGATGATGAGCTCTCTTCTCCTCTCCCGAAGTAAACCTCTCTCTCATATTCCTTCTTCACTCTCTCTCCATTTATCCCTTTGAAGTTCTGTTGAGCACATAAGTCAAGTAGGGGATTAATTGATATTTACGTAATTATGTTATTAGTTATTAATACCACCATTACCAGAAGACTAATATATGGGTAATAACTATAAAATTATTACTTATTTAAGTATTACATATATTCATTAGTTTCTAAAATATTTATTTTACTGGGGGGTCTACAAGTTCGAAAGTTAGCCAGAAACCCTAAAATATATGATTATAGATTTCTATGGTATGTTGGAGAAGTTATTAGTCCTAAATAATGTTGTATATTTGACCAATATTTTGGCTATTAAATATATATATATATATATATATATATATATATATATATATATATATATATATATATATATATATATATATATATATATTTTATACTAAAATTTTTAAATTGCCTAAAATATTTTGATCAAAGTAAAGCAGTTTTTAAATTATCATATAATTTCAAGTAATTATATAATAATACATCATACTATTTTGTTATATTGTTTAAACTAAAGTTATTACTTTGGTATATTTCTATCAAAAATAGGTTCCAAACTATATATTAAGTTTTCTGAGTACTATAAGGTATCTTCAAAACAGTTTTTTAAAAAAAATCCTAGTTTTGCCATAAACTCATGATTTAGCCAAAAAATTAATAATAAAGGAATCTTTGATTTATCTTAAAGTTTTTTTAAAACATATTGGATAATAAAAATCCAGTTTCAAACTATAAATTTTTTTTACAAATTAGTATACGTATTATTCCATAAATTTTCCACGATTATCACCATTAATCATGACTGATCCCACATTCCTATTTCCTTGTGAATTTTGGACCCCTACGCATCGACCTCGGCTATTGGACAAACATGACTTGTCGGATCATCGCACCACACCAGGCGACACACCAGGCAAGATACCTTGCCATAATTTACTGTTTACAATTAGTCTGTATTTTATTTATTGGATATCAATGTGTATTTATTTCTAGTTTTTTTAGCTGTACCATTATTGCAGTTCCTGATTTACTGCCTGCTCAGTGATATTAGCTTTGCTATATTTATCCTTTGATCGTATGTGGACCTAGAGTTAGGAGACTACCATTAGTTTAGCACATCTACATAAACTTTAACATAGAGGTGGCACGATATGTGTGAGTTGTGAGTAGCATATAGCCTCCGGACTTGCGTGTTTGCTGATCACTGATGCGCACGGGACGTGCGTTAGGTCTAACTGTCAATAGATGTATGTTAGAAGACTTGACGGTTAGTAGTTACATGGTCATGGATGCGACTGGATAGGTGCATCGGGTGGGGAGAGCATTTCCTTGTCGTATGGGCTTCTGTTACACATTCTCTTGTAACCCGGAAGCTCCGCTAGAGATACGGGTATGATGACCCCCTCAAGTTGGCTACTGTCATTTTTGAACGTCATGCGCTTAGGTCACTGGTGCCCAAGTGGAGACTATACCAGATCTGATTTACAGCCAGGGCTCATGCGACGAAAGGTATGTTCTTAACTGCATGTTTACTTTAGTATGGTTAGATTACCTTATTAATGTCACGTCACTTACTTTTATTTGTGGCAAATTTTATATTCAGTATTTATATGGCATGTTGTTTATTGTATCTTGTTACGTCCCTCTGAGGACCTAGTAAATTCTCCAGGTGTGCGTTTGTGGATTTCGTAGGTGCACTCTCCATGGCCATGTTTTCCTCTTTTCTTCCGAGGTGATTACACTTGATCGTCTTCGCATCGCTCGACAAAATTCCTTTATCGTGTATTTCTCTCTTTCTAGTTTGTAGTGGATTTGTCTCCGTCCAACAACTTGTAAATGATAATTCATGAGTTTATTATAAATTCTTTCTCCTTTATTTGTGGATGAGATTATTGTCATGGATTTCTACATTTTACAGCTTATGTATACATACGAAGGTTCCATATATTGGAGTTACTTCGTATATATGCAGCTGGCATGTCGACGTACTTTGTCCTAAGTATTTTGGGACTGGGGCATTACATTTACATGCATCACCATACTTGTTGCAATTATTTATATCAGGACTCTCTCTTGCTGGCATCACTTGTATTATGACTGGTCTTGTATCTTGCTACTTGTCGGGATCTGGAATCCACTTAGTACTCGTCGGGCAAAGAAATACCTTAATATACATGTAAACGTACCCAAAATCCAGAATTACTCTTACTAAAATCCCCTACTGGTCTAATTACGAAAGATAACACTCGTATGTAGAGCACGTAAGAGATATCGTAAATTACCCCTAGCCGTTTATATATTGAAACTGGTATTTCAAAATATACTAGATAGGACTAGTCTTTCGGGTCTCACTTCATACTGTTGGACTCATTATATGTGTTTCATATTGTCATACTTGTTGGATACATGTTTAGTCTATTCTTTTACTGGTTTTCATTTACATGGCTCTCTTTACTATGTTACTTATCTATTTCACTACATGTTCTGTACCATGGTTCCTTGCTTTCTTTTTATTATATATCTCATTACTATCTACTATTTTATGGTTTTTATCATGTAATGGGATTGCTTTCAGAAATGTGCTTCATTCCAATCTTGAATGGTAATATTTTTTTTCAGGTGATGAGTACGAGGCTATATGTCCAACATATTATAGAGCTCAGGAGACCCAGGGGCAAACTCCTCAGCACTTTAGTTTAAATATGTCATTTAGACTTTTTATCCTTGTCACGACCTGCACCCAAAGTAAGGGCACGAGTGCTAGACAATGTCCCAGCCTACGACGTAGAAACGGCGTAGAATGCTGTCTAGGTCTACTATCTAACAATAGTTAAAATATCAAAACCTGTCGGGAATGGTCAACTCCGAACGGAGGACAAGCAATGAAAATATAATATACTCAACCACAAATTCTAAGAAGAAAAGATGACACTGAAAGATAAAGACAACAAGATATGAAAATATTATCCTGAAAGTCCAACACAGAATAACACAAGCCGATCAGACCTTTCATGCACTCGTATTCATCCAGACTGACCCAGCCCATCTAATCTCACAAAAGTTTAGCAAATCCCTATACAAGCATCCGAACTCACATTCTAATGTGCTAGAGACCCCTCCCAAGGAAGAAGGTAAAGGCGACCGTTAGGTCGCTCACTCCGTGGTTCTGCAAGGGCTAGTGAGGCATCCGAAGGCGACCGACAAGTCCAAAGTCTCAGAGTCAACAATCTCAAATACAAATACTAAATAATAACAAGCCCAAGTGTAATCTGGAGACAAAGTCTAGTACTAAACTAATCTAACAGAGCTACCACTAATGCCTCATCGGCTGGAACTAACTGCTGCTAGACAAGGGCCTCCTGGTCTACGTCCACTACATCATGAGGACCATAGTAGGTAGGACACTCGTCCTTGCCATCATATATAAAATTTTGTCAATATATCCAGTCAGGATGGAACGAGCACAATCTACTAACAATAGTTCACAAGATATAACAAATGCTACGAGACTGTAAATAGAGAGTATATACAAGAGTAATGGAAATATATATGTAAGTATCATGGCAAGGTAAGATGTAAACTACAACTAGAACAAGGCAAGTAAAACTGATCATTGCATGTACAAGAATCAAGAATAATCTATCTAGGTGTGTGAATACTAGCTTCGATATGTGGCCTGCTTGGGTCTGAATATGGTCTAATGATCTAGCCAATCATACGTAGAGTGTATGATTGGCATTCATAAGGTCTACAAGAATAAACAAGACAGATAATGACCACACATCTACAATAATACTCCTCGCCCCCGACTGGTAGAGTGGATCCAAACAAGATACGTTACGACACGGGATTCTACGAGAAGGGAGCAAGTCTCCTCGAGTATCGGTGTCCATATACTGCACAAGTACTACAAGGGGCTTGCACAAGATATACCAAGATAACAAGGAATAACATCTCATGTTGGGATCCATAAATACCAATTCGTGTGACCAATTTGTCAAGAATAAGTATATCTGCACTAAGTACATGAATTATATCAGTTATCATAAATTGGAAAAGGTATCAGAGAATGTACTCGCCTGAGATCTGGTAGAAAATATAAACAATGTATCGAGGCTCCGAGTGAAGTCACAGACCTAAAGATGAGATATGCATGAGTTAAATAGGGTTTAATAGTGTTAGACATGATTTTTAGTGTATAATATACAAATCTAGGTCAAACTCAGCCACACCATGTCAAACTAAGTCACACCAAGTCAAACTAAGCCAAACTAAATCCTACTAGGTCATATTAGGCCAAACAAAGTTGAACTAGGTCATACTAAGTCAAACAAAGTCAAACTAGGTCAAGGTAAGTCAAACAAAGTCAAACAAGGTCAAACTATGTCAATCTAGATCATACTAAGTCAAGGGTTGACCTACAGTTGACTTTTGGTCAACTGGTTAACTCTGTTCAGCTTCTAATCTAATCTAGGTCAAACTGGGTTAATGGTTGACTCACAGTTGACTTTTGGTTAACTGGTCAACTCTGGTCAACTCCTAGTTCAATCTAGGTCCAATGTTGACTTGTAGTTGACTTTTAGTCAAAACAGTCAACCTTGGTCAAACATGGTCAAATCTAAGTCAAATACTCTATTCCTAACCATTTTCTACCAAGATAACCTACTTACCTTAACTCTATAGGTATCTTATATCAATACCTTAAATACCTAAGTAATACCTTAACACCCCATCTACTTTAGACTAGTAGATAACTTACTATCCTAGGATAATAGATCCTACCATTTCTTTAGACTAGTATCTCCCCATCTATCTTAACATCCTACCAATATCTTACCCTTAGACTATAGGTAAATTCCATTACCTTGTCAATACCTTAGACTTCTCATTTACCCTCCAAGATACCAACTATCCCTCTAACATACTAACTAGTATCTAACACTCTAACTTACTAGTATCATAATCTCTAAGATACTAAAATATATATATAGGACACTAGCTATATACATCTAACTATCTAACATATACTTCCAGTATCCTAAATTCTAAGTTACTAACTAGTAGTATCATACTCAAGGTAATATGACACTCTAACCTATGACACCAAGATACCAACTTACATCTCTAGACTACTATCTATCCACTAACTTAGGATACTAATTTCTAATATAGGATACTAACTCTATATCTAAGCTATCCTAGGACTAACCAAGATACCATATACTTTATCCCTATTGGTATTCCAATACCCTTACCTTGGTTGGAAGTCCAAAACCTTAGTCTAGGTATAAATACCTTAGTCTTCTAATACCCAAACTATAGATATCTAGCATCTATTTATCTGCCCCCAAGCTATTAGATAACTAATACCTTAGTATCTTGCCCTAGTATCTAGGTAACCATACCTTAACTTGAAGGTAAATCCAATACCCTGAAGGTAAACCCCCTATTACCTTGTCTTGAAGATAAACTCACTACCTTACCTTGTGATAAGGTAAACACCTTTACCTTAAAGTAAGGTAAATCACAATATCCTAGGATACCAATATGTAGTATCTTAAGATACTATCTATCTACAAACTAACCACTATCTAACTTAACTCTAATCTATACAAGATACAACTTATCTAACTATCTAAGATATCTAACTATTGGGATAGTAACTCATTTAATCTTCAACCATACACACAAAAACCATGGATAACCAAGATAATAATATCTAACTATAATATATATATATATATATATATATATATATATATATATATATATATATATATATATATATATATATATATATAACTCTAACCAACTAACATATGTTATATCTAACTAACAATAACATAGACTAACACAACTAACTATCTAACTTATACAAGATACCACTATCTAACTTCTAAGATACCTCTAACCTCTACATAAATTCTAACATAACTACTAACATATCTATACATAAAATATCTAAATTCCTCTTCACTCCAACACTAACACACACACAAAAACATATACCAAATCCACCCCCTCTCTTCTAACACACCCACACACATCTATATACAAACACACTACCACTCAACCGAAACACAAATCACTCAACAAATTATACTAGCCTCAAGTCAAATAGGATGGCATGATCCTCCCAACTCTCTCACTTTCACAATACACATACTATACTACCATCTAAACAACATCAAACACACACTAGCACATATCCTTTATCAATCTCACTTCTCTCTACTAACCACACACATCCTTATCTCATTCAAACACACACACTATACTAACATATATTACCTAACAATAATATATATATATATATATGTAGTATATCATATATATTCTTAACATGCTATGATACCTACATTCACTTGATATCCAAACTACATAGGCTCATAGGATAAACAAAATGTCCATGACGTATAGTCAGTCTTCTACTTAAAGCCAATAATGTACCTATTATACCTATTCACTAAATTCTAGAA
The DNA here is from genome assembly GCA_029216955.1 of Iris pallida. NCBI lineage: Eukaryota > Viridiplantae > Streptophyta > Magnoliopsida > Asparagales > Iridaceae > Iris > Iris pallida. The sequence continues at coordinate 12,752,202 of JANAVB010020997.1, forward strand.
TTAAATTATGTCGTAGCCCTTTATGTTAGCTTTCCAAAACTTCAAACAGATCACATTTTCCTGTCCGGAAGCTCCCGGAATCGCAAAAACATCGAAACGCGTTCGTCTTTCGGATAGCTGACACTCAAACAGTTTTACAAAAAATTTTATAATGAATTTGGCCTATTAATATATATATATATTTGGAAAGCTAACTTCGATACGGTACTTTTAAAAGAAACGGAAGATTAATCGGAGTTTTGAGCTAAGAGTTATGGCATTTCTAAGTTGCTGTGGCTACTAAAAACGTGGATAAAAATTATGACAAATTTGGATTGTTTTGGACAGAAGAAACAAATACTAACTATATTATCTAGGATACTAACTAGATTATCTAACTAACTAACTTAACACTAACACACCCATACTCTATCACATACACACAAGACACGTATCAATATATATATACAAAAAAAAAAATCCCAAATCAGTCCACATCTATAAATATAACAATATTTGATATTTTTACATAAAAATAGGAATTGTAGGCCATCCTAACCATGGTTAATCTACTATCTAACACATGAAAATATGAAATTAGAAGATAAATAAGCCTATGGGGCAAAAATACAAACAAATGGTGTGCCCCCTTTGGAATTTCTCTATGGGGGACACCAAACCTATCCCAAACTCCTAAAGAAGACTCAAAAGAGCCTCTAAAACATTCCTAATAGTGGTTCATGCATGGGGGTGGTTCCTATGGGTTCAAAACTAACAAATATGCCAGAAAAAGATGAAATAGGGAAGGTTTAGAGAGAGAGAGATACCTATTGCGAGTTGATTCCCAACGAACAACCCAAAGGACACGAATCCGACACGAACTCTTCTAGCAAATGTACACCCCTCCTTTCTCTTAGCTCCATAATCCTTGTAGCACCCTCTCCTAGCAAGAATTAGAGAATTTGGTGGAGAAAAGAGAAGATTTGAGAGATGAATCAATAGGATTTGCTCTCAAGATTGGGAAGAACACTACAATATGAATGGAGGCTACTTTGCAAATGAAAAGGAGATGGAGCCCTCTCTTGGTGCCATAAGGGTTAGGTTTGGGCTAGTGGAAATGTCTAATATGCCCCTAATAGGTCCCTTTTGGTTAATCTAAGACATGAAAAGGTTTGGGGTCAAAAGGGTCAAGTTTCTAATCTCTAAATAACTAAACTTGTCATGTGGATTTAGTCTAAATGCAGTAGCCAAATGAGATGAGTTTGTGAGCCATGCCCAACTAATCTTTGGTCCCGACTAGAGTCTAAACTACCCGGGTCACTAACACAAGTCAAAACTAGACGAAACTCAAATCCGGCTAAACTAATCCCCAAAATACAATATTAATAAATAAATATTCACAAAAATATTAGAATATAAAAATGACAAATTTACCCTCATTTTTAAAAATAGGCAGTTACAATCCTACCCTCCTTAGAAAAATTTTGTCCTCGAAATTCGAAATGGTTGTACTCTTCTCTAGGTCAAGCCTCCAACAATGAAAGTCTACTAAATTCTATCCAAAGTTATACAATATGAAATTCTATGGAATGGGAACAAACATACATGGTTTTACTCTCTAAAGTATCATGTTATTGCAATCTCCAATGGAGTTTTTTTTATTAATCTAGCATGATCGTCACATATGCAAGCTAAAGGTACTAAGAAAGAAATCAAACAATCAATGGGTGGAAAGAAACAGAAAAAAGGAAATAATAAGACCTAACCTCCTAATCCATCACCTGCAGTATAGGTCTCCTCAACCGTCATCGCAAAAGATCTGCCCTAGCGGGGTACATCCCGTTGCTGGTGCAGGGCATAATGCGGTGCTACAGGTGGCCTAGCTCCCACTCTCTTCTCCAAAATACCCAAGTAACATTTCTACTGATACCTACTCTATTTTACTAGGGTACCCTCTATAGGGTATCTATTCTGTAATATGATAACCATACCTGCCTATCCAGGATCAAGTTATCAAAATCTTCGTCATACTAATAAGTATGGCTGTAATAAACCATAGGGTCCGCAACTAAGTTACATACCTCTAGGATCGTGGTATCTAACATTTTCGTATTGCCGTATGCTTGGCTGCAAAAACTTTAAATTCCCACAACCTGAAAAATATATCTAAAATCAGACCCTTAGTCTTCGCCGTGCCTGCTAATATGGCTGTAGAAGAGTCTAGATTCCATAACCGAAGCAACTTAGTCTAGAGGTTTATCCTTATAGAAAATCAATGAACACCAAAAATCAAGTTCAAACACGGACAAGGAAGAACAAACAAAAATAGTTGGAATCAAATTTTGAGATAGTTTATCAAGAGATTCTTAAGGGTCGTCCCTGGAATCTTCTCAAGAAGTCCTAACTATGATTGAGTATACTTAGCCTATAGCCTATATCTTCTAAACCTATAGCAGGCTCGTAGTAGCACTCTAAGTCGAGCACCACTACGACATCGCACTACTTGCAACTTCTGACTTGCATGGGCCAACACTAAAAACGTGTGACGACCCGCACCCGGAGTAAGGGCACGAGTGCAAGACAATGTCCCAGCCTACGCCGAAGAAATGGCGTAGAATGCTGTCTTGGTCTACTATCTAACAACAGTTAAAATATCAAAACCTGTCGAGAATGGTCATCTCCGAACGGAGGAGAAGCAATGACAATATAATATACTCAACCACAAATTCTAAGAAGAAAAGATGACACTGAAAGATAAAGACAACACGATATGAAAATATTATCCTGAAAGTCCAACATAGAATAACACAAGTCTAAAGTCTCAGAGTCAACAATCTCAAATAAAAATACTAAATAATAACAAGCCCAAGTGTAATCTAGAGATAAAGTCCAGTACTAAACAAATCTAGCAGAGCTACTACTAATGCCTCATCAGCTGGAACTAACCCCTGCTAGACAAGGGTCACCTAGTCTACGTCCACTACGTCATGAGGACCATAGTAGGTAGGACACTCGTCCTTGCCATCATATATAAAATTATGTCAACATATCCAGTCAGGATGGAACGAGCACAATCTACTAACAACAATTCATAAGATATGACAAATGCTACGAGACTGTAAATAGAGAGTATATACAAGAGTAATAGAAATGTACATGTAAGTATCATGGCAAGATAAGCTGTAAACTAGAGCTAGAACAAGGCAAGTAAAACTGATCATGGCATTCACAAGAATCAAGAATCATCAATCTAGGTGTTTGAATACTAGCTTCGATATGTGGCCTGTTTGGGTCTGAATAAGGTCTAATGATCTAGCCAATCATACGTGGAGTGTAGGATTGGCATTCACAAGGTCTACAAGAATAAACAAGGCAGATAATGACCACACATCTATAATAATACTCCTCGCCCCCGACTGGTAGAGTGGATCCAAACAAGACACGTTACGACAAGAGATTCTATGAGAAGGGAGTAAGTCCCCTCGAGAATCGGTGTCCATATACTACACAAGTACTACAAGAGGCTGGCACAAGATATACCAAGATAATAAGGAATAATATCTCATATCGGAATTCATGAATACCAATCCGTGTGACCAATGTGTCAAGAACAAGTATATCTACACTAAGTACATAAACTATAACGGTTATCGTAAATTAGAAAAGTTATCAGAGAATTACTCGCCTGAGATCTGGTAGAAAATATAAACAATGTATCAAGGCTCCGAGTGAAGTCACAGACCTAAAGATGACATATACATGAGTTAAATAGGGTTTAACAGTGTTGGGCATAATTTCTAGTGTATGCTATGCAAATCTAGGTCAAACTCAGCCACACCATGTCAAATTAAGTCACACCAAGTAAAACTAAGTCAAACTAAATCATACTAGGTCATACTAGGCCAAACAAAGTCGAACTAGGTTATACTAAGGCAAACAAAGTCAAACTAGGTCAAAGTAAGTCAAACAAAGTAAAACAAGGTCAAACTATGTCAATCTAGATCATACTAGGTCAAAGGTTAACCTACAGTTGACTTTTGGTCAATTGGTCAACTCCGGTCAACTTCTAATCTAATCTAGGTCAAACTGGATCAATGGTTGACTCATAGTTAACTTTTGGTCAATTGGTCAACTCTGTTTGCCATTGATTGTAAAAGTACAGAACAATTATCGGAGGACTGAACTTAGACTCACAATACAAACTCGCTTGTACAAAGAAAGCCTAGGGACGAAAACCTAGGTACAGCAATCTAAGTACAATTATTTATTTTAGATTCTGGAGGGTGACAATAGAGGCTCGGGAAGGCGACAGCAGCCCTGCCTTACTCCTTGGACGATCGGTATGCAGCCTTGGCTCCTGGTGTGAAGATGGTTGGCGTTGACGAAGAAAGGCTCTTTTTGCTCCTCTGTTGCTCTCCTGGCTTCTCTCTCTCTCTCTGTGTATTTTCTCTCTGACTCTGTATTTTTTTTATTCTTTTGTTGCCGGTCCTTTTTTGCAGAGAAATGATGCTGGCTATTTATAAGAGTGGGGTATGATCATTAGGGTTTGCTAATGATTATTTGTTTGGAATATCGGTGCTCCTTCAATCCATCTGAACCTTTGATCCTGATTACAATGAATCTAGGCCATTAATGCGGATAGCACCGAATCTTGTGAGCAATCAATGTTAACTGCTTTAAATCTTCATGACGGATTATACCAATGTCTGATTGCTCGCCACGTGTCCCATTGGCTTTATTATAAATGATATGCCTTGATCTCGGTAATTATGAGGATGACGTCAAATATATTTGTTGAGATTCGGTTAAATCTTTGATTGATCCGATGCCACGTGTTTTAGTTGTGGGGCCTGCCAGAGCCGCATAGGATAGGCAAGACTTGAACCGCAGGGAGGTAATCTTCATGAGCCGCATAGGACAACGCCTTATGGAGCCGCAGGGGATGATCTCTCAATGAGCCGCATATGCATAATCTCTACGAGCCGCATAGGCCAGCGTTGTATTGAGCCGCAGGGACTGGGCTCTCGGTGGGCCGCATATGGTTGATTTCTGCTGGCCATATAGGATGACTTCTTAGTGAGCCGCATGGAGCTGTTCTCCATTTAAGCCGCATGAGATGTGCCACGTGGCAATATATGACTTCTGTCGGATCGGGTCAGAGATTTTCCTCTTTTTCCGAAGAGTCTGTCATTATGGCAGAACTATTATGACGCTTTATGTCAGAGCCGTCATGGTTGTCGAGTCGTGTTAGGGCATTAAATGAGGCTACTACTCAAATAGCCAGCTGTAGGAAAAGATCCCAAGGAGGGATGTGGCGTCGCTCGAGCCGCATATTCCTGCTGAACCGCATACGCCCCCGAGCCGCATGAAACTGAGAGTCTTCTTTGAATCGCATAAAGCAGCTCCTGTATGAGCCGCATGGGCTTTCTTCCCAGAGCCGCATGGACCATTACTCCGATATTTTCTATGCTTCTACAGGACCCCCTTCAAAGTTTTCAATTTGCAAAATTAAAACACTTTGAATAAGAAGCATGGCCCCGTTCATGCCGCATAAGTGTCTCAGCCGCATAGATTCATCTGGCCGCATGGGCTCTTTGCCACGTGTCCTGACTACGTGTGCAAATCTTCATTAAATGCTCTTGATTCGTTTTCGAATTAACGTCGTTTTTTGGGGGAGGATCCCAAGGGTCGGTTATGCCTTGACCGAAGCATTTTTGCCTTTATTATTTTTTTTGAAGCGGCACGTAATCCGAGGCGTCATCTGAGACGTTTGTTCGTTTTATGGGTCTCTTTCGCCTATAAATAAGAGTCTTTTAGTCCCCTTGGGTTTCTTTACCTTCTCTCTTTGCTCAAATCCCCTGTTGCAGACTTTGCTCTTCGTTTTCTTCCTTCATCGATCGACAATGGCTCCCAAGAAGGCCGCTGCTGCTGCAGGCAAGAAGGCCGCATCATCCTCTGCGGCAACGAAGGACAAGAAGGCCGCGTCTTCATCGGCTGCGGCGGCGAACATGGCGGCTCCTCCGCCGACTGGCGTGCCTGCTTTTCACCCCGACGTCCACCCGCCTATTGCTGGTAGGATTTCCTTAATATGAACTACCATGGCTAGGCCGCATATTTTATGCGCGAGCCTATATCCCAAAGCATGCTGTGTGTCCGACTTATGCTCGGGCCGCATGGGGTATGACCCAGGTTTGAGCGGCATGAAAGTGGTTGCATAACTTCTTTATCAAGGCCGCATGAGCTCTTTCCAACTGAGCCGTTTAAGCATATTTTTGAACTGAACCGCATAAGCTCCTCCTCGCTGGACCGCATAAGCTCATCCGCGCAGGGCCGCATAAGCTTTCTCGAGCTGAATAAGTTTATTCAAATCGGACCATATTCGCATTCACTCCCTTCGAACCGCATAAACTCCTCCGCACTGAACCGCATGAGTTCCTTTTGAACGGAACCGCATAAGCTTCTTTGTACTGGACCGCATGGGCTCTTTCAAACTGAGCCGCATAAGCTTATTTGAACTGATCTGTATAAACCTTCTTCAAACCGAGCCGCATGAGGCTATACTGGGCCGCATAAGTATCATGTAGTTTTTGTGTTTCAGCTATCTTTTTGACTTGTTTCTTTTGCTTTTTCTTCAGTGAATCTGCCAGTGAATCCTGCGGGGGAACTCATGGTAGGCTCGCGTCAGTTTGCCTCGGGCGTACATCGGGATGACTTAGTTCGTCAAGTGTCCGAACAGCTACTTATTGACGAGCCTTTGGAGCGACTAAATGCTATCAGGGTTCAATCTTTTCAATTCCTTGGAGACATGATAAGCTCCGGGCAACCTGATGGGAAGTATCTGAAACCGGTCTTCCTCTTTGGGGATGCGTTGGTCGTAGAAAACTCCCGAGTGCTGGACGTTTTCGAGAGTTGGGATTTTGACCTGGATGGGATGCCAATTCACATCCCTGTTATGAAGCACCATTTCCCTTTTGAGTGGTTCAATATGATCGTTCTGGATAGGCAGATGCCGGACACCCTCACTCCAACCCGACCGGGGATGTTTGTGGGTAACATCCGTTATAACCGAGCCGCTGGGTCAGTACGCGCGGTCAAAGGTCCGGCCAGTCGGTCCGTGATGGGGTTAGTTCCGGGTACCTTCATCAACACCCCCGGTCCTAATTTTTCATTCTGCCAGGCTGATACCTTCCTGAATCAGCTTGCTCATAAATGATCTTATCCTGTTGGCAGGTTGGTACTGCCGAGCTGGTTATACCCTATTCCCTCGTGGGCTAATCTGACCTCATGGATTCTACGGAAGCATGAAGAATTTTTGCGGGGAGTCAACCTTTATGATGCTATCCGGGGGACCAGCCACGGTTTGCCCGTTAATAAGCCACTATTCATGGTCCTCCTAGAGCTGTACAATCATCGGACGGGGACCTTTTTTACCCCTGTCGGAGAACTGGGGCTTGCTCTTCACGAGATGTATGCTGTCTCCAAGCTCCCCTGGGGGGATGAACCCTTCGAGGTGTACACTCCGACTAATGAGGAGCTCCAAGATTTGGATCGCCGATTCCCCGGTTTTGTCGCCGTGTATCAAGAACTATTGTGCCATCATAGCACCTGTCACCGAACGACTATCCAGAAAAACGACAGCTCGGAAGGGGATTCTCCCCATACCAAATCTTGGGTCTCGTACCTCTTCAAATTCAGTGCGGCTGGCCGGGTTACTTCCCGAGACCGTCTGACTCCTAGGGAAGTAGAGGACTTGGTGTCGACTGCTAGGAGGTCGAGGTCCAAAAGTGACCGGTTCGAGAGCCAGATTGACTCCTTCAGCTACTTTTGTTATGGTACCCGGCGGCTGTCAGAGAAGGCACTCTTGGCCGGGTTTCTAATGGTATGGCTGCGCAACTGCGTGGTCTCAAGAGGGGCAGGTTCTATTGAGAGGATTAGTCGCCACTTCATTCTTCCTGCCGTGAAGTTGGCCTTTGGGGTCAGGCTGGCTCTTCTTCCTGCCATGGTGTGCAGTATTCAGTATGGTCTCCGCACCTTCTCGTCCAAGGTCATTGCTCGTGACGTGGCAATGGACTTCGAACGTGTAGAATTGCCTTATCATTACTTACTGGGATGGCTGTTGCTGTACTATCAGTCCTTGATGAGACCTGGAACGAGAGATGGTGTTACAGATGACAACGCGTTTCTTTTCAAGTATCGCCATCAGCCTTGGGAATGTAGTACCATACCGGCGTGTCGAAGAATACTGGCGAGAGTGGACGGGTATAATTTCTTCGTATCCGTTCCTCGTTTCACCGATCAAGAGGTGAGGAGTGTTCATGTTGATGGGGTTGGACCTCCCCATTTCTTGCCTGAAAAGATGCGTTTCTGGCTGCGTAACATTCGCCCGGCGCATCTAGTTTACCGGAATCGCAACACTGTGTATTTGGAGCCCTACTTGGCTAGTAGGTTTGCCCGTCAATTTGGGTATAGTCAGCTATTCCTCGGGCGCCCCAGTTCTCACCTGGGATTTGAAGGTAGCATTCTTGACGGTGTTAGGGCATGGAGCTATTATGACACCTGTCATACTCGGACTAGCTTCTCGGTCCCTGCCGCAAACGTGATAGGGGAAATCCTGCATATGACGGCCCTATATCATGTTACGGCGAATCCATCTCCCCTCGATTTTGACTCGAGGACTAGCTTCATTGTGGGCACTCGCCTGGCGGAGAAGGCTACGACGTCGAGAACAAAGAAGAAAGGGACGAATAGAGTTCCTTCGCCCGATTCCGAGTCTTTCAACACAATTGGGGAAGACAACGAGCGGGACGACGAGGACTCCCTTTCTTCGGGTGACGAGACAATGGCGGGTCAGCCTCCCGTCATGGCAGGTGAGATGACGACGGATCAACCGTCGGCTGTATTTGATGAGGCAGTGGATCAATTACCATCCGTGTCGGAGGTGGTACGGGTAGAACTACCGCCCGTCATGCCCGTTCCCTCACGTAAGCGAGGCAGGCGTGAGTCTACTGGCGGAGGGGTAACTTTTTCTGTAAAGAGAGCGGCGGTCGGTCCCCGTAGACTGCTTATCACGGAGAGGGGTAAGGATGTAGACGATATTCCAGAGGTAAGTCGGAGCTTTCTCTTTGTTGTAGTTTTCTTCTTTTCCGAAGATATAACTTAATTACTTTTCTTTGTAGATGTCTGGTGAACCGTCCTTTCCTGAACCGTCTATTTCCCCTGTAGCTGATCCGGCCCTTGCTGCTTTGATTAGCGGCATGTGCGCCGCGATCCTTTCTGCGGGTGCTCTCTCAGCGGTGGCTGGAAGCTCCCAGGTTGCTGAAACCTCTGCCCGGGGTGACGAGGTTTCCTTGGACCCGTCCCTGAAACTGCTGATCTTCAGCAGTACGATACTGGAGTCTATTGTACCTGACTCGGGGGCTGTTGGTGAAGGGGCTATGATGGCTGCAGGCGAATCTCGGCCTTCGCACTCCTCCACTGGTAAGATATGCCAGATATTGACTAGTGAGGGGGCTTATTTGCTCTATCAACATATTCTCTGGGTCAAATCGATTCATGGTTGCCTTAGCCCTGCAGGTCCTGACCCTTTACTTCCCACCGTGGATGTTTTTGGGGAAGGCTCGGCCTGCCGTGATACGGGAGAAAGGAGCGTTCCCCCTTCTTTGTCGTCTCATATCGAGGAGCCTCCTGCCAGCTCTGGGCCGACGGGAATGGGGTTGGCGATGGTCTTCACCTCATCCTCTACAGATTATACGGCTCCGGAGGCCGACCTCTCGGCCCTGCCGAGTATTCAAATTTTGCAGGCTGCCGAAGAGGAGTTGGCCGCTGTTCAAGCGTCCTTTCGTACGGAGCTGGTTTCTCTCGTAGCAGGAGCGGAGGATTCTGTTGCATCTTCTTTGGTGCTGCCAGCCACACTCCCGCTGACACCAGCCTCCACGGAGGCTCTGAACGAGGTGACGCAGGACGTGGTCGACAGCTTCTATCGTCATTTGACAAGGGGCGTAGACGCTGCCATAGGACGAGGGACCCTATTTTCTCTATCTCTCCGGTGCGCTCGGGGTCAAATTACAACTTTGAAGTCCCTTCCTGGCTGGGTGGGATTGGCTGCACTGCTGGAACCTAAGCTGACAGAAGCTGATCAGCTTGTGACCCAACTACTAGCGATACGACAGACGGGCTTGCCTGCTGCAATTGAGCGAGAGCGTGGCTTCCTCATTGCTGCTCGGGATAGGATTAAGCTAGCCCGAGATACTGCTGGGCCAGTTGTACGGGGGGACCTTAATAAGTTCTCTGCTTCGTATGACTAGCTGGGTCGTAGGAGTTAGGCTTGCCGTGCTCGAAAAGAGTCCGCTTCTCGTGGAATTGTTGATACGAAGGAGCGGATTCTTGAACTCCAGAGACAATTGGCCTTCTTAGAGTCAGAGCTAGAGGCTGCTCAGGCGGAGCAGGAGTCGATCGTTGGGGAGGCCGAGAAGGTTTCCCGATCTTCCGATAGCTTGGAGCGGGCTTTTAAGAAGTTTGAGGATAACTGGCAGGCTCACGCTCATCTGGAGGATGAGGCGGTGCTGACCCACGAGGCAGAGCGTCGAGCCTCCCAGAGGTTTGAACGGTCGGTTGTTTTGCTGACAGACCGTCTCAGGGTGTTATGTGCCCCAGAGCAGTGATCAGCTGTCTGTTTTCTTTGTTTTCCTCTTCTTCTTTTTTGTTCTTTGTAAGGGATGTGATCCCAAATGAAGTGGTACGTTGAATTTTGAATAAATGAGCCTGTTTCAACTCATCATCTCTTTCTTGTACTTGTGGCGTCTGTGGAATTGGACTTGCTGGGGGATTTATTTGTGGACCTGTTATCCTAGGCGTACCTTGGTTTTAGGTACGGATAACAAGTTTGGAAAGGATGTCCGGAACAGCCGTGGCAAAGTGGTCACGGATGTTCTCGGTGTTTAAAAAAAGGAATACCGTAGAGCAGCTGGGCTCCCGGGGCATGGTGGGTAGTGGATTGATGCTAAGAAGCTTAGCGAAGGAATATTTTTGGACCTATTATCCTTGGCGTACCCTGGTTCAGGATACAGATAATAGGGTGAAAGGAAAACCAACATATTTGTTCAGAGGTCATGAGGACATGGCAAGCATGAGGGTTTTACCGTAGAATCTTCCTGCTCAGAGGTAAAGAGGACATGGCAGGGGAGGTTTCACGGAAGATACTCGTGGTCAACAGCGGACATTTTGTGGACCTATTATCCTTATCGTACTCCGGTTGTGGGTACAGATAATAGGTCAAAAGGAGACCGACATACTTGCTCAGAGGTAATATGGACATGGCAAGCATGAAGGTTTCTTCGACGGAGCCTTCCCACTCAGAGGTAATGATGACATGGCAGGAGTGGGCTCAATGAAGAGGGGGTACATAGAACGACTCAGAGGTAGAAGAACGTGGAAGTTCCATGTGAGGGGCGGTTTGTTTTTGGTGGAAGTGAAAACGACTCAGAGGTAATGAGGACATGTCCATTTTCGAAAATTTGTGGATCGATTACCCTTTTTGTGCACTGGGAGTGCGGGTATTAGATCATGAGGGAGGATCTCTTCCGGGAAGAAAGTTTAGAGGTATAATCATACGTGACTTACTATCTGAAAGAGTGACCGGAATGTGAGTTCAGAGGCACCAGCGGGTACATAACTTGGTAAATTAACATATTGAGAAAGCGGGAGTCCAGCGGTACCAGCGGGTACATAACTCGATAATCTGAAGGGGTTGTGGGGGTGAGTTCAGGGGCACCAGCAGGTACATGACTCGATAATCTTGAAATATTGTGGATGTGAGTTCAGTGGCACCAGCCGGTACATGACTCGATAATCTGAAATGCTGAGGGTGTGAGTTCAGTGGTACCGGCGGGTACATGACTCAAAAAACTTTGTAGCGAATGTCGTTTAGACATAATATTTCTTCAGGAACTTGTCGTTGACGGGCAGCATGAGCAAGTCTCCGTTTTGCTTTGCAAGGCGGTAAGCACCGTTGGAGAATACCATCTCAATGATAAATGGGCCCTCCCACTTTGGCTGGAATTTGTCGGCGGTCTTGTGAGTCATAACCATGGGCCTTCGGACAGCCAAGACGAGATCGCCTACCTGGAATGTTCTGATTTTGACCTTCTTGTTGAAGGCTCCTGAGATGCGAGCTTGGTATAGCTCGATCCTTTGCTGAGCTAGAAGGCGCTTTTCATCTAAGGCCTCTAACTCTTGCAATTGACGTCGGTAGTTATCATCGGTTGTCAATTGATATGTGAGGGTGACACGTAGTGAGGGGATCTTTGTCTCCAAGTGGAGGACTGCCTCACTCCCATATACCAGGGAGAATGGTGTATTTTCGGTGGCTGTTCGGACCGTGGTGCGATAAGCCCATAAGCACTCGCCGAGCTTCTCGTTCCAGTCGCGTTTGTTGGAGGAGACAAACTTTTTGAGAAGTTTGATGATTGTTTTGTTGAACGCCTCTGCTAACCCATTTGCTGCCGGGTTGTACGGCGTCGAGGCGATATTCTGAATACGGTGCTTATCGCAAAACCGATAGAACGCGTGACTTGCAAACTGCAGACCATTATCATGGATGATCCTTTGGGGCAGTCCAAAGCGGTAGATGACGTGGTGTTTAAGGAAGCTGATCACGTTTGAAGTCTTAACTTCTGCGAGTGGGACAGCTTTCGCCCATTTGGAGAAGTAATCAGTGATCGCAAGTATGAAGCGATGTCCTCGAGAGGAAGGTGGGGTGATTGGACCAATGATATCCATTCCCCATGCTTCGAAGGGCCAGGACGCCACTGTCGGATGTAAAAATTCGGATGGTTGGTGGATGAAGTCCGCGTGGACTTGGCAAGCTGTGCACTTTCTAGCGTAATCTATCGCGTCTGCCACCATTGTGGGCCAATAGTAGCCCATTCGGCGAAGGCGGTCTTGCAGTTTCGGGCCGGGCTGGTGGGCCCCGCAGACACCGTCATGGGCTTCTCGTACGACTTCTTTGGCTTCTGCGTTTGACAGACACCGAAGCAGTAATCCGTCGTAGGAGCGGCGATACAGCATTTTCGTCTCTGTATCGTAGAAGAATCTGAGAGAACGCCTTCTGATGGAAGTGGCTTCCTTTGGGTTCTCAGGCAGGATGTCGTAGACGACGAAGTCGATGAATGGTTGTCTCCAATCTGGGGCGTCATCGATCGTCTGTGCAGAATAACTTGCGATGAATTACACATTGTTCTTGGGGCAGACCAGTTCATGGCCTATCACTTCCACTGATTGTCGATCATAATTTGGAACTGCTAGGGAAGCGGCGAGACCAGCTAGGGCATCGGCTTCAATATTTCGGAGTCTGGGGACGTGCTCGATGAAGAACCCCTCAAATGCCGAGATGATATTGATCGCTATTTGATGATAAGGGATCATGTCTTCATGGCGGACCTCGTACGAACCCCGGATCTGATTAACGATTAGTTGGGAATCGCCGTACGCTTCAAGGTATTCTACCTCCAGCTCTCTTGCAAGTTGGAGGCCAATGACCAGAGCATTGTACTCGGCCACATTGTTAGAACAGGGTTCAGTGAGGGAATAAGCGCGGTTAATCACCAATCCGGAAGGAGAGATTAGCACTACCCCAACTCCGACGACTATATTGCCTTTAGGCCCGGTCCTTGAAGCACCGTCGAAGAACATTCGCCATATATTTTCGCGAGAGGTTGTATGCGAGTCGGCGACCTCATCTGGGATCTCTATGTATATCCTAGAAGACTCCGAGCCTGGGTGGGCTGCCAAGAAACCTGCCAGGGCTTGACCTTTGACTGCCTTTTGGGGGACGAAGATCATATGATAAGGGGACAGCAATATTGCCCATGTAGCGAGTCGAGAGCTGAGTGCCCCTGGTTTAGTCATGAGGACCCTTAGAGGGTTGACTCGTGAGACCACATGTATCGTTTGTCCGACGACATAGTATCACATTTTCTGAATGGCGAACACCAGGGCGAGGCATTCCTTCTCCACAGCGGTGTATCGATGCTCTGGTCCAATCATCATTCGGCTGAGGTAATATATGGCTTGTTCGTGGCCTGCATCGTTATTTTGTGCCAACAGGACACCGAGGGAGTGTTCTATCGCTCGTATGTCGAGTAGGAATGGTTTTCCAGGGACTGGCGCTACCAAGACCGGAGGATTCGACAAATATTCTTTGATGCTATCGAAAGCACGCTGGCATTCTTCGTCCCATATGAATGAGACTCCTTTCTTCATAAGGTACGTGAATGGTCGGCATCGTTCGGAGAGGTTGGAAATGAACCTTCTGATGTAAGCTAGCCTTCCTTGAAGGCCTCTGAGTTCGCGGAGATTTCTCGGGGGACCCATCTCCATGATTGCTTTTGTCTTTTCAGGGTCTACATGGATACCCTTTGCAGTGATGATGAAGCCTAAAAACTTCCCGCTGGATACGCCCAGGAAGGATTTCGTCGGGTTCATCTTCCAATTGTGCATCCGCATTAGGTCGAATACCGTCCTTAGATCCTGCAGATGGTCTCCTTTGCTACGGCTCTTGACGGCTATATCATCAACATAGCACTACACCGTCTTACGTAAGTGGTCTCTGAAGATGATGCTCATAGCTCTTTGATATGTGGCGCCAGCATTCTTTAAACCGAAAGGCATGACTGTGTAGCAGTACGTGCCAATCGGTGTTCGGAATGATGTATGCTTTTCGTCGTCAGGAGACATTTTAATTTGGTTATACCCCGAGAAGCCGTCCATGAATGACATACGTTCGAAGCCGCAGGTATTGTCGATCATGATGTCTGTGATGGGAAGAGGGAATTCATCTTTAGGGCTTGCCTCGTTCAGATTGCGGAAGTCGATGCAGATTCGAATCTTCCCATTCTTCTTGAGGACGGGTACTATATTGGCGACCCAATCGGGATATTGCTCCTCACGGATGAAGCCGCTGGCTGTCAGTTTGTTGACTTCAGCTTCGATCGCGTCCATGATGCCTAGGCGGAAGCGTCGCTGTTGTTGTTTAACTGGCTTCGCATCTGGTCGAATATTGAGTTTATGAAGAGCGACGTCAGGATTTAACCCTGGCATGTCTTCATAGCTCCAGGCGAACACATCAATATACTCTCTGACAAGTTCTAACAGCGACTCCCGTTCTTTGTCGGTTAGGCTTTCACTGATGAAGATCGATTTTGGAGAAGATTTGCTGCCGAGATCCACTTGTATGACCTCATCTTCAGTAGGAGGTTCTCTCAGTTCGAACCATTTTTCCCATTGCACGTCTAATTGCTGGGCCCATGGCTCTAGTTCAAGGATTTTGAGGATGTCTTCGTCTTCCTCGTAAGCGTCGGCGAACGTCATGTTGACTGACATGACTTGTCTGAACACATCTCCGATGCTGGTATCTGAGTCAGAAGTTGGTGATTTGGTTGAATATGACTGCCAGTCGCATTCTTCATCTGAACTTTCTGGGGTCGTAGTAGGCGTTACATACCCCAACCCGCATCGAGTTTTGTTATAGTAGTTCCGTGGTTTGCCCGCCGGGACTGGCGACTTCAAAGGTAATCGTCGCCCAGTGCCATAGTTTAATCTTGGCGTAGTCTCCAGATCATACCCCTGTTTCTGCATGAGATATTTGGATTGAGGGCTATAGAGATACAGAGGCAGTCTCCCGGCATCTGACCCGAGGTCGACTTCTTCTATGGTGCGGGAATGAGGGTTGTTCGTCCGGCCGAAGATAATTGGAGGATCTCCTCCCTCGTATATTCGGTAAGCATCTTCTACTGGAGTAAGCTGGATTACGGTGTACACATTTGTCACCTGTGTGTGTAGGTGAGCGCCTATACCGTGTTCCATAGCATACATCGTACATAGCTTATTGAGCTCGGTGTAGTTCAAAGATAACCCTTTATTGATGAAGTAAGGTATCTTTTCTAAGGGGATTACATCATCAGCGGAGGGGACATTAGTGTGGGCGGCCACATACTTGGCTAGCTCCGGTTCCTCTTCGGCTACCCCCTGTGTGAACGAAGACTGAGAGGACGACCTAGGAAGCTTGATCGTCAGTGGTCCAGTTGATGGAGCAGAGCATGGAGTCGTTGGCAGACTGGCGACCCCCAGTTTGGCATTCGATGTGGAGCGAGGAGTGGCTGGTTCGCAGGAAGTGTCAGACCTTGCATCGAAGCGACAACCTTTCTTGAGAAGGCGTATTGTCAGTGGCCTGTCCGAGGGGTTGATCTTCTCTGTTTGTGGTTGACTGACTCTTGGTAACGTGATGGTTTGTGGCTCCGTTGTGGGTCTCGGCACTTGGCTGGATCTAGGCAGCCGAATTATCATCTGCTCCTCTTGCGCCGAGAGGCTGATCGCGTCCTTCCGCAGAGTGGCGATGAGGGGTGTAGACTTGCCCGGTTTGCGAGCTTGGAGATGGATCGTCAGGGGTCCTTCTGATCCCGTGGCTGTCTCAGTATGAGCTTGTGCGTCTCCTTCATCCAGGTGCCTCTTCGACTTTTCGTATAAACAGAAGTCCGAGTAGTAAGATTCGACCCCTTTGAAGGGATCGATATCAGCAAACTCTGTCTTCACGAAGCCGTGTTTATCGACATATTTGAAGCACTGGTGTAGCGTGGAAGGCACGATCATATAATCGTGTATCCATGGGCGCCCCAAGAGGATGTTGTAAGAAGTGTCTGCATCTATGACGTAGCAGGTGACCTCGGATTGGAGATCGCCAATCTGACACTTCAGACGAATCTTTCCGATAGGGTAGCTCCTGCCCGAATTGAAACCGCTGATGGCGGTGCTTGTAGGTGTTAGGCGATGCATTGGGATGCGAAGATGATGTAGCAGGCCCTTCGGGATGATGCTTATGGAAGAGCCAGGATCAATGTGCATTCGATCCACCTTCACGTCGTCGATGTATCCCGTGTAGTATAGCGGGCGATCATGTAGATTGGTTTTGATTAGCATGTCCTGCGGAGTGAAGACGATGTTGGGCATTGCTCCCGTGCAGGCACTATCTTGGAGATCCATGGGTGAGTCCTCCCCAGTGAGGTTGGATTGAGCGAGATAGGCATCGGCATTTTGGAGTGCTTCACTCAATGCAATACGAACGTCCTTGGAGAGCCTCAGGAGTTCGTATAATGACAATTTGGCCGGAGTGTTAGCCAATTGTGCTAAGATGTCAAAGTTGTAGGGCCTCTCTAGCCCTTGGGCTGCGTCCTTTCGGAGAGATTTATCGAAGCGAGTCTCCTTTGGCCTAGGCTTGTCGATCGTCGAAGGCTGAGCCGGTCCCAGAGCATCAGTTGTAGTGGGTTGATGATTTTCAGCTGGACTGTCAACCACAGGTTGGGATTGTGCTCCGGACCGCGTGACAACGGCTGTAGCTTCCTCGTTGTCTGCTGAAATTGTGTGGCAGGTCTTGATTTTTCCACTATTTTTGTTGGTGGGAGATGGTGTGGGCCGAGTCACTTCTGACACCAAGTCTGGATGGACCCACATGACCTCTCCTCGTGAGGTGGTGAGAGGTACTAGACCAGCAGCTTGTTCTCGGGGCGGAGGAAGATTGGTAATCTCCATTGTCGCGAGAGGGATGGGGATTACCCCGTCTTGAGTCTCCGTCGGAGGGAAGTTGCCGAATTGTACGGACACCATATTAGCTGCTACGGTTACCTCTTCGAAGTCGATGGCCAGAGCGTTCGAATCGATGAGGCTTTGGATGTACCATTTTAATTGGTAGCAGTCATGTGTAGCATGGTGTATATAACGGTGGTAATGGCAGAACTTCGGGTTCTCCAAATCAGCCGGCCGAGGCTCCCGTCTTGGTGGAGGATGTTGAATTCTACCTCCTTGTATGAGCATGTCTAAGATAGGCTTGACGTGGCCGTCTTCGAAAAAGTAAGTGATTTAAGGCCATTGCTTGTCTGCTGGCTGTGGCTCGGGCTTCTGGGCCGTGTCGGCCACCATAGCCTGTTTTCCCTTGCTGTCCCGATTGTTGGAGGGGTTACCCCCATTATCGTTGTCGAGACGCTTGCCCTTGTTTTCTCCTTCTGAGATGTGCAACCCCAGTTGGCGGGCCTTCTACATTCGTTCTTCAGCGCTTGTGGCGCTGATGATGAACGCCTTCCAATCTTTGAATTGACTCTCGCCCATCCAGAGACTGATCGTTGGAAGCAGTCTCTTTTGGCAGATTTCAATCAAAGAAGAATCCGGATTTCCGGAAGGCAGCTTCATGGCGGTCTGGCGGAACCGCTCAATGTAGTTCCTTGTTAACTCCTTCTCCCCTTGGACGAAGTCCATGAGAGTGGACATAGTGCCGTCTTGTCCTACTTCATAGAACCGTTCCAAGAACATGCGCTTGAAGCCGGCGAAGGAATGGATGCAGTTGTCGGGTAGATTGCGGTACCAATCAAAGGCGACTCCTTCCAATGCTCCAATGAATAACCGTGTAAGGATCGCATCTTCATGGGGCAGATGGTCGGTGGTGACCTCAAAGTAAGTGATGTACCGACTTGTTGAGGTTTTGCCATCATACAGGTTGATGTTGAACGGCTTATATCTTGGTGGGAATGGAACATCCCTCCACTCAGCAGGATATGGTTGTCGTATTCTGAGATCTTGAGGGCTTTCTCGGGCATGAAACATGGCACGGAGCTCCTGGACCTCTCTTCTTACTTCTCGGGTCTCATCTGTCGTGGCGGAGGCTGTTATTTCGGGAGGATTATTGCCCGGGTTTGGTGCCGCTGAGTTCGAATCTACATTGACCGCGGGGCCGTATTTATTTGACCAGGTGCTCCTCCTTGTAGAGTGGACAGGGCCGCTTTAATCTCGTCTACAGACTTGACCAAAGCAAGTAATATGGCTTCGAGACTGTCGATGCGCTGGCGATCACTGGAACCACCTTGATCGCTGTCCGTCATGAACACCGTTCTTACGTGAGGAGTGATGGAAGGAACGGTGGAGGATGTGCCCTCTGAGTCGTACCCATGCACCGAGAAGTCATCGGGATAGGTGGGAATGTTCTCTTCGGGCTCGGACTCGGAGGGAATGGTATCCCCAGCTTCAGAGCTTGCCTTGTCTTGAGAGTTACGGATGTCCTCGGGGGCATCAGCGTCCGTTGCTCCTGATGGAAGAGTTGTTTGTGCGGACTCGGTTCCTTGGAACATCGGATTGTTGCGGATGTTCGGAGGAGTGCTACCCCCAGCTCCTTCAACCCCCAGCGATGTGGATGATGAATTTCCCATCGCGGTAAATTTCGTCTTTGAACGGGTGTGTTGGAATACACCAGTGGAGGACAACCGTTTAGACGACAGTTTTGTAGTGGTTGATATCTTCGGACTGGAGATGCTCGTTTTCTTCCTTCTCTCTTCGGCGGGGACTTTTTGAGCAGAATTACAGGAGACAACAGGAGGTGCCTCATTTTCTGAGTTCGGGTGCTGTAGCCTTTGGAAGACGGAAGGCCGAGCTTCCGTCATTGCCGCGTTGTTGCTGCAGCAATTGACGATGATTTGGGTGCAGCGATGTCCAAGCGAGGACTCCTTGCACACCGACACTCCTTCTCTTTCCTTGCGTTTGTGGAGGATCGTCTCCCGCAGGTCAGAGGAACCACTCTGTCTGTTTGCCGCTGGGGGCTGGACTTGAGCAGTTGTATACAACTTTCCATCCGAGGCCCGTGTGATAGTCAACGGGACGCTCCGATAGTCAGAGGTTGGGACAGCTGACTGGGCTCGATGAGCCCGCGCTACCCTAGACTTCCTTCCTTTAGCACCTGTGGGTGCGTAATAGGAGGAGTCCAAGTTGAATGCCACAGAGTCTGGCTTATCATACAGAGAATCATCAGGGTCGGGGCCGTATGAGAGACGGTCGAAGACCGATCGAGAGAAGCGTGGAACGGACGCTATGCTGCTAGAGTTGGGTACCGTGCAGGCTGTCTGCATGCGGTCGTCTTCTGCTGACGGATGAGTTGTCTTTGGGCGGCTAGGAGTCACGACCGTGCAGGCTGGCCGCATGCGGTTGGCAATAGTGGCCGTATGGGTTTTCTGCAAGCGACTGACTCCTGTAACCTCATGTGTTTTATCCATGTGATTGGCGACTATAGCTTTATAAACTATACGGCTGCCAGATGTGACCGTATGACTTTTCTTCATGTGGCTAGCGACTGTGGCCGCATGGGCTTTGTCTATGCGGCTAGCGGATGTGGTCGCATGAGCCTTTTTCACTCGGCTAGCACCCCTATGCGGCTTAGTTCGCGTAGAGTTTCTCTCTGCCCGTGCAAGTCCAGCATCATAGTATTTTCTTCTGCCGGACTTGGGGACAGCAGAGTTGTCTACGGTTTGAAGTGAGGCCACAGAAGAGTCCTTCTCGCCGTCTTGAGCAACAGAGGGTACACCGTCGGGGGCTTGGGAAGGAGCAAATGATTTTGGCCTCCACTCTCTGCGAGCCTTTGTCGTGCGGGTGCGCTTCTGGACCGGGCCAGCGCTTCCTTCGGAGAGCATCTCTTCAAACGCTTGTTGGTCGAAGTGGATGACCATCTTTTATTGTGTGGAGCCAAGCTTGGCTGCATCCGATTGCGTCACCAAATCCTCAGCCGTGGAGAAGTTAGTCTCCAGCAGAGTCGCGATCGTATTTGCCATTGATTGTAAAGGTACAGAACAATTATCAGAGGACTGAACTTAGACTCACAATACAAACTCGCTTGTACAAAGAAAGCCTAGGGACGAAAACCTAGGTACAGCAATATAAGTACAATTGTTTATTTTAGATTATGGGGGGTGACGATAGAGGCTCGGGAAGGCGACGGCAGCCCTGCCTTACTCCTTGGACGATCGGTATGCAGCCTTGGCTCCTGGTGTGAAGATGGTTGGCGTTGACGAAGAAAGGCTCTTTTTGCTCCTCTGTTGCTCTCCTGGCTTCTCTCTCTCTCTGTGTATTTTCTCTCTGACTCTGTATTTTTTTTATTCTTTTGTTGCCGGTCATTTTTTGCAGAGAAATGATGCTGGCTATTTATAAGAGTGGGGTATGATCATTAGGATTTGCTAATGATCATTTGTTTAGAATGTCGGCGCTCCTTCAATCCATCTGAACTCTTGATCCTGATTACAATGAATCTAGGCCATTAATGCGGATAGCACCGAATCTTGTGAGCAATCAATGTTAACTGCTTTAAATCTTCATGACGGATTATACCAATGTTCGATTGCTCGCCACATGTCCCATTGGCTTTATTATAAATGATACGCCTTGATCTCGGTAATTATGAGGATGACGTCAAATATATTTGTTGAGATTCGGTTAAATCTTTGATTGATCCGATGCCACGTATTTTAGTTGTGGGGCCTGCCAGAGCCGCATAGGATAGGCAAGACTTAAACCGCCGGGAGGTAATCTTCATGAGCCGCATAGGACAACGCCTTATGGAGCCGCAGGGGATGATCTCTCAATGAGCCGCATATGCATAATCTCTACGAGCCGCATAGGCCAGCGTTGTATTGAGCCGCAGGGACTGGGCTCTCGGTGGGGCGCATATGGTTGATTTCTGCTGGCCATATAGGATGACTTCTTAGTGAGCCGCATGGAGCTGTTCTCCATTTAAGCCGCATGAGATGTGCCACGTGGCAATCTATGACTTCTGTCGGATCGGGTCAGAGATTTTCCTCTTTTCCCGAAGAGTCTGTCATTATGGCAGAACCATTATGACGCTTTATGTCAGAGCCGTCATGGTTGTCGAGTCGTGTTAGGGCATTAAATGA
The DNA here is from genome assembly GCA_029216955.1 of Iris pallida. NCBI lineage: Eukaryota > Viridiplantae > Streptophyta > Magnoliopsida > Asparagales > Iridaceae > Iris > Iris pallida. The sequence continues at coordinate 12,773,930 of JANAVB010020997.1, forward strand.
GGCCACTACTCAAATAGCCAGCTGTAGGGAAAGATCCTAATGAGGGATGTGGCGTCGCTCGAGCCGCATATTCCTGCTGAACCGCATGCACCCCCGAGCCGCATGAAACTGAGAGTCTTCTGTGAATCGCATAAGGCAGCTCATGTATGAGCCGCATGGGCTTTCTTCCCAGAGCCGCATGGACCATTACTCTGATATTTTCCATGCTTCTACAAACTCTGGTCAACTTTTAGTCCAATCTAGGTCCAATGTTAACTTGTAGTTGACTTTGAGTCAAACTAGTCAACCTTGGTCAAATAGGTCAAATCTAAGTCAAATACACTATTTCTAACCATTACCTACCAAGATAACCCACTTACCTTATCTCTATAGGTATCTTTTATCAAAACCTTAAATATCTAGGTAATACCTTAACACCCCATCTACTTTAGACTAGTAGATAACTAACTATACTAGGATAATAGATCCTACCATTTCTTTAGACTAGTATCTATCCATCTATCTTAACATCCTACTAATACCTTACCCTTAGACTATAGGTAAATCCCATTACCTTGTCAATAACTTAGACTTCTCATTTACCTTCCAAGATACCAACTATCCCTCTAAGATACTAACTTGTATCTAACACTCTAACTTACTAGTATCATAATTTCTAAGATACTAAGATATATATTTAGGACACTACACTACAAGAAAAATTGCTTTTCTTGACGGTTTATTTATTGACGGTCGTGGAAAACCGTCATTAAAATGGGTAACCTTGACGGTTTTAGACATACGTCAAGGAAACACACGTTTTGTGTTAATTTAGCAAATTTATACCATAATAGTTGACGGTTTTAGTGAAACCGTCAAGAAATACAAATCTATTTATTGACGTTTTGATAATAACCGTCAACTAAAGTCTGTGCGGGAAAATTCCCGCGGCTATTTCAGCTGCCATTATCGTAATTTCTTTTAAAAATATTAATTTGTTGACGGTTTCGCACCAAATAGAGCAGATCTGAAAAAACCCTTCGCACATAACAAAACCCCCCCTCCACTTCGAAAACCCTCTCTCCCCAGCCGACCTCTTCCTCGAGAAATCTCTCCCTCCGGCCTCTTCCTCGAGAAATCGCTCCCTCCGACCTCTTCCTCCACTTCGAAAAGCCTCCCTCCGCCCTCTTCCTCCATGAGAAATCAACCTCCATCCCTCCGGCCTCTTCCCTCTCCCTCCAAACAGTAAAACCCACTCCTCGGCGACCTTCACGACGTCCAACGCGACGTCCCCTCTCCTCGACGGCCTATACGACGTCCTATGCGACGTCCCCTCTCCTCGGCGGCCTACACGACGTCCCCTCTCCATCGAGAAAACCCTCTCCTCGGCGGCCTACCCAACGTCCTACGCAACGTCCCCTCTCCCTCGAGAAAACCCTCTCTTCGACGGCCTACACGACGTCCCCGACGTTTTCACCATGCGGCAACTTCGATCTTCACCATGCGGTATAATATCTTTCATTTCTTCTCTCTACAATTCAATTTTTGTGTCAACTTAGGGTTTTTTTGTGTCAGCCAACTTAGGGTTTTTCGATCATCCTAATTTAATCAGTAGGTTCTGCAAATCCAACACGTGATTGACCCACAAACACACTTAGAAATTTAACAAGGTGTTTATGTGGGTTCAATGGGTGTTTTCGATTGATTGGGAGTTGGGTTTTCGAATGGTAACAGATTGGTTTCAGTTCCAGTTTCGAATGGACTAGGGGTTGATGATGTCATCAATCTCAACAGAATGATGCCCTCTTCAAGCCTAGAATTGTGGTACAACATGTATGGTGGTGTGTTTGTGGTGTATATTATTCCTGACCATGAAAATATCTGCTTGGTAGGTAGCTGAATCTTGATTTTTCTACACCATTTTCTTTTTTCTTTTCCTTTTTCTTTTCTCTTTCTTTGGTGTCAATGCTCTCCAAATCCAGATTCAGAACACTGCAGGCAATCCCTTGTGTAGCCAGTACACCTCATACAAATAGGAAGGTGCATGAGTTATTGGCCATAAAAAATTGTCTTTGGTTGTAGTCTATGTTGCACGGATGCGGATACGACACAACACAGCGAAACGGACACGACACCTATTTTGGTGTGTCCTAGTGTATTTTGGAGTGTCTGAGGAGAGTCCGATACATGACCGACAGGACACGGCCACACTTTTAGAGTGAACGTGCTTCCTTTGTTGTAAGGAATCCGGATCAAGTTCAAATCTTCTTCTTCATATAAACAATTAAATAAGAGTAGAAGGTATGAAAATCCTCGTAAGGTTCTCCATGATATTTCCTCACACCTCCCATGGAATTTGTAGACTCCACAAACGGCAAATCACTTCCGTGTCCCACTTATTATCCTAAATCTGCATGAATTGCGCACGACAGTGCTTATTTAATATGGACACAAAGTGCCACTTCTACATCTGGATTCTGAAAAATCCTAACAGTGTATAAAAATAAGTCTTCGGAGCAATTAAAAATTGATTGTATATCATATAGGTTATAAAGTGAAAATATAGGTTAATATCAAGATTCCATTGTAGTTCTGTTGGTTAGGATACTCGCCTCTCACCAGAGAGACCAGGGTTCAAGTTCCGGCAGCGGAATATTTACATTAACCATTCTTTTCATTTATTTCCTGCCCTATAAAATGCAAACACCTAGCCCACTTTTCCAATTTGATCGATAAATTTTATTTGGATAGACCACCTACAAAAGCTATATCATCATTCATCATGTACACGTGAAATCATTTGCCCGTGTCCCATAATATATTTTCGTATCTCACATGTGCAGTTGAGGACAAGATTAAGGGAAAAATCATGTGAAGTTGGAGACAACGCCAATTGAGGACAAGATGAGAAAAAAAATGTTTTAGCTGGTTTGGAAAAGTGCAATACAAGCCAATAGGTACACTAGTAAGGAGGAGCGATAAGATGGTAGTTATATAACCACCAGGACTAGAGGTCCTATTATATTCCTTCCAGTTTTTAACAAGGTTTACATGTTGTTTTGTTAGTTGATGATAAACTGAAATGTTAAATTTATATTACTGGTGATAGGCTAGGACTGAATGCTCTAAATGAACTTATGACTGAGAACTTTATTAACTGATTCACTGAATGCTCTAAATGAACAAACTAATTTTCCTTTGTATGAAACCATATGTTATGATATGACTGAGTTTGTTTTCCTATAAAGCTGAGTTTTAACTTTGTTGATGACCTGAGATTTGAATATATAACTGAACAGTGTTGGCTGAGTTTCCTGTTTTGAATTTGTTCACCCATTAAATTCTTTATTCGTATTTTAACTTTCCCATTATATTGTTAGTTTATAAATTTGGGAGAATATAGCTTATTATAGATTTGAATATGTAATATATGTGACTAATGTTATCTATATATCTGGAAACTAAACATGCAACTTGCAGTGGATAGTACATGTATGCGGTCGTCAGTGACTAATGTTATCTATATATAATGATCCTTATGTAAATATGTCTATAAAAAAAAGGTACAGAAGCATGGACTGTTGATGGCCGATGTAATTATTATAAGCGCTTTAAATCAGTATATGTTCTAGTTTCCTTTTTAACTTTCCATGAATACCAGAAGTAACCTGTCTGTTTATTGTCAATCTGCCTGGTAATGTTCTTCAAAAAATCTGCGATGAATTGTATCATTTCATTGCGCTGGCAGTGATAGTTGTTTATTTCATTATTCATGCCGATTTATTTCTCATCTAGATTGGAAATATCTTTGATATCTTAGCTCATTTTTAATCTTTGTAGTAAATCTGATGGCATGGCGGAAATGATCATTCACTTACTAAAAATGATCGATATATTGCGTTTATCTGTTGTCTCTGTAGCTTCTTAAACTAACCTTTATATTTCGGTGGCCGTCTCGTTTTACGTTTTCTTTGATGTCACTGTTTGGTGTATTTCACAGTTACATTGTTAAGAACGTTACTGAACTCACATTATATGATGTTTCTGAATGTCTATGGTTGTGGTTGATGCTTGCAGTCTTCTAAACCTTCTTGAAGTCTTCTAAACCTTCTTGATTCTCACATCCTGTCCTTTATATATTTCATTTGGAATTTTAAGTAATTATTTTAGAGAATGTTCATTTTTAACATTGAAAAATAGAAGAAGGATGGTACATATTCTGAGGAAGATGTAGACCGTTGCCTTTTTTGGAAGCTAGCTCGGAAAAAACAAAAAAGGGCTAAAGGGGGTTCTAATGAACATGTTGAAGAAGACGATTCTTCTACATTGGTCTATGATCCAGTCACACAAGCGATGGTGGATAAGATTGTAAGAAAGTCTCAATTACTATAGTTCATTTTCATAACATTCTTTTTTGCACTTCATATTAAGATATACTAACATAAGTTCCATATTTTTATAGGATGAAGTGAAGAAAAAAATTACTTCTGGAGAGTTGTCTATTCCTGAGAATCGTGATGCTTTGTGTTATGCAATGGAGAGGCCCGAGCACACTGGTCGTGTTACGGCCATGGGAAAATATGTCACCCCAAGATCTTTTTTCCACACTCCTAAAGCTCCGATTGGTTGGGAGGAGGAGAAAAAAAAGTTGCTTGATGAGATTGAGATGAAAAATAAGATGATAAATAACTTACTTTCACAAGGTTTATGTGGTACGCCAATATCTGATACCAGTTCTAACTTTCCGGAAAAGCTTGTAACTGCCTCAATTCCTCCAATCCCTACCATGAATGCACCGAGTTCTCCTTCCGAAGGATCGCGGAGGCCAAGTCATATGAAAAAGGTTTAATTTCATCCCCATTTCTAGCATTATGAATTTAAGTGCCAACTTTTTTTATCCCCGTTTCTAGCATTATGAACTTCTGTATACATTCCATTATAAGTGTCTTTCCTCTTCATTCTATTGTTTGAACATTTCTGATACGAGTTCCAACTTTTCTGAAAAGGTTATAAATGCACACTCCCCTATCAAAACTAATGTAGAGTTGGTTCTTGCTGAAAAACAACCTGAATGCGAGAAGAATAAAACAAAGGTACATGTCAGTTCCCTTTGAATGAATACATGCTTATTTTTGTCATGCTTTTTCACTTTGAACTCGCGTTTTTTAGGAATCCATGGTGGTGAAGGAAGCTCCTAAAGAGAAAACGAAGACACCAAGTAAAGTTAAATCACCTACGAGAGCTTCTACAAGAATAACAAGGTCATTTAAAAATCCACCGGGAATGGAATACTTTGCTATACTCGCACAAAGGTTGGTAACTGAAAAAAACGTCAGTTCGGGTTCCATTTGACAGTGACTTGTTTGGTACCCCAACAATTACAACTCTTCTCCAAGAGGATTTTGAGAATTTCATTAACATGCGTCCTCTCTCAGTAAATTGCATACAAATCTACATTAGGTACAAGAATACTTTGCTCGTTAAAATTGTTTATTATTACATTAATAAGTTGAGTTAACTTATTTACAAACTATAGGTCATTGTACTATCGTTTGAAGGACCTAAACTCCGACGAGAATGTTTCATTCATTGATCCAAGACCATCAAACAAGTCAGGGATAAAAGAATTTTTGGCATCACAGGATAGAAGGGCAAGGCATATCTGTAATAGTCTGAACTCTCGAAAAGAAAGTCGACTATTTTTCTTGCCATACAACCCGAGGTGATACATTTCTTACTTATTTTCTTTTATAACATTCTGGAACATATAACTTGCTGGAATGTATATTCATATTTCATTCTTTCCCCATTTTCAAGAAATCATGAATGTATATTCAAATAAGAGTATAGGATACTCTTTGAGATGATGGGTTCCTGTTGGAAACCAAATAAGAGTATAGGATACTCTTTGAGATGTTGGGTTCCCTGTTGAAACCCAGTTTCAGTTTCCAGTTTCCATATTGGGCTAGTCTCAGTTTCAGTTTATGTTTCAGTTTTCCTTTTTTTTTTCCAATTTGTACCATGCATATGTAACTCAAATCAGTCCTCCCTCACTTAAAAACCACACGACCAATAATCAACCACTTCACAGTCACAAACAAAGTCGACTATTTCTCTTGACATGCTTTGTCGCTTTGAACTTGTGTTATTTAGCAATTGTTTGGTTGTATACTCAATAACTTGTATATATCTTGGTGTTATATGGTGTTACAGTGATCATTGGGTTTTGGTAGTCATTGATCTTTTACTAATGAGAGCATACTATTTGGATTCTTTGGGAAGTTGCATCTGTGATGATCTTAAGCACATTGTAACAAGGTATGCATGAATATATCTGTCCCAATACTTCGCACAACTATAGTCAATGTTAGATGTTTTAATAATGACAAATAATATTTTCCACTTTAATTTGCATAGCGGGCTTCGTATGTTTTATGCTCAATGTGGTAACCAAGTGAAAAAATTTAAATTGAACTGGATTGCAATTCAGGTACAATATATTTCTCTCAATATATTTCTCGTTAATATATATATAAATCAAAAATGAACAAGTGTGTAAGATCTTTGCTTTTCTATGCATAGGTACCGAATCAAACCGGCTCCATCGAATGTGGTTACTACGTTATGAGATATATGAAAGAGATCTCATATGATCGAAGCTTGCTTAATCCCAAGGTGATGTTCTTCTTAATCAACATGTATGTTTATAATATATTTATATATTATCACTTATGTTTCATTTTTTCTTCCTATTTTTAAACAGTATAATGAAAAGTGTGTATACACATTTGATGAAATCAATGAAGTGCGTACGGAGTGGATGGATCATGTTTCGCAGTTCTTAATCTAAGCAATCAGTTGAGGTAATTTTTGGACTTTATCTACTTCATGGACAAGATTTTGAGCATCTCTTAAGAGAGGGGAAATGGTGGACTGTTTTAAGAATATGATTAGAGTGGACTGTTATATGCATTTGGTGTGTGTGTGTGTATGTCTGTGTTCCTTACTCCACAGTGAATGTGAAATGAGTTTATGGTATTTGTGAGTGTGGAGATGAGTTCATGTCCATTAGGAAACAACATTTATATAAGGACTGCTATATATAAGTACGTTTGTGTGATATAGGGCTATAGCTCAATCTTATACCAATTACACTTGACATTATATCAGTTGTGTAGAGGAAGGGGTTGGAGTTTAGTGTATCAGTATATGTAATAAAGAGGGGGCTCGGATAATGGAGCATAGCTGTAGCAGTTAACAATTGGGACTGTTGTTATCAGTTGGGGACTGCTCCCTACTTTCTGTTAGAATAACAGTTAACCTTGGAGTGCAGGCAGGTCAATGGATGGGGTTTATGCCCCTGCAGGCAGGGGGGGAACTGCCAGTTGCAGTAAGGAGCAGGCCTTGATGGGTCTGCAGTAGGAGGGCAGTGCCTTGACCAATATTGCAGCAGAGTGAGCTTCAGTGGCAGGGGCTTGACCCCCTTAGTCTGAGCTTAGGAAGTGATGTACGGCATGTGTGAGTGAGTGTATGGGAAGAAGTAGTGTCTCGAGTGTTTGTAGTAGAGGGTTGGCTAGTGTCAGGAGTGTCATGTGTTTCTCTGTGTGTTAATAGAGAGTGAGTATCATGGTTTAAAGTATCGGCCGATACCGATCCGATACGGCCGATACCGATACGGTTTGGCATGTCCCGATCCGATACCGACCGATACCCGATACTGGCCGATACCGACAATGAGGGTCTCTTTTCCGGACAATTCGACAAAGAAAAATTAAACGAAAAAGACAAATCAACAAGGGTTTAAAGCATAATAAGGTTGTAAAAGCATGTAAAAGAAGAAAATCAATCTATTGTATGTAAGCCAATCGGTAAGGTGACTAATATTTTATTTAGTTTCAAAACTACTAAGAAATAACACTGAAAATACTTAAAATTATGCCTAAATGTATAAAATATATGTTTTTAAATGTAAATAATTTATTAATAATTGTCTGTTTTCTGATACCAAAAAATCCGATACTCCGATCCGATACAGCCGATACTACCGATATTGCCGATACCAATACTCATAGGAATAGTCCGATACCGATACTGTGAACCTTGGTTGGTATAGCCCTGTGGCATGACAAGTAATTGGGTTTTAATAGCAAGAGTCTTTGATTTGTTGAATATAACTGGGTTTATTTGGTATGCTTGAAACCTGAGTTCACATGTTAACTGAGAAATGGAGTCTTTGATTTGTTGAATATAACTGGGTTCTTAATGAATGTCTAAAACCTGAGATTGGTGTTGGGATTGCTTAATATGTTAAGAGTGCTAAACTGAGTGCTTAACTGAACCATTTCTGAGTTTTAATGTTCATTAAATTTACTTGATTGCTAAATGTAAATTGATATGGTAACATGCAACCATGCCTGAGACTCATATGTATACTTGGGTTTTCTGATGTAGAGTTCTGATACTCACATGTTTTTCTTGATTTCAAAAACTAACATGATACTTTTGCTTGATTTCTGTTACCTATGTATATTAGTTGTGCTTTTCCAGAATTGGGAGTTTTATACATTGCATTTGTTTGTGATATCATAGGTTTCTAATGGACTGAGTATTGACAGATATGACCCCAACCTGAGAATGGGTTCCATTTTATAAATCTGAGATTGTATCCTATGTTAACTAGTATATGGGGGTATTATGAACTGCAAATCTGGGAATATGGGTTTAGTCTGGGTTTGAAATTGCTAAATAATTTGAGTTTTCAGTAAGAACTGAATGTTATAACTCAACTGGGTTTAACCTTAGTTGTTTTCTATGCTGTGATATCTGAGATGGTTGGGGGTTGTTGTTGATGTTAATTGGGAATTGAATGTTAAACTGAACTGTCTCTCTATTTCTGTATTTTTTTCCCCAACTGATTTCCTGCACATTTAAACTACTGCAACATTTGAGTCCTCCCTAGATTGTTCTGTCCATTCAAAATTTGATTGAATTTCAGTTGTGTTGCTGACTTATAATGTTATGTTCACCTTGTTTGCAGATTAACCTAAAGGAAATGCTGCTCTGGGTTCAGATATATTTTGGTTAATCTACTCCTGTAAATATGTTTTGGATATGTATATATGGTGTACGAACGTGTTTGTGGTTGGACGTTTGGATGTACTTGTTGGATGTACTTGTTGCATGCTGCTCTGGGTTCAGAGATATTTTGGTTAATTTTCTCCTATAAATGTTTAGGATATTTATGGTGTACGAACGTGTTTGTGGTTGGATGTACTTGTTGGATGTTTGGATGTACGAACAACGTATTTTTTAATATAAAAATTGTGTATTATAGTTGTGTGATGCTTGTGATATTATATATTGATTCTGGAATTGGATTCTGTGTAATTATGTGTATTTGGTAATTGGATTTCTGGAATATATTATGTTTATCTTGACGGTTGTAAAACGGCAAATTTTTTTATTCCTTGACGGTTTTTAACTTGACGGTTGCAAAAACGTCAAAAAATAATTCATTTCGTGACGGCTTGCAAACACCAAAAAACAATTTCTTGACGGTTTTTCCCCGTCAAGAAAGACTTTTCTTGACGGTTATTAGCCGTCATCTAGGCCCCCGTCAAGAAAAGTCGACACTTTTCTTGACGGTTTTTTGTTTGTTTTATTGACGGTTTAAAACCGTCAAGATAACGCATGTTTCTTGACGGTTTAAAACCGTCAAGGATACAAACAAAAAACCGTCAAGAAAAGTGTCGACTTTTCTTGACGGGGGCCTAGATGACGGATCCAAAACCGTCAAGAAAAGCCATTTTTCTTGTAGTGCTAGCTATATACATCTAACTATCTAACATATACTTCTAGGAAACTAACTCTATACTACTCAAGGTATTATGACACACAAACCTATGACACCAAGATACCAACTTACATCTCTAGACTACTATCTATCCATTAACTTAGGATACTAATTTCTAATATAGGATACTAACTCTATATCTAAGCTATCCTAGGACAAACCAAGATACTATATACTTTATCCCAATTGGTATCCCAATTACCTTACCTTGCTTGGAAGTCCGAAACCTTAGTCTAGGTATAAATACCATAGTATCCCAATACCCAAACTATAGTTATCTAACGTCTATTTATCTACCCCAAGCCACTAGATAACCAATACCTTGGTATCTAGCCCTAGTATCTAGATAACCATACCTTACCTTGAAGATAAACCCAATACCTTGAAGGTAAATCCCTTATTACCTTGTCTTGAAGATAAACTCACTACCTTACCTTGTGATAAGGTAAACCCCTTTACCTTAAAGTAAGGTAAATCATAATATCCTAGGATACCAACATGTAGTATCTTATGATACTATCTATCTACAAACTAACCACTATCTAACTTAATTCTATTCTATACAAGATACAACTTATCTAACTATCTAAGTTATCAAACTATTGGAATACCAACTCATCTAATCTTCAACCACACACACACAAACCATGGATATCAAGATACTAATATCTAACTATAACATATATGTATATATATCCATCTCTAACCCAAACCAACTAATATATGTCATATCTAACTAACAATAACATAGACTAACACAACTAACTATCTAACTTATACAATATACCACTATCTAACTTCTAAGATACCTCTAACCTCTATATAGATTCTAACATAACTACTAACATATCCATGCATACAACATCTAAATCCCTCTCCAGTCCAACACTAACACACACACAAACACAAACCCAAACACATATACCAAATCCACCGCCTTTCTTCTAACACACCCACACACATCTATATAAAAACACACTACCACTCAACCAAAACATAAATCACTCAACAAACCAAACTAGCCTCAAGTCAAATAGGATGGCATGATCCACCCATCTCTCTCACATTCACAACACATACACTACACTACCATCTATACAACATCAAACACACAATAGCACATATCCTTTATCAATCTCACTTCTCTCTACTAACCACATACATCCTTACCTCATTCAAACATGCACACTATACTACATATATTACCTAACAATAATATATATATACTATATCATACTATTCTTGACAACCTATGATACTTACATTCACTTGATATCCATACTACATAGGCTCATAGGATAAACAAAATGTCCATGTCGTATAGTTCGTTTTCTACTTAAAACTAATACTGCACCTATTAGACCTATTCACTCTAGAATTAAAGTATGTCGTATTCCTTCATATTAGCTTTCCGAAACTTCAAACGGATCACATTTTTGTGTCCGAAAGCTCCCGAAATCGTAAAAACACCGAAACACATTCATCTTTTGGACAGCTGACACTCAAACAGTTTTACAGAAAGTTCTATAACGAATTTGGCCTATTAATATATATATTTGGAAAGCTAACTTCGATACTGTTTTTATAAAAGAAATGTAAGATTAATCAGAGTCTTGAGCTAGGAGTTATGACATTTCTAAGTTGCTTTGACTACTAAAAACGTGGATAAAAATTATGATGAATTTGGATTGTTTTAGACAAAAGAAACACATAATAACTATTTTATCTAGGATACTAACTAGATTATCTAACTCACTAACATAACACTAATACACCCATACTCTGTCACATACACACAAGACACGTATCAATATATATATACAAAAAAAACCCCAAATCAGTCCATATCCATAAATATAACAATATTTGATATTTTTACATAAAAATAGGACTTGTAGGCCATAACATAGATTCAAACATTGGTATCCAAATGAGAATAATCCTAAACATCCTAATCATGGTTAATCTACTATCTAACACGTAAAAATCTAAAATTAGAAGACAAATAAGCCTATGGGACAAAAACACAAACACATGGTGTGCCCCCTTTGGAATCTATCCATGGGGGACACCAAACCTATCCCAAAATCCTAAAGAAGACTCAAAAGAGCCTCTAAAACATTCCTAATGGTGGTTCATGCTGGAACTGGAGAATCCCAAGACCCTTACTTTATGTGCGTATTGATCGATAGAAAGTTAAACAGATTTAATACGTGTTCTAACCCTTCATAGGCGGAAACTAGGGTTCACGAATTATACCTGCGGCGGGAAGAAGACAAGTAGTTCCTGGAAATCTCGAGCGGACGACCCCAAGATCTTCTGCACGTATTTCTTTTTCGAGTTGGACGTCATGTGGGCGACAATCTCCCAACCTTTTATTCTCCTTGGCAGCCCTCTCTTTCTCTCCTTACGTGAATCACGAATTTAGAGAAAGCTTCAGATTTCTGATCTGTAATCTTGGCAGCCAGAGAATAGAGGATATATATATATATAGGCTACGACAGGGACCAAGAGAAGAAATTAGGGTTAGGCCTCCTAACGGATCTAGATATCCCGTGCTCAGCCCGAACACACAATCCAGGCCCATTAACAATAGCTCGGTCCACTAATGAGCTATTGTTGCACTACCTTCCTAATCCCAAATTATGTTTATGGGCTCCTTTTATTATATGCTCGTTTGGCTTTCCATGTTAAGATATCGAATGTTCGTCGATCAAATTAAGTTATTAACAACTATATTGATTCGACATCTTTTATCCTTACGTAGTGCCGCTCAACTTTATTTGTCATGTCGGATATAATCCACCTACAGGGTTTACATGACAATCCTTATGAGCTCCTTAAGGGGACATCATCAACCCGATGTATCGGGACATAGATTATATTTATAATCAACAGACCATCATACTACAATGTTATTACCCAATTCATAGAGGTTGTTGACCCACAATAAATCTCACTCTTTTATGAGTCAAAGTAATGCACACTGCATAAACATATCTGTTATTATATCCGGATTAGGATCACAAGCATCTATAATAACAGAGGTATTTGTTCACTTATGTAGTCAGTACAAAGAGAACAACCTCAAGTGGTCATGTTCAATACACACAAAGTGTACTAGTGTAAACCTATAGTCAAGATAGACTAATACCAGATTATACTACAACCTTTCCAATAGATTGTCCAAGTCCATCTAGGTTGTGAACTATTTATATATTCCATAGGGAACTGATAATATGATCTTTTGTGTGACACCACATACCATATTATCTATAATATAGAATATCAGACATTTGCATTAACACTTGCAACAAATACAACATGCAAATATTTGAACATATGATTCTCATTCAAAATTTAAGAAAATAAGGTTACTACAAAAGTGATGCTTTTAGTATATAACCCTAACAATCTCCCACTTATACTCAAAGCATTGCTTTTCGGTATACTGTTATAAATCTCCCACTTATACTTAAAGCCATGCTGCTACACATCTGACTCTCATTCCCTCAACATGACTATCAAAAGCCTTAGCTGGTAAGCTCTTTGTAAAGGGATCAGCTAGGTTGTCGGCTGATGCTATCTTGATCACAGTAACTTTTCCTTTCTTTACAAAATCTTGTATCAGGTGGTACTTATGCTCAATGTGTTTGCCTATCTTATGGGCTCATGGTTCCTTCGAGTTTGCAATTGCACCACTATTATTAAACTAAAGTGTAATAGACTTAGGCAAACTAGGTACCACATCCAAGTCCAACAGAAAGTTTTTGAGCCAAACCGCTTCTTTAGCTGCCTCAGAGGCTGCCATATACTCGACTTCCATGGTGGAATCAACAATATATTTTTGCTTGATACTCCTCCACACGATGGCTCCACCTCCCAAAGTAAACACATAACCTGAGGTAGATTTCCTGGAATCCCTATCTGACTGAAAATCTGAGTCTGTATACCCCAAGGAAACTAAAATATCTACCTGGTAAACTAGCATATACTCTTTTGTCCTTTTCATGTACTTCAAATTATGCTTTACGACAGTCCAGTGCTCTTGTCCTGGGTTAGATTGATATCTACTGACCATGCCTACGATAAAGCAGATGTCTGGTCTCGTACATAGCATTGCATATATTAAGTTTTCTACTGCTGAAGCATAAGAAACTGCTTTCATGTTCTCTATCTCTTTAGGTGTCCTCGGACACTGCTCCTTTGATAGAGCAATTCTATGTCTAAAAGGTAAGAAACCTTTCTTAGAATTTTGCATACTAAAATAAGTTTGTACAGTATCGATATAGAAAGCTTGGGATAAGCCCAATATCATTTTCTTACGATCTCGTAGAACTTTTTTCCCAAGGATGTGACCTACTTCTCCCAAGTCCTTCATATCAAACTGTTTGGATAACCATACCCTAACATCAGATAACACCTTCATATTGTTTCCAATGAGCAAGGTATCATCCACATAAAGTACTAGGAACACCACCACGTTTTTGTCACACTTTCTATATACACATGATTCATCCTGACATTGATCAAATCCATAGGATTTTATCACCTGATCAAAACATATGTTCCAAGATCTGGAAGCTTGCTTAAGTCCATAAATGGACTTCTTGAGCTTACAAACAAGATGTTCTTGGCCCTTTTCAATGAACCCGTCTGGTTGCTTCATATAGATGCCTTCCTCAAGACTTCTATTAAGGAAAGCTGTCTTGACATCCATTTGCCAAATCTCATAATCGAGATAAGCTGCAATAGATAAAAGAATTCGGATAGACTTAAGCATAGCTACTGGAGAAAAGGTTTCCTCATAATCGATACCCTCTCTTTGAGTAAAATCTTTTGCAACAAGTCGAGCTTTAAAGGTTTCAACCTTATCATTTGATCCTCTTTTTCTTTTATAGACCCACTTGCATCCAATGGCTTTTACACCAACGGGTGGTTCTACAAGCTCCCAGACCTGATTGGAATCCATAGATTCTATTTCAGATATCATTACTTTTTGCCAAGACTCTATATCTTTATCTTGGAGTGCTTTGTTGTAGGTACAGGGATCAAAATCTTGTTCCTTATGGACGAAGTCTGACGACTCTCCCAAGAACATATATCTATCAAGTTGTATCACAACCCTTCCACTACGACGAGGCACTATCGATTGTGGTATAACATTTGTGACACGTTATACAGTTAATTATGGTTCAGCCTCTTGTACTATTGGTACTGAAGTACTTGGTGTCTCACCTCTCAGTTCTTCTAGAACAACTCTACTTACGGATTTATGGTTTATCACATAGTCTTCCTCTAAGAATCGGGCATTGGTGCTAACAATGACCTTCTGATCCTTAGGACTGTAAAATAAACATCTTTTTGTTCCTCTTGGATAGTCTACAAACAAGCGTACTCTGTACGAGATTCCAACTTATCTGCTTTCCCATTCAGCATATGTGCTGGACTACCCCAAATTCGAACATGTTTCAGACTAGGCTTAAGCCCAATCCACAACTCTGTGGGAGTAAGAGGTACTGACTTAGAAGGAACCAAGTTCAAAATATAAGCTGCAGTCTCTAAGGCATATCCCCGAAATGAATCTGATAAATTCGAATAACTCATCATTGATCTAACCATCTCCATAAGAGTTCTATTCCTTCTTTCGGCTGCACCATTCTACTGGGGCGTTCCAGGTGCAGTCAATTGGGATGTAATCCCAGCCTCTGATAAATAATCCATAACCTCTCCAAAGAGGTACTCACCACTACGATCTGATCGTAATGACGATACATTTTCCATGATGTTTCTCCGTTTTATTCTTGTACTCTTTGAATTTCTCAAAGCACTCAGACTTATGGCACATCAAATAAATGTATCCATACCTTGAATAATCGTCAATAAATGTGATAAAATATTCAAAGCCACCTCTAGCTTGGATAGTCATGGGTCAACACAAATCAGAATGAACCAATTCTAACACATCTTTGGCCCTATACCCCTTTGCCGTAAAAGGCCTTTTGGTCATTTTACCTTCCAAGCAGGATTTACAGACTGGTAGTGTCTCCACTTCCAATGAACTCAAAGGTCCATCTTCAACCAGTCTTTGAATCCTTCTTAGGTTAGTATGCGCCAATCGCAAGTGTCAAAGATATGTTTGGTTCATACAAGAAGGTTCCTTTCTCTTATTTAAGTTATATGACATATTATTCATTTCCATAAGTTACATTGTGGGCAAAACATGATTAATGATATACATATTATCAACTAATGCACCAGAATAGATAAAATGTTTATTCTTTCTAATAACAAATTATCATTAAAATAAACTGAATATCCATCCTTAACTAACATAGAAACAAAAATTAAATTCCTTCTAAGTGAAGGTGCATAAAGACAATCTCTCAATGTCAAAGACTTATTTCTACTAAAAGATAAAGTAACATCTCCTAATGTAATGACCGTTACTTTTGTAGTGTTACCCATGAACTAGCATATCTCTCCATCACTGAGCCGCCTGGTTTCCTGGAACCCCTGCAATGTATTGCAGACATAATTAGAGCCTCATGTATCTACACACCAGGTGCCGGTAGATAACATCGCTAAACATGTTTCAACTACTAGTAAATGAGATATACCTTCTTTGTTCCCTTATTTGAGAAGTGGACAGTCAGTCTTCCAATGTCCTGACCCTTTGCAGTTGAAACATTTGCCTTTCGACTTTTTTACAGCGCCTTGAGGTCCCATGCCCTTCTTTGCTGAGTTTGCCTATTTTTGAATGTTATTATTCTTCTTACCGCCTTTTGTCTTAGAAGTAGAATCCTTTTCAGAAACAAAAATATGACTACTCTGCCTAAAGAAAGATTCAACATCCTGAAGCTCTTTTGCAAGTTCTGCCAAACTATATAACCTTTTGTTCATGTGGTAATTAAGGTAGAAATTGTCAAAACTTTTAGGCAGAGTCCCGAGAATGATATCGACCTGGGATTCTCCATCGATTTTAGCTCCAAGGATCTCCATCTCATGCAGATGACCCATCATCTTGAGAACATTATCCCTTACTAGTATACCCTCAGCCATTTTTGTATTCATCAAACACTTCATAGCAAACTGCCTAGCTGCTCTACTCTGATGTCCAAAGAATACCTTGAGGTTATATATTATGTCATAAGCCGTAGCCATGGCTTGATGCTGATGTTGCAGTACATTTGACATAGATGCAAGAATGTAATACCGTGCAATCTCATCTGCCTTTTTCTACTTCTTATAAGCCTCTTTGACTTCTTCATCAGAGTTAGCATCAGGCTTAGATGGACATTCCTCAACAAGTATATATTTGTACTCCTCAACAGTCAAGACAATATCCAGATTATGTTTCCAATCAAAATAATTATGTCTAGTAAGTTTGTTTTCTTTAAGAAACACCATAAGTGGAATGAAAGAACCCATTTTTGAAATCCTGAGAATCACATAAATAAAAATTATATAGGGCAAAAACTTTTTGAATTAATTTAGTATTGATTCCCTCAAAACAATAATAAAAAATTTACCAACACCTTGAACATCATGAATTTAGCATGCCACGAAAGTGTGGACGTATACAAATTCAACTTTGTTCAAGTAGGTACTACTATTAATTTTACTATCATGTCAACATAACTTTATGACAAATAAAATTAATATGTTGGTCTTGCTCTGGTCATACAAATAATAGCATGACTCCGATGGGGAGGATACCATTATTTGTATCTAAGTGTATACTATTACTTAATACTAAAGTCCATTACCTCGTAATAAGTTCCTTCAGATGGAGAAGTGAAGACATATTGGATAACTTTCTACAATTATCCCTAAGGAAGTTTGTACTAGTGATCCATGTAAACCATTGGATCAATTTTTCCTATTTTAGTATAAATTATTAAATGCTTAATTATTTAAGTTAGTTAGATATAGATGAGAAGTGTGGATTTTGTAAACACATTCTACTCAGGGGCTTAAATGCAACTTGCCTTTCAAATTCAAGGGAGTTGCTTTGGCCGTTTATTAAACCCATGTAACCGAATAGGCTCTAATCCAAATTCGATTCTTCATGATCTTGTGATAAAACCATGGAAATTAAAATCTCTATACTTGGTCGATACCATAAGATCAGAACCCCGCATTTAAAATCCTTAGAGTTCGAATAGCATAGGGTTTCTTCTAATCCTTAAGAGGACAGACCAAATCTCAATTTAAATTAATATTGATCCTATCTAATCCCCTTAGAACATCTACATATATAATCATAGAGGAAGTAGCAGCCGCCTTTTTCTTATCATCGAAACCCTAAGTGTTCTACTACTCCCATATGCTTTTTCTTCGCCATAGCACTCGAGAAGGAGCTAAGGCATTTCAGGAGTAAGCAAGGCTCGTACCAACCCTCATAGTAAGTCTCCCTCTTTAAATTCTGTGAATTTTCCTACCATTAACTAGAACGTAGAATTGAAAGTTGAGTGTTCGATGAAATACATAATAGGTGATAGTATATTCATATGGGATATTGGGTATGTAGTGGTCAGGTTGCCGAGTAACAGAGGTCAAGGGGTTACGTGTGTCAAGAGAAGGAGACTATTGGTCGAGGAGTACATTGGACATAGCAGGTTATTTCCAATTCTATAAACTGGGAATCGCCTGTGGTGATGCACAGGATACATCGAGTTATACATCCACGGTTCAGATACACAGGAGTATGTATTTGTATATGTTGGGGTTCGAGTCGAACAACTAACACTAGCAGTACCTATCAATAGGTATCAGTCGGCATTGGATGTAGAGTACCTGTTGGGGTATCAGGGATACAAGGGGAGACCATGCCTACATATGAGCCAAGAGAATATGGTATCAAAAAATTGAATATTAGAGGATGTAGGCAACTGCAAACACCCGAGCATGGTCGACCCCAAAATAGGTAATACAGTAGGATATCTAATGTGTTGTAAATCAATAGAAGATTGAGGACTTGGGTCAATTAGTTAAAGAAGGAACTAAATGGGTCCTATTCCAATTTAAAATCTGTAGGTTACATGCTTAATTGTTAGGTGTATCGAGTTTGCCAAGATGGTATCAGGAAACTGCAGGACTTTTATATAAAGGAAATTGGTGTGTCAAGTGTCTTAGAGCCCTATATTCAAGTCTATATACTGTTGTTAGGAGCAGATCGTAGGAACAAACTTGTAAGGGTGTGCAACACACAAATTAGGAACATGATTAAATATGTGTATCATGAGTAACACACAGGTTGACACCATTTCAGTACACTAAGTGCATCAGTCTTAGAGTATAACAAGTGTTGGTGGGTTTCCAGCTTTGTAAACTGGAAGGGGCTCATTGATGCTCAGTTCGACCATAAGGGGTGAACCTAATGTCTACATGTGGCGGGTTAAACAAGGAGGTAAGAACCCAACAAAGCAAAGAAATTAGGATGGTAACATATTACAAGGTAAGGTATCAGTTGGTATAAGGGGTCAGGTTCACTTATAACAGCCATATTTTGCTAGTAGGCGAGCCCAGTTTAGAATCTAAACCACGACAGTAGCAGAACATGGCCTAGCTTAGGTCCAAGACCAGGTATCCTACAGAGATCCTAATAAGTACATGGGTTTTTCCTACAGGAACCACCATTTAGTATAGGACATGGGCAATATAAGGGATGTGCCAGACTATAAACTAGTATATTTGTGATAGACTAGTACAAGGAAATAGTAGGTTACAGAGCACCCTTGGGATAGATAGGGATGTGAGTCTATTGGGGGTAATAGAGAGCCCCAGTATGAGAAACTAGGATATGTTTCTAGGTAAGGAGTCATAGAGTTAGAAGGGACATATGGGTCCCATACAAGTTCAACCTGTAACCAGTATAGTAGTAAGCCTTACATCTTTAGTGTCTATGATTAGGTAGCAGCTCGATCTATAGGTAAACATCAGTTACTTTTAGCAGATCAAGGTCTAACAAGCACATAGAGGTCTCCTTGGTTCCAGATACCGTCATATTTCAGGTTGTATGGGACACAGTTCATGCATTAGCCTCTTGTTTGTAGAGTAACAAATTACTCATAGGCACATTAACCCCATATCCTATATTAGGTAACCAATATATCTTGGTGGACTTGGGAGTTGAGGGTTGAATCGTTAGGGACAGGGATGCACTCTTGTTTGATAGGGCTGTTAGTAACAGGTGAGCAGAGAAGGGAGGAAATCAGGGATAGTTGGTATTCTAGTGAGGTGTCCCAGGTTTAAACAGTGTGTGAGTTTAGGACTGAACATTTGTGGTAGTGGATAAATGCTTTATTAGATTTATTGTCAGGGTATACCAAACTGATAGGTGTCATGAGGTAAATAGGAATACAGGAATATAAGAAGGTATCCCAATTTTGGGTAACCTGAAATCTCAGTGTATATTGGTTGGGTGTCAAGATATATATACATGGATACCATAAGGTAGTATGTAACAAACGTATTATGAAATGGCACCTTAATATGGGTTGTGATAAGTGTGGGCAGTATACTTGAAGAATGTTCATAAAGTTAGACATAGAAACCTAATAACAAATATATAGGATTGGTGGTTTATTCCTTAATACATCTATTAATCAAATTAACTTATAAATAGGTTTTTGGAGACTGTGACTCAACTCTTGACCCGTACCGCAGCTCAGGACCACAGGCAAGTATACCTTGCCTTTCTTTACATCTTTATTTAAATGCTCATTTTCTTTCATTATCCAGTTGTTGATATGTGTTTTTTTATTATTATACTGTCCTTGTTCATAATTAGTCTTGTAGCCATATTGGACATGTTTCACACTTGTGCTTGATCGAGTCGTATCAGAGAACGAATGTGCTATAGTTGAACTGCTAATTCCTATTTGTCGTTTTCTCAACCTGTGAGTCCACTCTAGGGGTGAGGGTTAACTGTTTGCACCTGTAAGTCTACACTAGGGGCGAGGGTGATTGCCTTGAACTAACCTACGAGTCCACACTAGGGGCGAGGGATAGTGATTAGTTTCAAACCTGCGAGTCTACACTAGGGGCGAGGGTTTGGTTGTTCGTTGATCTCGTGTTCACTTGTTTTTCTTCCAGCAGTTCATTTATGCACAGTTGTTCATCTTCGTTTATCAGTATTGCTTAGTCTTTTCCTGTTTTATCCTGGATTTTCTTCTTGCATAATAAACTAAACTGTTAGAAAGTCTTATATATTATGTATCTTGCTAGTCCTTTGAGGACCTAATGATCTCTTCAGGTTTAGCTGAGTTTGAGTCGGGTGCACACGAGCGGGTTTGAGCCAGTTTCAGACCACGGTACTACTGCAGTGAAGATGAATTTGATATTTAGCCTAGTTTGACAAAGTTTATTTTATTTCGTGTCTTTACTTTATTTTCGTCTATTGGTAGTAGATTTGTATCTACCGGACGAGACTTGGATTCTTGATAGCTTGGAAGCATTTCAGTTTATATTATATTATTATCCAGTTCATTGATGTTCATTGATCTTAATTGTATCTTTTACTATTCTATAGATGAGATCTAGATTACCATATTGGTTACAGATTCTGTGACTTGTGTATATAAGACAGCGTTCTACCGCCGACACTGCGGCGTAGGCTGGGCTTGGATACGCCTCATATCTGAAAAGCAGGTACGGGTCGTGACTAGTTTTTTTGGTGGCCCATGCAGGTCTACGTTAATCACTTCGGTTACAATACTGTACCGACGTGAGCCTGCAAATAGGATTAGACTCTTAGGATCTCATCCACATGTCTTGAACTCATTATTGATCTCTGTCCTTGATTTTTATTGAAAACTTGACTTGCATCCTGCTTGAAATCTTCATACCGTCTAATATTTTCTTTTATTGCAGTAAATGGATTCTCATGACAGGGACAATGCTTTCCTGAACACCCCACCGACTGCAGGAGAATTCTTCACGTACATGACCCCACCGACGCAGGGAGACCAACTTACTCAGATAGGCAATCCATCTCAGCCATAATTCTCGAGATTTCGCAGAGACGATATTCCACCACCCCCATAGTTTCCTCCGCAGACTCCACTACCAGCACCCGTTCTGCCTTCAGCATCTGCCCTACCACCAGCACAAGTTCCGCATCCAGTGCATGTTCTCCATCCAGCACATGTTCTATATCCAGCTCCTACCATGCATCCAGCACCAGCAATGTATCTAGCCCCTGCCGTATATCTAGCTCATATTCTACCACTGCCACCTGTACTAGACAACGCAACTCTCCTCGAAATCTTCCAGCAACTCGTCGCTTCCTAGACAGCACAGGCCAACACTTTTTGCGACACCTTGAGAGAGGCTCACTAGACTAGAGATGCTTCTTGAGCGTGCCCTAGAACTTCTAAGAATTTCATGGACCTTAGGCCCAAAGAATTCAAAGGAACGGAAGGAATCCTCTACGCGGATGAGTGGCTAGAGAACGTGGATCGAATTCTTCAGATGAATCGAGTTCCTGAAGACCTGAAGATCGAGTAAGCTAGCGTGCAGCTTTACAAAATCGTCCGCACATGGTATAGAGATGAGCCCTGATTTACCGTACCCGATATGACTTGAAAAGAGTTCAAGGAGCTGTTCAAGATGAAGTTCTATCCCGAAGCAGCCCGTATAGAATTGGAGAACGAGTTCGAGAGCCTGGAACAGGGCAACCTCTCTATCGACGAGTACACCGCAGAGTTCTTCCGCTTCAGTCGCTTCGTAGATACTTTGATCCCTGCAGCCAAAGCCAAGAAGTTCAGAAAATGACTATAACATAAAATTCGCATCGCCATCGCCACTAGCCAGGCCACCACATATGAAAGAATCTTGAAGGTCGTACAGGCGATCGAGAAAGAGTTGAAGCACAAGAAAAAGAGAGACTGAGACGCACATGGAGGAGGCATCAGCCAAACAGGATCGACGAAGCGATCCAATTCCCCAGAGAAGACCACAGCACATCGGTACCCTCAACACCCACAAGCAGCCCCATATCAAGTCGAAGATGTTCCTACCTGCCAATATTGCATGAAGAGAGGCCACATACAAGAAAATTATCGTGGGTGGTTAGGTTTGTGTTGGACTTGTAGGTCCAACCAACATAGGTCCCAAAATTGTCCGAAGAGAAATGCGAGTGCCCCACTACTACCAACCGCGCAAGGAGGACAAGCTTTTGCCATGATCATGAAGGATATGACGACGCCACAAGGATGAGCTGATGGTAATTCATGGTAGATTATAGCAGTAGCATTATTGATGGTCCTATTATTGACTTTGGCTTGTGAGTACTCAAAATTTTCTGATAATAATGTTTTAGACTATTATTCCTAGTAGCTTTATTGAAATTTCGAGGACGAAATTTGTTTAAGAGGAGTAGATCTGTAAACCATTGGATCAATTTTTCCTATTTTAGTATAAATTATTAAATGCTTAATTATTTAAGTTAGTTAGATATAGATGAGAAGTGTGGATTTTGTAAACACATTCTAATCAGGGGCTTAAATGCAACTTGCCTTTCAAATCCAAATGAGTTGCTTTGGCCGTTTATTAAACCCCTGTAACCGAATAGGCTCTAATCCAAATTTGATTCTTCATGATCTTGTGATAAAATTACGAAAATTCAAATTTCTATTCTTGGTCGATCCCTCGTATTTAAAATCCTTAGTGTTCGAATAACAGTGGGTTTCTTCGAATCCTTAAGAGGACAGACCAAATCTCAATTTATATCAATATTGATACTATCCAGTCCCCTTAGAACATCTACATATATAATCATAGAGGAAGCAGCAGCCGCCTTTTTCTCATCATCGAAACCCTAAGTGTCCTGCTACTCCCCATATGCTTTTTCATCTCCATAGCACTCGAGAAAGAGCTAAGGCATTTCAGGAGTAAGCAAGTCTCGTACCAACCCTCATAGTAAGTCTACCTCTTTAAATTCTGTAAATTTCCCTACCATTAACTAGAACGTAGAATTGAAAATTGAGTGTTTGATGAAATACATAATAGGTGATAGTGTATTCATATAGGATATTGGGTATGTAGTGGTCAGGTTGTGTCACTAACACATTTTGGCTTGAGGGTGTTTTGGTCATTTGGTGAATTTTTGAATTTAATTGATTTATTGAATTGGTGATTGCTATCTTTGACTTATTGAGACTTTGTAGACTAGCCTAGAAGTAAACCCTAGCTATGGTGACCCTAGTCTAACTTAAGTTAACCCATTTCTAGTCATTAAGAACCAAGTTTGAAATAGGAGAATTAAGAATAGGACAATGGCTTATGA
This sequence comes from Iris pallida, assembly GCA_029216955.1. Taxonomy (NCBI): domain Eukaryota; kingdom Viridiplantae; phylum Streptophyta; class Magnoliopsida; order Asparagales; family Iridaceae; genus Iris; species Iris pallida. Next base: position 12,798,055 of record JANAVB010020997.1, read on the forward strand.
CTAGTGACTTATGTCCATGGCCCATAACATGAAACCCTAACCCTAGCTAAGCCCACCCATGGCCGGCCAACATAGGGTTTCCCACTCCTATTTAATATCCCATTTCCTTGTTCTTGCCTCTTTTGTGCTCAACCAAATTTTTAGAAGGAAAGGTAAATCCCCACTTTCCTAAATTCATAGTAATTCCATTTTTAATCCTTTTTGACCCAAATCTTTTGCATATGATTCTAATCAACCTCTACTTGCTTTGAGGAGTAATTTCAGTCTTAGAGCAATTTGGAGGATTTGGATAGCAACGAAAACCGTTTGATTTGGGACTTTTTCTTGATCCTTGCACACTATAGGTAAACCCTTCTAATTCTAATTTAATTCTGATTTTATTACATGATAGCCTAGATCTAGGTGTCCCCTAGCTGTAGTGAAGGATTGGTGTCGTTTGCATTAGGTTTTGTGTCCGTATCGGACACGTATCAAATCCCTAGTCTAGGTGTTTGTGGAAATGTGACAACCAATCTTTTGTGCTGATTTTGTAAATGTTTTTGAATAAATTCCACGATCTAGGGTTTGCTTGTTGATTTGTGTCCTTGGTAGTGGATTTGGAGTCGTTTCGTGTCCACACGAGGACACGAACATGCTATGACTGACCCGTGCGCACTGTCCTGCTACTCGGGCCCTAGTGCTCGCTGTATAGGATACGAGGACACGCTATTTTTGGGGAGAATGTCGAGGCAATGACTGACGTTGGTCTCCCAAAAATTGGGCACGAGTGGTTGGATATTCGAGGAGTTTTCCTCCCCGTACTGGTCGCACGTACTGTGATGCACGTACGATTTTTGCCACTGATACGTGGCTGGACACGACACGACACATGTTTTGGACACCGTGTAGGGTGTCAACCGTATAGTCCTACGTGTAGGCTATACGTGTGCACGTCCACGTGTCTCCACGTGGCCTGTGTCGTGCGCTGGACACATGTGCACGCGTGCACGATGCAGTCTGTGAGCAGTGTATCCGTACGTGTACTATGACTTGGACACGCCGTATCCGGCTCTAGTGTGACACGATAAGACTCTTGGGATACGAGCATAGGTGGGGGGGTTAATTACCAATCATTTATGTGTAATATTAGTATGTTTTTATATATCGATTTATAATTTCCCCTATTCTACTGATACATGTTCTCAGTTTTGAAATTCTAAATTTAGATTTCTATTTAAACTGAATTTTTGATGTTTTAATTACCATATTAATTCATTTACATGTGTATTAAATTACTGAAATGTTGGCTACATGATTTGGTGTGAGGATAACAGGGAATTGGGTTTTCGAATTGGTGTTTGGGACTAAATGTGGACTGTCAATTACAAACTAACGTTTCATTAAATTCCTGAGGATATGTGCACATTCACTGATTCCATGTTACACTGTTTTATGAATTCCTAAGAATCCTAAACTAACTGTCAATGGCACACACATTAATTCCTGAGAACCCTATCTCCTAACTGTCACATTGCTCTTTGATTTCCTAAGTTTCGATTTGTATTCCTGATATTACAAACTTGTAAACTGTTTCCCTGATTTCCTATTACATTAACTGTCATGTATCCTGAGAACATTTAGTATCACACACACACCCTAGCCAATATGCTAACACACACATATGGGACTGTCACATTATACACTGTTTCCAGTTACATATACACACACATGGCTGTCACATATTGCTACACACACACTATTCATGTTATCCTATTGACACTACACACCTTGACACCCTATTAGCTAGCTATGTACACATTCAATCACACACACAAACTGGAAAAATCTGAGACTTAGTATGCTATCTACTGATTCCTGTTAACACACATATTTCCTATTATACACCCTTCACTGTTAGCTAACCTACCTACTGTCATGTATATTCACACACACCACTTGACACTTATTTACAAGACACTACACACACACTAATCTATACACTAGCCTATGGCATATATCACACACACACATATGGTACACCCACACCACACATACACATGTATCTACCTCTCTATATGTAATATATGCATATGGCCTATATGTGATATAAATAAGTTGCCTATATTAAGCTAGTATATAGATAGATATATATAATGTATGAAATATGTTTGATGTATACTATATGGCATATAGCCTATGGCTCATAGCCTATGTATATGGCATGTATACACTATTGAATATGTGTTGATGACTTGTATGGCCTTATATTGTGTGTGTATGCTAGGATAGACATGGTTAGGCTTAGTGAGACTTGTTTGGGTTAGGCTTGACCTAGTTTGACTAGTGTAGTTGACTAGAGTTGACCAAAGGTTGGCTTTAGCCTAGATTGACCCCAAACATCATGTAGATGCATTGTAGCAGTCTATTTTACTATTTTAGACATGTAGTGACTTATACTGTTCTATAGGAGCCAGACACCACTTCTCGAATAGTATATTCTCTTCAGATATTCAGGATACCAGGGGAGTACATTCTCTGATCATTTCATATCTTGTTTAGGCTTATATTTCCTGCTTTAGATTATTTTACTTGACGATGACACGTTGGTAACACGGATTAGCACTATATGGATCTTTGTAGAAGCATGGAAAATATTGCTTTTAGTCCGACATCGGAAAGGAGAAGAAGAAAGGGCTCACTCCATTCTATAAATAGAGCCTCCTTACCTCCTTTGAAAAGGGCACCAACTTCCCTTCCCTCCTTCCAACTTGGACTCTTCCTACTACACACCTTCGGGTGCTAAGTCGAAAAAGTCTAGGGCAGTGCGGGCTTAACAAGCCCAGTCAACTGTCCAAACTACAGACCAACAGAGAGTCACGCTAACTGTTATGCGGGCCTCTGATGGAAAGTTGTACAGAACCGCCCGTGTCTAGCTTCCGGCAGAAAACGGACAGGGTAACGATCGAGCGCATTACTTTACTAGCCTCAGATCAGGGAGCAAATATGATGGTTTCATGCGGCTCAAAATTGTCCATGGAAAAGAATGGGATTTGCTATGCCGCCCGAAAATCAAAATGAAGCTTCATGCGGCTCACAAAACCCAGGAAGCTTCATACGGCTCAAAATTCAGGAAGCTTCATGCGGCTCAAAACCCAGGAGGCTTCATGCGGCTCACAAAACCTAGGAAGCTTCATACGGCCCAAAATGACCCAGAAAGTTTCATGCGGCTAAGAAAGCTTCATGCGGCCCAAAAAGCAGCGAAAAGCCTTATGCGGATTGAAATCCGCCTAAAGCAATAAATGTCTCTCTATGAAGCAAGTCATAATTACTCTGACACAAAAAAGTGACAACTCTGACAAAGATAAGAGCTCTGACATGAAGATGAGACGTGACATGCTCCTAAAAAGACGAGAAAATTATCATGATATCCAGCACAGTACGCAGTTCCAAAAGAGACTCTCCATTGGACTCAACCGTAAGACTCTTCATCCGGATCGCCTATGAGACACTCCCTATGCGCCTCAGTCATGAGACACCTCTCATGCGGCTCGAGCATGGAATAGCTCTCATGCGGCTCGAGCATGGAATAGCGCTCATACGGCTCGGCTATGAGACGTCTCTCATGTGGCTCGGTCATGAGATGTCTCTCATGCGGCTCAGTCATGAAGCATACCTCATGCGGCTCGGTCATGAGACGTCTCTCATGCGGCTCAGTCATGAAGCATACCTCATGCGGCTCGGTCATGAGACATTTCTCATGCGGCTCGGCCATGAGACGTCTCTCATACGGCTCGGCCATAAGACATCTCTCATGCGGCTCGGTCATGAGACCTCTCTCATGCGGCTCAGTTATGAAGCATACCTCATACTGCTCTCGGTCATGAGACGTCTCTCATGCGGCTCGGTCATGAGACGTCTCTCATGCGGCCCTGCCGTGAGACTACTCTCATGCGGCTCGGTCATGAGACCACTCTCATGCGGCTCGATCATGAGACCACTCTCATGTGGCTCGGTTATGAGACAACCTTCATGCGGCCCGGTCATGAGACAACCTTCATGCGGCTCGGCTGTGGGACAGTCCTTCATGCGGCTCAACCAGGATGCACCGTTCATGTGGCTCGCCATAAAGTGGTAGTTGGGACACGTGGCAGAAATTGACCAAGTCTTGACAGTTCAGATTTATGCAACAAACAGATCATGATCAATCTTAACCAATCCCCAACTGCCCACTTCTCAAGGAACGGTTACAAGAATGTGGCCCAAACTTTGCCACGTAGATGTACACCCCTACTTCTCATGAATTCTTATAAATAGAAAGGTGCTATTTCCTTGCAAAAAGACACACAGAGACACACAAAGAGAAAGCATTTCTTCGATGGAGCCGAGGTTGCGTTCGATGGTCCAAGGAGTAAGGCAGAGTTGATGGCACTTTCCCGAGCCTCTACCGTCACCCCCCAGAATCTAAATTAAATAATAGTACTTAGATTGCTTTTTCTAGATTTTGTTTCTAGGCTTTCTTTTGTACAAGCGAGTTTGTAATTGTGAATTAAAGTTCAGTCCTCCCATAAAACTGTTCTGTTCTTTGATAATCAATGGCAAACAATCTTGTCGTACGATGCTATCCCCTTAGCAGGTACATCGGGTATTTTATATTCGTGTACTTTATCGTGAGCATCGTGTACTCCTTGTATTCATGACATTCGTGTATAAATCGTATGAAATTGTGTACTCTCATGTGCTCACATGATCTTCGTGTATATTCCTCTTCGTGTGCAATAACATAACTTAACTGGATCCTTGTGTATTGATTGGGGGCGGGGGAGTAGAAGTGGTTATGTACTTAATCTTATAGATTACTCGTGTATAACCTCTGTAGATTACTCGTGTACAATATCATGACGTTTACATAACCATCTTGTACTCTGAATCACTAGCACTGATTAGTTCTCTTATATATTATAGCTATCTACTTACAGTCTATCTTTTACATTATGATGTTCTTTCAGTTTCATGCATCTTACTCTCTGGCATGTTTATATTTCCTAACCTGTTATGATTTGTTGAGATGTACTGTGCTCGCTCCTGTCCTGACTGGACCAGTTGAAAATATTACAGAGGACGAGGACGAGGTGTTCTGTTCCACTTATTACGGGATGACCCTAGAGGACTGTTGTGACCTGGACCAGCAGTAGGACCCTTTAGCAGTGGATGACACTCCTTTAGTCTAGGATGTCTTTTATCGTATTTACATTCTATGGAATACTATATTTGGGATTTTGAGATGTTATTCGAATTTGTGTTATCTTAGACACTTAGACTTCTATCTGGTTGTATCTCTGTGGACTGTATTTTATTTTATATCTATCTATCTTTTTATCTTATTCTACCTTAGATGTGATTGAGACTGTATTTTTCTATGTCACTTCCATTTAGAGTGTATATACTGTATAGATATCTTATATTGTTAGATGATTGACCTAGGACAGCGTTCTACCGCCGACACTGTTGCGTAGTCTGGACGTACCCACTTCTCATGCCCTTACTCTAGGGTGCGGGTCGTGACACGTTTATAGTGGTAGCCCATGCAGGTCGAGTTAATGTAGTGGTATTCGAACTAGAGTATCACTACAGCATGCAGTAGGATTAGGATATTTTTGAATGTACTCAATCACAATTAGGATTCTTTGAGAGATTCTTGGGACGACCCTTGAGAATCTTGTTTAAACTTTAATTTAAAATCCCTTCCCCTGTTTTGTTCGTTCTCACTCCTTGATTATTGAATTTGATTTTGATGGATCGTTGTTGATTTTGATTTTCCTATCGAAATGAATTTTATGGCCTGAGTTACGATATTTTCTGATAACATATGTTGACGGAAATAACAGGGGTGGTAAAACGTCTACTTGATTATGGAACCTGTAGTTTATCGCAGCCATATTAGCTGGCATAGCGGAAACATAAAGACCTGACTTCGGATGTACGTATCTTGGTTATGAGATTTAGAATTTCTCGCAGCTATACTAGTCGACGTAGCGAGATTTCCAGACGACATGATTATAGAGGTGCATACCCCAGTTATGGAATCTATCGTTTATCGCAGCCTTGCTTACTGGCATGGCGAGAACTCTGAGTAACATGATTTTTGAAACATACATATGATTATTAGATTGTATCTTAAGAAGGTTTTAAATATATCATCTCTATCGTACCCTTCTGTTGTTATAAATTATATTTCATCATCTAATAACTTAGGAGTAAGGATATTTAGTTTTGTAGAGCTTATTCATATATAGTTCTTTTATAGTGTAATGATATGATGATTTGTAGAGTGTCTTTACTCTAGAGATGATAGCTAGCATTGATATTAGAATAATAACCCTTTGTAGATGATTCCCCTGTTATTTATAATACCTACCAATTTTCATATAGGATGCTAGTCTGCCTTACAGTCTTGATGATTTCTTATTATTTCCCTTACCCTTTCCAGTAGGACACCCATGACCAGAGCCAGTCCTTGAGTGTAGCTATAGCTTCACCTGAGACTGAGGGTTTTCCTCTGCCTCCTATAGTGGTACCCCATACCATATTCTTGGGGGGTTTTCTGATGGAGCTCAGATATACGGACTCTCTAGGATGTGTTGGAGGCACAGAGAATCCAGGCTGAGACCTTGAGGGAGCAGTGTCCAGTTCCACCTAGAGCCTCAGAAGTACCCAGATTTTAGCCTAGACCTTAGTATGTCTTTTGAGATAATTGACCCATATTGCTTGTATGTTTTGATACCTTGTGATTGCTTTGTGCGGTAGTATGACTAGAATGACTAGAAGGGAACCCTAGAGAGAGTATTCTAGGTAGACGAATATTTTTTCTGTGAATTTGATTTCTCGAACGTTAGAGATGTCAACATTTGGAAACTTCCTTTCTGAGTTTGTAGTAGACGAGATTGTCTTCATCTTGATATATTATGTCCCGCTCAAACTTGTTCCCTTATGCTACTTTCGAGTCACAGCTTTCGGTTCAATTTAGGCCATTGACCATTTCCACTTTAATTATGATTATCATATGCATATTGCCATGACTTTTAAATTAGGAGCACAAGATTAGTTGTTTTCTCAAAACCAACTTCACATGTATGACCTATACCTGACACCCTTCACCCATGACCTTTGTGTCCTACTCGGACACGCCATCTTGTGCTTCATCATTATCACACGACTTTTCTGACACATTAGACTCAGATACACGATTCACACTTCACTCTCTTGCAATTGACACTTCATTCCCTGATACTTAGGCATATAACCTACAATTTGATCATGTCCTGTATCTATATGAACTACTGCACTACCTTAGTATCCTGTATACATGAAATGTCCACACAAATTGGCCCTGCACTTCACATAACATTCCTTACATATCCTTGATTCACATACACTCATTCATTTCATGTACTTCACATACTTTCACCACTTGCATATCCTGCAGTATATCATATTAACCATTGTATGTTCTATTTACTTGATATCCTTATTAGTTTCACTGATACTCATCAAGTATCAGAACATGAGACCATGTCCTGACCACATCTCATCATCCTTCATAATTCAACCCCTTTTCATGATTTGCTCAGCCAATGTAGGGTCATGTCCCTATAGAGTAACCCACCATAGCTTCTTAGGTTCAACTTTCCTCCCAACCTATATGTAGTGTCAGAGTTCATTTTATTATAAGTTCAGACCTTCACCACCTTTCATACCTGTATTGGATGTCTTGCCTAACTTGCATTCTCCACTGAATACAGAGATTTACATGGCTCATTATACTGTACTGTCAAACTTTAATCATTGCATCACTGCACCCACTCTGATTTGTCTCACAATAGGACATTAGTTGAGTATCAGTTCCAGTTTAGCCACTTAGGCATTGTTCCAAGCCCTCATATTTAAGTTCAGGTTGAGTGTTGTGTTCAGTCACACTATCTGTCCAAGGCATTGTCCTGCTTCCAGGGTTAACCACATTGCATGTCCTGTCCCTTTTATTTTGATTAAATTGCTGCTTGTGCTAGTAAACCTCCATGTTAGGCTAATACTATGCATTGTTTACATATTATAGGGATATATGTGATAAGTGATATGGGTTAAGGGGTTCTGCATATATTATATAGATTAGGCATATGTAATGGTTAGTCTATATGTATGCATAGATGATACACTTAGAATAGTGTGGGTTCTATGGGTTACATTAGGGATATATGGGTATTAGAGGATAAGATATATGGGGTTATGTGAGGTATTTTAGAGTATGTGTTATGGTTAAGGGTTAGAAGTTATGAGTCTAGTTTAATGTAGAGTATACATGTGTATGTTTTGAACTTAGGATTTAGTTGGCCTTGATTTTTTTTTTAGCACTATAGTCTATTTTAGTCTAAACCCTAGATTAGCCATTGACCCAATAGTCCAAGTTGACTTAGTTGACTAGTTATTGACCAGTAATTGATTATTGACTATGTTTGACTTAGTTGACTGGAGATAGGATTAGAAGCAGGTTGTTGTTGTGTTTGTTTGATCATGTTTGATTATTTAGTAACTTGAGACCTTGTTTGTGATTAGGTTGGAGACAAAGTTTTTTTTTGCAGATATCTCCGACTCGTGGTACCATACGTTTTGGTGGAGATGGAAAGGCTTGGCCCACGCTTCATCGGACCTTTCGTGATCAGCGGGAGGGTCGGTGACGTGGCTTACAGGCTAGACTTGCCACCTGCACTAGTTGGTGTCCACAACGTATTCCATGTATCACAGTTGAGACGGTACGTGGCTGACCCTAGCCATGTACTTGATCATTCAGAGATTGAGGTGGGGCCTACTCTCAGTTATCCAGAGCAGCCAGTGGAGATTCTGGATCGTCGAGAGAAGGTGCTGAGAAACCAGGTGATACCTTTGGTTTGCGTCGCATGGAGGCATCATTCTCCAGCAGAGTCTACCGGGGAGTGGGAGGATGAGATGTGCGAGCGATACCCATATCTGTTTGGACCCTTAGATATGATTGTATATCCTTCTCATCGGTTTAGTTTCACCTTTTAATTTCGAGGACGAAATTATTTTAAGGGGGTAGATTTGTCACTACCATATTTTAGCTTGAGGGTATTTTGGTCATTTGGTGAATTTTTGAATTTAACTGATTTATTGAATTGGTGATTGCTATCTTTGACTTTGACTTATTGAGACTTAGTAGACTAGCCTAGAAATTAACCCTAGCTATGGTGACCCTAGTCTAACTTAAGTTAACCCTAGATATGGTGACCCTAGTCTAAATTTGACTTATTGAGACTTATTAAGAATATGACAATGACTTATGACTTGTGACTTAACCCTATGGCCCATAACATGAAACCCTAACCCTAGCTAAGCCCAATGGCCGGCCAACATACGGTTTCCCACTCCTATTTAATTTCTCCTTTCCTTGTTCTTGCCTCTTTTGTGCTCAACGAAGTTTTTAGAAGGAAAGATAAATCCCCACTTTCCTAAATTTATAGTAATTCCATTTTTAATTCTTTTGACCCAAATCTTTTGCATATGATTCTAATCAACCTCTACTTGCTGATTTTGAGGAGTAATTTCAGTCTAAGAGCAATTTGGAGGATTTGGATAGCAATGGGAACCGTTTGATTTGGGGCTTTTTCTTGATCCTTGCAACCTATAGGTAAACCCTTCTAATTCTAATTTAGTTCTGATTTTATTGTATGATAGCCTAGATCTAGGTGTCCCCTAGCTATAGTACAGGATTGGTGTCGTTTGCATTAGATTTCGTGTCCGTATCGGACACGTATCAAATCCCTAGTCTAGGTGTTTGTGGAAATGCCACAACCAATCCTTTGTGCTGATTTTGTAAATGTTTTTGAATAAATTCCTAGATCTAGGGTTTGCTTGTTGATTCGTGTCCTTGGTCAGTGGATTTGGAGTCGTGTCGTGTCCACACGAGGACATGAACGTGCTGTGACTGACCCGTGCACAATGTCCTGCTACTCGGGCCCTAATGCTTGCTGTACATGACACGAGGACACGCCATTTTTTGGGAGAATATCGAGGCAATAACTGACATTGGTCTCCCAAAAATTGGGCACGAGTGATTGGGTATTCGAGGATTTCTCCTCCCCGCAATGGTCGTATGCACTGTGTTGCACGCACGATTTTTGCCACTGATACGTGGCTGGACACGACACGACATGTGTTTTTGATACTGTGCAGGGTGTCGACCGTGTAGCCCTATGTGTAGGCTACACGTATGGACGGCCACGTGTCTCCACGTGGCCTGTGTCGTGCGCTGGGCACATGTGCATGCTTGCACGATGCAGTCTGTGAGAAGTGTGTCTGTGCGTGTGTTATGACTTGGAAACGCCGTATCCGGCTCTAGGGTGACACGATAAGACTCTTGGGATACGAGCACAGGTGGGGTGTTAATTACCAACCATTTACTTGTAATATTAGTATGTTTTTATATGTCAATTTGATATTTCCCCTATTCTACTGATATATGTTCTCATTTTTGAAATTATGAATTTAGATTTCTATTTAAACTGAATTTTTGATATTTTAATTACCATATTAATTCATTTACATGTGTATTAGATTACTGAAATATTGGTTACATGATTTGGTGTGAGGATAACTGGGAATTAGGTTTTCGAATTGGTGTTTAGGACTAAATATGGACTGTCAATTACAAACTGACATTTTACTAAATTCCTGAGGTTATGTGCACATTCACTGATTCCATGTTACACTATTTTTTGAATTCCTAAGAATCCTAAACTAACTGTCATTGGCACATACATTAATTCCTGAGAACCCTATCTCCTAACTGTCACATAGCTCATTGATTTCGTGAGTTTCGATTTGCATTCCTGATATTACAAAATTATAAACTGTTTCCCTGATTTCCTATTATACTAACTATCATGTATCCTGAGAACATGTAGTATCACACACACACCCTAGCCAATATGCTAAAACACACACATGGGACTGTCACATTATACACCGTTTCGAGTTACATATACACACACATGGCTGTCACATATTGCTACACACACACTATTCCTGTTATCCTATTGACGCTACACACCTTGACACCCTATTAACTAGCTATGTACACATTCAATCACACACACAAACTGGAAAAATCTGAGACTTAGTATGCTATCTACTGATTCCTGTTAACACCTAGATTTCCTATTACACACCCTTCACTGTTAGCTAACCTACCTACTGTCATGTATATTCACACACTCTACGTGACACTTATTTACAAGACACTACACACACACTAATCTATACACTAACCTATGGCATATATCACACACACACACATATATGGTACACCCACACCACACATGTATCTACCTCTCTATATGTAATGTATGCATATGGCCTATATGTGATATAAATAAGTTGCCTATATTAAGCTAGTATAGATATATATACATAATGTATGAAATATATGTGATGTAGACTATATGGCATATAGCCTATGGCTCATAGCCTATGTATATGGCATGTATACACTAGTGAATGTGTGTTGATGACTTGTGTGGCCTTGTATTGTGTGTGTATGCTAGGATAGACATGGTTAGGCTTAGTGAGACTTGTTTGGGTTAGGCTTGACCTAGTTGACCTAGTTTGACTAGTGTAGTTCACTAGAGTTGACCAAAGGTTGACTTTAGCCTAGAATGATCCCAAACATCATGTAGATGCATTATAGCAGTCTATTTACTATTTTAGACATGTAGTGACTTGTACTGTTCTATAGGAGCCAGACACCACTCCTCGAACAGTATATTCTCTTCGGATATTCAGGATACCAGGCGAGTACATTCTCTGATCATTTCAAATCTTGTTTAGGATTATATTTCCTCCTTTAGATTACTTTACTTGATGCTGACACGTTGGTAACACGGATTAGTACTATATGGATCTTGTCATGCGATGTTATCCCCTTAGCGGGTACATCAGGTATTTCATATTCGTGTACTTTATCGTGATCATCGTATACTCCTTATATTCGTGACATTTGTGTATAAATCGTGTGAAATCGTGTACTCTCATGTGCTCACATGATCTTCGTGTATATTCCTCTTCGTGTGCAATAACATAACTTGACTGGATCCTTGTGTATTGATTAGGGGCGGGGGAGTAGAAGTGGTTATATACTCAATCTTGTAGATTACTCGTGTACAACCTCTGTAGATTACTCGTATACAACATCGTGTCGTTTACATAACCATCTTGTACTCTGAATCACTAGCACTGATTAGTTCTCTTATATATTGTAGCTATTTACTTACAGTCTCTCTTTTACATCATGTTGTTCTTTCAGTTTCATGTATCTTACTCTCTAGCATGTTTATATTTCCTAACATGTTATGATTTGTTGAGATGTACTGTGCTCGCTCCTGTCCTGACTGGACCAGTTGAAAATATTGCAGAGGACGAGGCTGAGGCGTTCTGTTCCACTTATTACGGGACGACCCTAGAGGACTGTTGTGACCTGGAACAGTAGCAGGACCCCTTAGCAGTGGATAACACTCCTTTAGTCTAGGATGTCTTTTATTGTATTTACATTCTTTGGATTACTATATTTGGGATTTTGAGATGTTATTCGGATTTGTGTTATCTTAGACACTTAGACTTCTATCTGGTTGTATCTCTGTGGATTTTATTTCATTTCATATCTATCTATCTTTTTATCGTATTCTACCTTAGATGTGATTGAGAGTGTATTTTGCTATGTCACTTCCATTCGGAGTGTATATACTATACAAATATCTTATATTGTTAGATGATTGACCTAGGACAGCGTTCTACCGCCGACACTGCGACGTAGGCTGGACGTACCCACTTCTCGTGCCCTTATTCTAGGGTGCGGGTCATGACAGGTTGCCGAGTAACAGAGGTCAAGGGGGTACGTGTGTCAAAAGAAGGAGACTTTGGTCGAGGAGTGTCACGACCTGCACCCGCTTTTCGGATATGAGACGTGTCAAAGCCAACCTACGTCGCAGAGTCGACGGTAGAACGCTGTCATGGCCAAGATGCTCAAAATTACAAATATAACATTTATTGCTCATTCACATTATTAAATCAAATCTACAAATTATTACAAGATTTATATTTAAAGAAAAGTACAAAGTTCTTACAAGTAATGAAAATGATATCACATCTATCTAATTTCTAGGTTTTGGTCTTCGAGTACACCCGTATCTCCCAATGCTATGTGAAGCCACAGCTAACCTGAAAAATGTTGGTTTCCAGTCAGGAATGGAACGAGTACATTCTCACAACAGAATCAATAAATGATGAAATCCATAAATCTATAAATAATAATGAAATACACGACGAAAAGATAAGCATAGAATCATGACAAGAACTGAGCATGGTGGAAATGACCGGTGAGTACTGAAACAAAGTAGACATGTAGCTAGTAAAGTATACTGTAGAACCAAAAATTGTACCTATCTAGTGAGTTGAAATACTACTTCGACATGTAACGGCTAAGGGTAAATCTGACACCCCGCACATGAAATGTGCGACTGCTATTAGGCAAGAATAAGATCCGACACCTCGCACGTGAAGTGTGCTACTGCTATTAGGTAAGAATAATTTTGGGTTTATTTACATATCTAGAGTATTTCCCCACCCGACCAGTACTCATGGATCCAAACAGGTTACGAACACAGTAATAGATTGGTCATGAACAACATACAAAGAATCCACAACTACTATCTCGTGTAACATCGTGTCAAAAACCAATAAAATATCAATGTAAAACACTACTACTTATATGATTCATAGAGATAATCAAATATGAAAACTATCAGAGATGTACTAGCCTGAGGTCTTGGGCTAGGAAAACCGATAATACTATACCACTCAATGAGCCACAACAGTCAACACATGCAAGAGTCTCCGGATGCTGAAATAAATATTACCAACATTTTTAGAATAGTCAAATTAGCTAGAATTTCCTGTCCTTAAGTCCAATTCTGGACACAGGGAAAAAACGATAATTTTGGGTCAAAACGGTATCCGCCGTTGGACCCGTTTTGCACCAAAAAATGTACCAAAGTCTATGGACTCTAAAGTCGTCAAACTACATGTCTACATGTCCGATTTTTCGATACGAACCCAACCGTATGTCCAAAGTTGGATTCCGACGGTCCGTGCACAAAATCGTCCGTTGGGTCGGATCGTGGGGCCCATAAAACGATGATCCGGTCAACTGTCTCATAATCGGACCAAACGTGGCATACCGGACCAAAAAATGATAGGTCATGTTGGCGCAAGTTTCCTTTCGATCTGACGAGTGTGCAAAAAGTAATTGTAGTTTGTGCAAAGTAGTCGATACGGTAAATTTTGACGGATATGTATCAAATTCGTTACGCACAAGCAACCAATTTGAATTTCGTCAAAGACCATACGTCCACAAAGCCATTACGCACCTTTCGATGCTTTCGGTTCACGACTACGTCGTCCGGATTGGCGGGACGCACGTCGTATCAAAGGTTTTTTTAATGTTTTGAAAACAATTTTTTGGTAAACTTTGGGATCCGATTTCTCGGCGCATAGTCGATGAAATTGACTTCTGCAAAATGGGTTGTGGAGTCCTATCGCTTGTCTATAAACCTATTCAAGCACATTTTTGAATTAGTTAAGGGATTTGCGAGGATTCGCTTCCCAACAAGGTGTTTGGACTGTTATATGCTGTCCTATTTCGGGGTGTTTTTTGTCAACTTCTCGTCAACTTTCTGGGCGACCTACATTCTACAAAAATAGAATAATTGAATAGACCTGTAGGCCTATCGGTTGTGCTCGTAGCTGAAGTAGAAATTCTAGGAACAATCGACTACATGTCACGAAAACTTACGATGAAGTTGGCCCGCACAGCCTGCTGTTGCTGTCGCATCCCTGTTTTACTCGCGTGCGTGTGGCCTCCGACGGCTTGCGTGGCTGCGCGTGACAGTTCAGGTGTACCCGCCGTCGGTCCAGCTAGTGGGGCGCAGTTGTGGTGGCGGCGGTTGTAGATAGGAGTCGGGTTAGAGTTTAGCACGGCCCCCCCGCCCCCTCTCGATCTCTATATATATAAATACTGTGTAAACGTGGGTTGTTCTCTCGGGTTGGCCCTGATGTTGCTTGTGGCTGGGCTGGGTTCTTGGGTTTCACTGCTGGGTTTGGGGGTTGCTTGATTTTATTTTATTTATTATATATTTCTTTTTTTTCTTTTTCTCTTTGTCTTCTATTTATTATATATATATACATTATATATACAACTATTTATACCCCAACTATTTACACCCTTTTAGTTACATATAAAAAATATTTATTAAATTTATATAATTAAAATATGTAATATTCTCATAGTGCCTATTATCTGTATACTGTAAATATACGTACATATATATATTTACAAATATATATAACCTAACAATTCTCAAAATCTCAAAGCCATTTCTGGGCCATGTTACCATATACTCAGGAACCAATTATCAATCTCTATATAAATACACATATACTACATACAATACCCATTTATATAAAATTACCTATTTATTCATTAAAATAGATGCACTGACTAAATCACACACATAATTATCTATATGGACCTCTTTGGATGTTCTACATGTTCACATGGGCTGGGGCTTGGTTTGGGTCCAGTCCGGACTATTTCGGCATAACTGGGTTTCCTAAAAGTCATTAAATAAATGACTTAATTAAATTCTTTTTAGAGGTGAGGTCGCCACTTTGCCTGGTTTTCCTAGTTAGGACACACTTATGGCTGGGTCTTCCTTGGCATGGCTAATACACTAGTCAAAGCATGCGACTGGACTATCCGTGCCATGATTCTTGGTCATCTTGTACTTCAAAACTCAACCATGGCTAAAGTCATCTACCGTAATAATTATCTAATTAATTATTTATAAAATCCTAAAAATCATAATTTTAATAAAATAAAATAAAAATATATTAATATTTCGGGTAGGGGGATTACAAATCTACCCACCTTAGAAATAAATTTGTCCTCGAATTTAAGGACTACAAGGATAGGCAGACTTGGTAGATTGATGAAAGGTAGTAGAAATTTATGATAAAGAAATTGATCGAATAAAATAAATAAAATATGAGAAATGCTTGAAACACTAAAAGCCCTAAAATGCTCTCAACTTTAACTTTTGAAACAAGTTTGATAAGGAAAATAATCATGAACAAAGTATCGACGAAATCTGCCTTCAATCCCGACAAATAAAATATGTGAATAAGTAAATGAATAAAAATTTTTGAAACTCCGAAAAAGGAAATCTAGGGATTTGAACCAATCATGCCCCAAATCATTCATAAAATATTTTCTAAAATAATACCTATTACTTTAAATAATCCTAGTAATAAAATCAATTACCAAAATATTGATAAGAATAATTCAGATACTTATAGCTGTATATTTTTTCACAAATGCAATATCTTCTAAAATAATATAGTAGTAATTTAAATTTAATATAACTCTTGATAAAATAGTAATTCTAATAATCGTAGAATAAAATCTCTTCTGAAGTTTTGCAAATCACTCCTCACTTTTTTTCCCAAAATATCTAAAATAGAAATATAATAAAAATTATTTTCCGATTTGGAAAAATAATTAAACTAAAATAAACTAAATGGAGAATGTAAGAAAACAAAAAGTAGGCTTACGACCTACCCACCTTAGAATGATTTGTCCTCGAATTTAAGGACTAGGTTGATCAAATCTTTCTAAGATTAAAATAAATATTGGATTTAACAAATCAAAATCAATCCATAATGATTTTAAAAATATTTCAAGATTTTATTAAAATATAAAAATGCATTTGATCGAATCTAAATATAATACAATAATAATTTAAATGAATAATATGTTTATCAAATGACTTAGAAAATATGGTATATATTACTTAAACAATACATATCTTGGTTAGTCCAAGACTGAATCAAACTAATTATAGTATAACAAAATAAATTTAATTGATAATTAATATTAGCAAATAATTTAAACGATATTTTATAAATTCTAAATCCAAAATAGTTTGAAAAAATTTCTGTTGTCATCAAAATATATTCGATAGTGGTTACAAATAAAATCAATTTTCTAACTAAATTTTATTAAAATAAAACAAAATAAAAGTCTTGAAAGCAGGGATGTGGGTTTACAATTCTACCCACCTTAGAAATATTTCTTCTTCAAAATTTCAAAGAGCACGATTAGGAACGACTATGAAGAATAATCGAGAAACCAAATTTTTAATTGATTTGAATAAAACGATGAATGGTATAATCAAGGGAGTGATATGATTCATGATCTAATTAGTCACGCGTAAAAATGATAAAGATAATAGACAAAAGGAGGGTGTAATTTGGTACTACCAGTATTCGGTCAAATGGTCTAATTGACAAGCAATTATTTTTAAGAACGATCAAGAGTGAAATGGTTGGGCATTACCAATCTATGGTCAGCATGGTTAAGTCATTACCAGCTTTTTAAGGAATGACCAAGGTTCTCGATAAAATCTAAACAAAATTTTAGTCGCATTTGAGAGGCAGTCACGATCAAGGATAATCGTGCAAGTCATCCAAGCAGGGTGGAAATAGAAAGTTGGCACGAGCATGATCATGATCAAAATAGTCATGACCGTAGTTGGAACGAAGGTATAATCTTAGCTATAATTTAGTTGAAAGTATAGACACGGTTATGATTTAGTCTTGATAAAAATGGTTTAAGATCGATCAAAATTGAAATCATCTTGGTACGAACAACTAGTTAAACAAAATTATTTAGGCACGATCAGGGAATTGAATTCTAGGATGACAAGCGAATTAGCATGATCGAAATAGAGTTGAATAGTTTGGTCATGATCAAAAGGTATTTAAGGATGATCCAAATCGAAATTGTTCTAACACGATCGATTGTGTCGGCATGATCATAGAATCAAACCTAGAAAAGGATACGAATTTGACATGATCAAAATATAATAAAAGGAGTCTAGTCATGATCGAAATTGTTCAAGGATGATCAAATCCAAAAATGCTTAAAATATTTATCCCGAATTATTTAGGCACGAGTTTAGAATCAAAATCTAGATAAGTTTAGGAATCCAGTCGAAATTACATTAAAAGATGACAATCTGAAAATAGAAGGATAAGAAAGGAAGGGAGAATTACCAGTTTATCGAGAAGATTGTGACTAAGAACAGGCACGAATCAATTTGAAAACTTAATAGTTATGTAACTCCTCTCCCTGAATTTTCATTTTTTTTATTCCTTTTAATTAATGTGTTAAAGGTAATTTCTCTCGTCGGGACTTTGTGAAAGATATATTATGATTAATTCTTTCATCAAGAACTAGTTTTAAAAATTATATTTGAGAATACTAATTTGTTTTAACAAAAGTATTTATTATTGGAATTATGAAGGACGTTGGTAAATATCTTGGATTTTATTAACATTAGTTTCAAATTCAATTTGAAATCATATGTATTTTTGGAAACCATGAAAAGATTTTTATTAAAGTATTTTAAGTTGAGGTTTGGAATTATAAAAAATATATATACTTTTACATTATCTATTATTTCTTTAATAATTTTATGATGATCAATTATTCAATTTTGGCTTGAATTTATTTTGATAGGTTCAGAAATATTTATTATTATCTTAATTGAAATTCGGTTATAAAGGAGATTAGAATTTATGCATTTAAATTATCTTATATTAATTATTACAATCATTAGTAGATTGTGATTAGATCGATTTTGCCTAAACATTATTTGAATTGGAATGGGATTTATAAGATTTAGACTTTGATAAATATTAAATATTATTTATATTATAGTAGTAATCAACTATCCGATTTAGATAGCCATATATATCATTTAAATTATTAACTTGATATCGATTATATTGACCTTAATTTTAAATATTTATTAAGTTTGTATTAAAATTATCGAGTATCGTCTTTGAATGATAATAAGATTTATGAAATTATTTTTAATAAGATTTTAGATTAATAAAAATATACTTTAAATTATTTTGATTATATTAGGTATTGTATTTAAATATGATGAGTATTATTTGAATTAAGATTTAAGTTATACTATTATATTTTAAATTACTTATATAGTGAAAAACATCATCTTTAACTATTATGATTGGTCAAGTGTATAGTAGTATTGCAGAATGAGAGAATCCATGTAGATTAAACATTTTATAATTATTATCCTTTAAATTCTAATCTTGATAGAATTCTCAGAAACAAATTTTATCTCTACGTTAGTATATACGTACATCCCCTCTTCTCCATATTTGTTTTCATCACCATTAACTCTCCTCTAAAACTGTTTTTCTATCCATAATTCTTCTCCCTTACGACTCTTTTCTTCCACACATAACACCCACGATCACCACTGTGTCAATATCACCGCCATTACCACAACAACCATAGACGTGTCATCGTGTTTGTGTCCAGCCATCGACTCAACATAACCTTCGTGTCAGCCGAGTGTCCGGCCTTGGGTTCGACCCCGAGTGTCTGCATCCGTCCTCTTCATCAAGTTCTTTACATTAGAGCATATCTTCGTGTCCGAATCGGACATGAACACAGAAACGGAAAAGGGATCACGTGTCTAACATCCGAACACGACCCAATTGTACAGCAAAAAAGAATAACAATAATAAACCCTAACCCTAGTTTTCTGTTGTCGGTGACTCTGCCGCTGACCTCGTGTCGACCGTCGTGCCAGACCCGCACGGGCCAGAAGCTCGAACTAGCGTGCGCCTCCCCGAGTCAGAGCGCCACCGCGACCGCTCCGATTCTGGGCCGACGCCGTGACTTCCTCTTCCCGGCCGACCCCATCGATCAGCCGTCCACCGCTTCTTCCCGCCTTCCTCTATATCCGGCCGGACCACTGCCCCAACAGCGCTGATCATCTGTGCTGACCGCCGCACCCCGACGACCTACGATCGGATCCTCTCGCGAAGAGCTCCTCCATGACTCTCACACTCGCCTCCTTCGTAGCTGTCGGCCGACGTCGAGTCGTCGCGTCTCACCATAGCGACCCCGCGCCTCCGCTTATGTCCTTCGTGTGCCGCCAAGTGGGGAACTCTTCTCCACCGCTCCTACGCTTCTCGAGAGCTCCTCCGCCGAGGAGACGCGCTCAGGAGTGCCGGCTTTCGATCACCCCTCTTTTCCCAAATGGTAACTCTTTCTCTCTCTCTCTCTCTCTCTCTCTCTCTCTCTCTCTCTCTATCTCTCTCTCTCTCTCTTCCTTGCTATTGGAGGGAAGAATTAGTTTATTTCTACTATAGATGAGAGAAATGAGAATTGATATTAACTCTCCTTTAGTCACTCTAATGATTACACTCTCTTCCTCTCCATTAATTGACCTTCAGCAAAACCGAGAGGGAGAGAGATGTGAATGAGTAGTATTATAAAAATTAATGATATAGATTAATCTGTATATTATGTATATTAGTATACATATATGGATAGTACTTATTATTATTAGTTGCCATTATTATTATTGTTGTTATTGGCACTAGTGTTATTAAATAGATTATCGTAGGAAATTATATATTTTTCAGAATTATATTGTGACATAGAGGATATTGAGCTTATATATAACTGGTCTTCATGATAAGTATTTTTCTAATGGACCGGGCTCGGTCCCTGGGCCAAGATGTTAATAAGTAGTGGTATTTTGACATTATTTAGGCCTTAGACCTTGGCTTTAGAATTGGGATATGAATTTTACACATATTTTTAGGCTGTACTGAATAATTATGGGTTGTGCATAAGTGTAGTTTATTTTTACCATAATATTAAAAGTTATATTTTATTATCTTATGGGCCATTTGGCTTAAAACCTTTTGTTTTATAAATAAATATTTTGGGGCTTATATATTGTATATAGTTGATTTATATAGCGGTTATTGTTAAATAGAATTTTATAATTTCTATAAAGATATAAATATTTTTGTAATATAAATATATTGTTATATTAGTTTTACCTACTATAAATTAGGATTTTATTATGTTTTATGTTATAAAAAGGAATATATAAATATTTCTAAAATATGTTAATAAATAAATGGCCTCCTCAAAAGTTTTATTGGGATTAAAGGGATAACTCCTATGTGTTAAATATTTTATTAGGCTTAAATGGAGAACAAAAAGAATATAAGTTAGCTGGATATATTTTCATATTTTATAATTACTTAGACCATCCTAATATTATTTTTCTAACTATATAGTTAATTGATTAGTGATTTTGCTAGCTAACTAGTAAATATTTTTCTAAAAATGTTATATATATATATATATATATATATATATATATATATATATATATATATATATATATATATAATGAAATTACTATCGATTATAAATCTTAAATTGTGACTAATCATATTCCTTTTATGGCGAATACCGAAACCTTTCACATATACCATAGGCTAATCGGACTATGCTAGACCCAACAAGATGGTTTATTTTACCAGCTAAGGACCTCAGGCAAGTACACTTTCTGATTGCTTTTCGATTCATAGTAGTCTATACATTTCATGTTTATACATATGTCTTGCTGCTTGTTGACACGCTCGTCACACGGAGTAGTCGAGAGGAGAAATATCTTAGTAGACATGTGGACTACCAGAACTATCCCCATGATGTTTATTCGTGAATAATAGCAGCTGCACACGACACGCGCAGGGTGCCGAATTTACCCCCTAGCCGTTCACATGTCGAAACGAATATTTTACATCACATAGGTAGTTGTATTTTATTTATTTTTCTTGTCTTCTTCCCCACCTGCCATGTCATCAGTTACTTTCTAGTTTCCATATCTCATATATTATTTTAATGTCTTGTTAATTCTATTGTGTTTTTGCATTGTCGTCGGTTTGTGTGATTGTTCCATTCCTGATTGGAAACCAATATTTTTTAGGTTAGCCGTGACTTCTCTTAACGTGGGAGATACGGGTGTACTTGCAGGCCAAGACCTAGAAACTAGTTTAATACTTAAACTGTTGTAAATGTTGGTGAGACTTTGTATTTCTTTTCAAATATAAATCTTGTAACTGTTGTAATAAATTTTAGAAATGTGAATGAGCAATAAATTTTAGAAATCTTGTAACTGTTGCATCATGGCCGTGATAGCGTTCTACCGCCGACTCTCCGACGTAGGCTAGCTTGGACACGTCTTGTATCCGAAAAGTGGGTACGGATCGTGACAAGTTTTTATGGTGGCCCATGTAGGTCAATTTTTGCAAAAAGTTGCGAACTCGTGGTAGTACCACATTGGTCGTACTGCTGCGAGCCTGCGACTAGGAAATGCTCATTCACAACTAGGAGTAAATCAAATTTTAAGAGAATGGTTAGGACTAGGAGTCCCTAATTTAATTTGATATTTGGGTAGTTAAGGTTGCTACATAGGTCTCACTAGATGACTTTCATAGAAGGATGCACTATCGTATTTTGATTAAACTACAAGAAATTTTGCTTATAGTGACGAAAGTCAGTGACGGAATGAATATTCAGTCACTAGTAAAAGATTAATTATGTCGGATTAAGGAAAACGTTAGTAATACTATTTCTGACGGAATAAATATTTAATGGTGACGGACTATGCAGTCACTAAACTTTATTTAATTATTAAATGAGAAGATAGACATAAAATTTTTAAATATGTTTCATAAAAAATATTAGGGACTTTTAAATCAGTCACTAAAAAAAATAGTTTAATATTAAATTATAATTTAATAAGAAAAATAATCTAATTGTTTTAAATATTTATGGGACCGGGTTAGCGGGATTGAAAAATTGGACACCACTTTTTTCTCACCCGTGCCATCATTTTTTCCTTTACAGAATATTTGGTCATAAATGGTTTATGATTCTCTCCTCCTCTAAATATTTACTCCTCTAAAATTTTCTCTTCCTCTCCTCCTCCTCTAATCCTTCTCTAGGTCATGAGGATTTTCTTCTCCTTTAATTCTCTCATCTCTTCTGTTATTTATTCATCTCCTCCTTCTCTAATAATTTTTCTTTTGTTTTAAAGGTGCTCAAATAGATAGGTCAGCGGAGTTCAATTCTCTTCGACCACTCTAGGTCAGTGAAGTTCAACCATTTTCTACCGCTTTTTGTCCAGGAAGGAAGTCCCATCGGCTCCATGGAGAAATCCCACCGACTCAAGTAAATTTTAAAACCCTAACCATAATTTTCTTTCCCTATTTACACTATTTTTATATTCTTTAATTGTTTGTTTCTACAATTTTCTAATTTTATTTGCGTAGGAATGTGACTATATCTTTTTAGTGACGTAAGACGTTGGAATTACGACAATGAGCATATGTCCAAGCACTGGGACCAGAGACGCAAAATCGAGTACGTGGTCAGGGACTTGGTATGACGCGAAATCGAGTGCTTTATCATGTTTCATCATTAAAATTTAGAACATCAATTTGTGTTGATGTACAATGTATTTTTTTGTTAATAGCAGACTTAACTTTGTTTTGGAGTATATTTTATTTTTTGAGTTGTTTGTCTAATCTGATGAAAATATTATTTTTTGCTTCAAAATTTTTTTAGTAAGAGTCCACTTATATTATCTTGGATGAAGAAATTGTGATTTTAGCAGAATGTGGTAGAAAGAAATTAGCTTCTACTTATGGATCAAGTAGTAATGACTGATTTACTATATTATTAATGACATATCAAACAATTAGGAATGTGGTTCAAAAAATTTATAATTTTATTAATGATCCAACATTAGTGACTAACCTATTAATTAGTGATAATTTTATTAATGACCAAACAATAATGACTGATTTATTATTAGAAATAATTATTAATGACAAAACATTAGTGACTGACATATTAGTTAGAAATAATTTTATTAATGACCAAACAATAGTGACTGACTTATTAGTTAGTAATAATTATTAATGACCCAACAATAGTGACTGACTAATAAGTTAGTAATAAATATTAAATATTTTTTATATTGAAATATAAATACTTATCTACATGGCATGTTCAATTATAGTGACGGATTTAGGAATTCATCCGTTACTAGTAGTATTAGTGTCGCTCGTAGTAGTGACTGACACTAACTCCGTTACTCATGTGTTTAGTACGTTACTAATATCATTTCTGACGAAATTCAGTCACTATTAATATATATTAGTGACTGATCTACGTCGTAACTATAAGCAAATTTTCTTGTAGTTCGACGGTATTTCTAAGGAGGGGTGGATTCGTAACATCTTTCCAAAATTTTAAAAATAGCATTTATTCCTTTTATTTGAATTAAGATGTGATTTTTGAATTTTTATAAATATTTAATCAATTATTATTGTAGAATGCCTTAGTCTTGGTTAAATTTTGGAGCACCAAATGACTAGAAGTGATGGCACGGTAGAGAAGGCCGAGTCATAGATGTATTCTAACTAAGAAAACCAGGTCAAGTTGTGGCATGGCCCTAGGAATAATTTAATTACTTATTATTAAGATTATTGGCTTTTAGAAGACCTGGTTGCTCCAAACTAGTCCGAATTCAACATAAGTCCTGGTGGTCATGTAGTGCGACCAACGTCGTCCATGTAGATGTAGATGTATATATATATATATATATATATATATATATATATATATATATATATATATATATATATATATATATATTATATATATATATATATATATATATATATATATAATATATATATATATATATATATATATATATATATATATATATATATATATATTTTATATATATATATATATATATATATATATATTGGTGGTCATTTTTAGCCTCATGAATAAATTATGTAAATTGTATATTTGACATAATACATGAATTATTGTTATTTAAATCTATATTTTACTCAGAAATAGATAATCTTCTCTTAGATTGATTTTTGGAAATTTGGGATTTATTTAGTCTATACATATACACTTGTGGAGGAATATATTCATAATAGGTAGACATAGTGCTCTATACATATATTTTTCTCGATCTTGAATATTAGAGAAATATAAATTTAGGTTTTTATTTTTTTCGGCCATTTTCTCCCTGATCGAAATTATTTGTACAACTTTATTTTATGTCTTTTCTAAACACCGCCATATCATAAGTTCGTATCACATATATTCTTTTCCTTAGACCTAAGGAATTATTTTCAAAATAACTTCTTCCTCATTTGTCTACTAATCTCGAGTTAAGTATTTAGTTTCAAAAGTTTTCCTCTCAATCGTTGAGTATTGAATACCCGTAAAATAAGGATTAAAAGATTTTTACTTATTTCGACTTCGATCATCATTCATCCTAATTAATTATTTTCTTTTCAAGATGCTGAATCTTATACTTGAATAACAGATACTTGTACTTTTCTATCTTTATCGATTTGTACGATATTTTTAAAAAAAAACTCCTTTATATTCTTGGAAGATATAGTTGGAATAATTTTGATGACTAATGATGGCAGACAGCAGCACACTGTTGCCACTTATTTGACTTATTAAGACTGTGGGTTCACTGCAGCTAGCAGTGCACTGGCGAGGCATGATCCCTAAGTTGAAGTAATCTCGAGTAAGTATAAGTTATCGAATGTTGTCAAAGCTATATCTTGGTCGTCTTATCTTCATCTTTAAGTTGTTATGTCCAGATTGGATAGAGTTAATAGAGTATTCGTTACTGTATCCTTGCTTGAGTCGTAGGAATCAAGAGTTTATTGCAGCTAGCTGTATACTGGCGAGGCATAAATTCTCGGTAAAATGACGTCGAATCATGTTTACGAGTTTCGAATACCATAGAGACTATGTCTGATTGGCATATAACTATTAAGTTTTCAAATTGATTTGTGCTTATTCCTAGTCACAAATATTCTCAATAAATCGGTAATTCTCCATTCCTTTCTTATCCTTCTATTTTTAGATTGTCACTTTTAATATAATTTCGACTGAATTCCTAAATATATCTAGATTTTGATCCCAAACTCGTACCTAAATAATTTGGATAAATATTTTAGGCATATCGAAACGATTTAGATTTGATCATCCTTGAGCAATTTCGATCATGACTAGACTCCTTTTATTATATTTCGATTGAGTCAATTCGTATCTTTTCCTAGGTTTGATTCTGTAATCATGCCTAAACAGTTTTGCTTAACTAATTGATCGTTCCTAAACAAATTTGATCACGACTAAATTCTCTAGACTATAATCATAATCGTGCATATATTTTCAAATTAATTATTGCTAATGTTAAATTCTGCGTTCCATTTTGATCATGACTATCTTGACCTTGTTCATGCTCGTGCCAACTTTCTAATTTTATCAAGCATGGATGACTTGCATGATTAACTTTGATCGTGACTAAACTATTTGACCATCGTCATACTCGCACCTATATATCAAACCTTGTTATTACTAACGTTTAGATTTTCCACTGATCATGACTATTTCGACCATAATCATGCTTGTGCCAACTTTTAATTTCAATCATGCTTGGATGACTTGCATGATTAGCCTTGATTGTGACTAGCATCTTAACTGTGTCTAACAAATTTCAACCATGTTTAGAATTTGTCTAAATTTGATCATTTACTATGTCTAACATGATTCCAATAGCAGTTAATCGTGCCTAACGACTTTTTTTGTTTGATTAACCATATTTAAATTATATCTTTGACCATGACTATACTTTAATCATGCCACATGGTGTCTTTTTTTAAATAGTTCGATTCCATTCACGATCTAACTCTAATTTGATCATTGACCATACTACTTCTTGATTATGTTTTTAAATTGTGCATAACTACATCCTTTGAAACTTTGATGACCAAATTTTCTAAGGTGGGTAGAGCCTCTGATTGATGAAGTGTCCTTGAGGTTTTTTTTTAAGCTTTTATCGGATTTCTGAAAACAATTAGAGCATATTTCAAGACCGTAGCCATAGGTTCTAATACCGAACCATGCCTATTTA
Source organism: Iris pallida (assembly GCA_029216955.1). NCBI lineage: Eukaryota > Viridiplantae > Streptophyta > Magnoliopsida > Asparagales > Iridaceae > Iris > Iris pallida. The sequence continues at coordinate 12,825,093 of JANAVB010020997.1, forward strand.
CCCTTCCATTACCACCCTAGCTGGTCAATGCTTTCATTACAGAAAATTTTATTTTATTATGAGCATTTTCTTCCTTCTTTCCTCCTCTGTTCATCTATTTTTTTCAATATTTTTGTTATCATAATCTTGCCATATATTTATTTCTATTTTTCTCTTTTTGCTGATCAATCAAGTCCATCTATCTTGGTAAGCCTTAAATTCGAGGACGAATTTATTTCTAAGGTGGGTAGATTTGTAACTCCTCTCCCTGAATTTTTATTTTCTTTTATTCCTTTTAATTAATGTGTTAAAGGTAATTTCTCTCGTCGGGACTTTGTGAAAGATATATTATGATTAATTCTTTCATCAAGAACTAGTTTTGAAAATTATATTTGAGAATACTAATTTGTTTTAACAAAAGTATTTATTATTGGAATTATGAAGGACGTTGGTAATTATCTTAGATTTTTTAACATTAGTTTCAAATTCAATTCAAAATCATATGTATTTTTGGAAACCATGAAAAGATTTTTATTAAAGTATTTTAAGTTGAGTTTTGGAATTATAAAAAATATATATTTTTACATTATCTATTATTTCTTTAATAATTTTTATGATGATCAATTATTCAATTTTGGCTTGAATTTATTTTGATAGGTTCGAAAATATTTATTATTATCTTAATTGAAATTCATTTATAAAAGAGATTGGAATTTATGCATTTAAATTATCTTATGTTTATTATTACAATCGTTAGTAGATTGTGATTAGATCGATTTTCCTAAACATTATTTGAATTGGAATGGGATTTATAAGATTTAGACTTTGATAAATATTAAATATTATTTAAATTATAGTAGTAATCAACTATCTGATTTAGATAGCCATATATATCATTTAAATTGTTAACTTGATATCGATTAAATTGACCTTAATTTTAAATATTTATTAAGTTTGTATTAAAATTATCGAGTATCGTCTTGAAGGATAATAAGATTTATGACATTATTTTTAATAAGATTTTAGATTAATAAAAATATATTTTAAATTATTTTGATTATATTAGGTATTGTATTTAAATACGCTAAGTATTATTTGAATTAAGATTTAAATTATACTATTATATTTTAAATTACTTTGATAGTGACAAACATCATCTTTAACTATTATGATTGGTCAAGTGTATAGTAGTATTGCATAATGAGAGAATCCATGTAGATTAAATATTTTATAATTATTATCCTTTAAATTCTAATCTTGATAGAATTCTCCAAAACAAATTTCATCTCTACGTTAATATATACTTACAGCCCCTCTTCTCCATATTTGTTTTCATCACCATCAACCCTCCTCTAAAACAGTTTTTCCTATCCACAATTCTTCTCCCTTACGACTCTTTTCTTCCCCACATAACACCCACGATCACCATTGTGTCAACATCACCGCCATTACCACAACAACCATAGACGTGTCATCGTGTCTTTGTCCATCCATCGACTCATCATCACCTTCGTGTCAGCCGAGTGTCCGGTCTTAGGTCCGATACTGGGTGTCTGCATCCGTTATCTTCATTGAGTTCTTTACATCAGAGCACATCTTCATGTCCGAATCAGACATGAACACAGAAACAGAAAAGGGATCATGTGTCTAACATCCAGACACGACCCAATTATACAGCAAAAAGGAATAACAATAATAAACCTTAACCCTAGTTTTCTATCGCTGGCGACTCTGCCGCTGACCTCGTGTCGACCGTCGTGCCAGACCCGTGCGGGCCCAGCAGCTCGACCTTGCGCGCAGCCTCCCCGAGTCAGAGCGCCGCCGTGACCGCTCCGATTTTGGGCTGACGCCGTGACTTCCTCTTTCCGGCCGACCCCATCGATCAGTCGTCCGCCGCTTCTCCCCGTCTTCCTCCAGATCCCGCCGGACCACTGCCCCAACATGACCGATCATCTGTGCTGACCGTCGCACCCCGACGACCCACGACCGGATCCTCTCGCGACGAGATCCTCTATGACTCTCGCACTCGGCTCCTCCGTAGCGGTCGACCGACGTCGAGCCGTCGCATCTCACCACAGCGACCCCGCGCCTCCGCTCCTGTCCTTCGTGTGCCGCACGGTGGGGAACTCCTCTACACCGCTCCCACGCTTCCCGAGAGCTCCTCCGCCGAGGAGACGCACTCAGGAGTGCCGGCTCTCGATCACCCCTCTTTTCCCAAATGGTAACTCTCACCCCTCTTTTCCCAAATGGTAACTCTCTCTCTCTCTCTCTCTCTCTCTCTCTATCTCTCTCTCTCTCTCTCTTCCTTGCTATTATGGGGAAGAATTAGTTTATTTCTACTATAGATGAGAGAAATGAGAATTGATATTAACTCTCCTTTACTCACTCTAATGATTACACTCTCTCCCTCTGCATTAATTGACCTTCAGCAAAACCGAGAGGGAGATAGATGTGAATGAGTAGTATTATAAAATTAATGATATAGATTAACCTGTATATTATATATATTAGTATACATATATGGATAGTATTATTATTAGTTACCATTATTATTATTGTTGTTATTGGCACTAGCGTTATTAAATGGATTATCGTAGGAAATTATATATTTTTCAGAATTATATTGGGACATATAGGATATTGAGCTTATGTATAACTGGTATTCACGATAAGTATTTTTCTAATGGGCCGGGCTCAGTCCCTGGGCCAAGATGTTAATAAGTAGTGGTATTTTGACATTACTTGGGCCTTAGGCCTTGGCTTTAGAATTGGGCTATGATTTTTACATATATTTTTGGGCTGTACTGAATAATTATGGGTTGTGCATAAGTATAGTTTATTTTTACCATAATACTACAAGTTATATTTTATTATCTTATGGGCTATTGTGTTGGGCTTAAAACATTTTGTTTTATAAATAAATATTTTGGGGCTTATATATTGTATATAGTTGATTTATATAGCGGTTATTGTTAAATGGAATTTTATAATTTCTATAAAGATATAAATATTTTTGTAATATAAATATATTGTTATATTAGTTTTACCTACTATAAATTAGGGTTTTATTATGTTTTATGTTATAAAAATGAATATATAAATATTTCTAAAATAAGTTAATCAATAAATGGCCTCCTCAAAAGTTGTATTGGGATTAAAGGGATAACTCCTATGTGTTAAATATTTTATTAGGCTTAAATGGAGAACAAAAAGAATATAAGTTAGCTGGATATATTTTCATATTTTATAATTACTTAGACAATTCTAATATTATTTTTCTAACTATATAGTTAATTGATTAGTGATTCTACTAGCTAACTAGTAAATATTTTTCTAAAAACGTTATATATATATATATATATATATTTTTTTTTTCTATATATATATATATATATATATATATATATATATATATATATATATATATATATAGATATATATATATCATGAAATTACTGTCGATTATAAATCTCAAATTATGACTAATCATATTCCTTTTCTGGGGAATACCGAAACCCTTTACATATACCATAGGATAATCGGACTATGCTGGACCCAACAAGATTGTTTGTTTTACCATCTAAGGATCTCAGGCAAGTACACTTTCTGATTGCTTTTCGATTCATAGTAGTCTATACATTTCATGTTTATACATATGTCTTGCTGCTTGTTGACACGCTCGTCACACGGAGTAGTCGGGAGGGGAAATATCTTAGTAGACATGTGGACTACCCAGAACTATCCCCATGATGTCTATTCGTGAATAATAGCAGCTGTACACGACACGTGCAGGGTGCCAGATTTACCCCCTAGTCGTTTACATATCGAAACAGATATTTCACATCACATAGGTAGTTGTATTTATTTGTTTTTCTTGTCTTCTTCCCCACCTGCCATGTCACCAGTTACTTTTTAGTTTCCATATCTCATATGTTATTTTTATTTCTTGTTAATTCTATTATGTTTTCGCATTGCCGTCGGTTTGTGTGCTTGTTCCATTCCTGACTAGAAACCAACATTTTTTAGGTTAGCCGTGGCTTCACTTAGCGTGGGAGATACGGGTGTACTTGCAGGCCAAGACCTAGAAACTAGTTAGATAACTTAAACTGTTGTAAAGGATGGTGAGACTTTATATTTCTTTTCAAATATAAATCTTGTAACTATAGTAATAAATTTTAGAAATGTGAATGAGCAATAAATGTATTATTTTGTGATTTTGAGCATCATGGCCGTGACAGTGTTCTACCGCCGACTCTGCGGCGTAGGCTGGCTTGGACACGTCTCGTATCCGAAAAGTGGGTGCGGGTCGTGACAAGTTATATGCCAATAAGATGTAGTCCCTATGGTATTCGAAACTCGTAAACATAATCGAAGTCATTTTACTAAGAATTTATGCCTCGCCAGTGTACAGCTAGCTGCATTAAACCCTTGGTTCCACAACTCAAACTATGTTGCAATAACGAATACCCTATCAACTCTATCTAATCTTGACATAACAACTCAAGGATGAAATAAGACGACCAAGACATAATTTTAATAATTTTCGGTCACCCACGCTTACTTGAAATTATTTCAACTTAGGAATCATGCCACGCCAGTGCACTGCTGGCTGCAATGAACCCGCAGTCTCGATAATTCAAATAAGTGACAACTGTGCGCTGATGTCTTGTCATCGCAAGTCATCAAAATTATTCCAACTATATCTCCAAGAATATCAAAGAAATTTAAAATATCATACAAGTTGATAAAGATAGAAAAAGTGCAAGTTACTATTCTTCAAGTATAAGATCATCTTCTTGAAAAGAAAACAATTGATTAGGAAGGGTAATGATCGAAGCAAAAATAAGTAAAATCTTATAATCCTTATTTCACGGATATTCAAGATTCAACGATTGAGAAAAATTTTTTGAATCCAAAAACTCACCTCGAGATTAATAGACAATTGAGTGAGAAGTTATTTTAAAAATAATTCCTTAGGTCCAAGGAAGAGAATATAAGTGATACGAACTTATGATATGGCGATATTTATAAAAGACATAAGATAAAGTTGTACAAATAATCCTGATTAGGGGGGAAATGACCGAAGCCAAAAGAAGTATAAAGTTAAATTTATATTTCTCTAACATTCAAGATCGAGGGAAAATATGTAAAAAGTACTATGTCTACCTATTATGAATATATTTATACACAAGTATAAATGTATAGCCTAAGTAAATCCCAAAAATCCCACAATATCATTCTAAGAGAAGGTTATCATATTTCCAAGTAAAATATAAATTTAAGTAGCAATAATATATATATTATATTCAATGTATAGTTTATAGAAATTATTTCCAATACTAGAAATGTACTACAAAAATATATATACATATCTATATATCTACATGGACGATGTTGGTCGCACTACATGACCACCAGGACTTGGGTTGAGTTCGGGCTAGTTTGGAGCAACCAGGTCTTCTGAAAGCCAATAATCTTAATAATAAGTAATTAAATTATTCCTAGGGTTATGTCATGATTTGGCCTGGTTTTCTTAGTTAGTGCACACCTATGACTCGGCCTCCTCTACCATGGCTAGAACACTAGTCAAAGCACTGGACCACACTCTCAGTGCCAAAATTCTTGGTTATCTTGCACTCCGAAACTTAACCGTGACTAAGGCCGTCTATACTAAATATTTATAAAATTCTAAAATCATATTTTAATTCAAAGAAATAAATAAAAGGATATTTTTCAAACATTCGGGAAGATGTTACGAATCTACCCTTCTGAGAAATACCGTCGAATTAAAATGCGATAGTATATCCTTCTATGAAAGTCATCTAGTGAGACCTATGTAGCAACCTTAAATACCCAATTGTTAATTTAAATTAGGGACTCCTAGTCCTAACCATTCTCTTAAAATTGATTTACTCCTAGTTATGAATGAGCATTTTTTAGTCGCAGGCTCGCAGTAGTACGACTAATATGGTACTACCGCGAGTTCGCACAATTTGCAAAAACTGACCTGCATGGGCCACCACAAAAACTTGTCACGACCCGCACCCGCTTTTCGGATACGAGATGTGTCCAAGCCAGCCTATACCGCTGAGTCGGCGGTAAAACGCTGTCACGGCCAAGATGCTCAAAATCACAAATATAACATTTATTGCTCATTCACATTATTAAATCAAATCTATAAATTATTACGAGATTTATATTTAAAGAAAAGTACAAAGTTCTTGCAAGTAATGAAAATGATATCACATCTATCTAATTTCTAGGTTTTGGTCTGCAAGTAGACCCGTATCTCCCAATGCCAAGTGAAGCCACGGCTAACCTAAAAAATGTTGGTTTCCAGTCAGGAGTAGAGCGAGTACATTCTCACAGCAGAATCAATAAATGACGAAATCCATAAATCTGTAAATAATAATAAAATACAAGATGAAAAGATAAGCATGGAATCATGACAAGAACTGAGCATGTTGGAAATGACAGGTGAGTATTGAAACAGAGTAGACATGTAGCTAGTAAAGTATACTGTAGAACAAGAAACTGTACCTATCTAGTGAGTTGAAATACTACTTCGACATGTAAATGGCTAAAGGTAAATTCGGCACCCCGTACATGAAATGTGCGACTGCTTTTAGGCAAGAATAAGATTCGGCACCCCGCACGTGAAGTGTGCGACTGCTATTAGGCAAGAATAATTATGGGTTTGTTTACATGTCTACAGTATTTTTCTGCCCGACCAGTACTCATGGATCCAAACTGGTCACGAACACAGTAATAGATTGGTCACGAACAACATGTAAAGAATCCATAACTACTATCTCGTATAACATCGTGTCAAGAACCGATAAAATATCAATGTAAAATACTACTACGTACATGATTCATATAGATAATCAAATATGAAAACTATCGGAGATCTACTCGCCTGAGGTCCAGTGCTGGTGAAACCTATAATACTATATCACTCAATGAGCCACAACAGTCAACACATGCAAGAGTCTTCGGATGCTGAAATAAATATTACCAACATTTTTAAAATAGTCAAATTAGATATAATTGCCTTTCCTTAAGTCCAATTCAGGACACAGGGGCAAAACGATAATTTCGGGTCAAAATGGTGTCCGCCGTTAGACCCATTTTAGACCAAAAAGCGTGCCAATTCTATGGTCTCTAAAGTTGTCAAACTATATGCCTACAGGTCTGGTTTTTTGATATGAACCCAACTGTATGTCCAAAGTTGGAATCCGGCGGGCCGTGCACAAAATCGTCCGTTGAGTCGGATCGTAGGGCCCGCAAACAGAGATCCGGTCAACTATCTCAGAATCGGACCAAACTTGGTACACAGGACCAGAAAAATGATACGGTCCTATAGGCGCAAGTTTTGTTTTGATCTGACGAGCGTGCACAAAGTAATTGGAGTTTGTGCAAAGTGGTCGATACGGTAAATTTTGACGGATACGCATCAAATTCGTCGTGCACACGCAACCAATTTGAATTCCGTTGAAGCCCACACGTCCATGAAGCCATTACGTACCATTCAATGCTTTCGGTTCGCGACCACGTCACCCGGATTGGCGGGACGCACGTCGTATCGAAGGTTTTTTTAATGTTTCAAAAATAGTTTTTTGGTAAATTTTGGGATCCGATTTCTCTGCGCGTAGTCGATGAAATCGACTTCTGCAAAATGGGTTGTGGAGTCCTATAGGTTGTCTATAAACCTATTCAAGCACATTTTTGAATCAGTCAAAGGATTTGCGAGGATTCGCCTTCCAACAGGGTGTCTGGACTGCTATATGCTATCCTGTTTTGGGGTGTTTTTTGTCAACTTCTCGTCAACTTTCTGGGCGACCTAGATAGTAAAAAATTAAACTAATTGAATATACTTGTAGGCCTATCGGTTGTGCTCGTAGCTGAAGTGGAAATTCTAGGAACAATCGACTGTACGTCACAAAAACCTGCGACAAAGTTGGCCCGCGCAGCCTGCTATTGCTGTCACATCCCTGTTTTACTCGCGTGCATGTGGCATCCGGCGGCTTGCATGGCCGCGCATGATAGTCCAGGAGTACCCGCCGTCGGTCCAGCTGGTGGGGCGCAGTTGTGGTGGCGGTGGTTGTAGATAGGAGTCGGGTTAGGGTTTCGCGCGGTCCCCCCGCCCCCTCTCGATCTCTATATATATATAAATATTGTGTAAACGTGGGTTGCTCTCTCGGGTTGGCCCTGATGTTGCTTGTGGCTGGGCTGGGTTCTTGGGTTTCACTGCTGGGTTTGGGCGTTGCTTGATTTTATTTTATTTATTATCTTTTTTTTCTCTTTGTCTTCTATTTATTATATATATAGGTACATTATATATACAACTATTTATACCCCAATTGTATATATATATATATATATATATATATATATATATTTTTATATATATATATATATATATATATATATATATATATATATATATATATATATATATAGTATATATATAGCATATAATATATATATATATATGCATATACTATATTTATATAAAATATATATATATATATATATATATATATATATATATATATAGCATATAATATGAATATACTATATTTATATAAAAAGAAACTACCAAACGAGCAAATATACATATACACCCTTTTAGTTACATATAAGAAATATTTATGAAATTTATATAATTAAAATATGTAATATTCTCATAGTGCCTAATATTTGTATACTGTAAATATACGTACATATATATTTACAAATATATATAACCTAACAATTCTCAAAATCTCAAAGACATTTCTGGGCCATGTTACCATATAATCAGGAACCAATTATCAATCTCTATATAAATACACATATACTACATACAATACCCATTTATATAAAATTACCTATTTATTCATTAAAATAGATACACTTACTACATCACACACATAATTATCTATATGGACCTCTTTGGATGTTCTACATGCCTACATGGGCTGGGGCTTGGTTTGGGTCCAGTCCGGACTAATTCGGCATAACTGGGTTTCCTAAAAGTCATTAAATAAATGACTTAATTAAATTCTTTTTAGAGGTCAGGTCGCCACTTGGCCTGGTTTTCCTAGTTAGGACACACTTATGGCTGGATCTTCCGTGGCATGGCTAATACACTAGTCAAAGCACGCGACTGGACTATCCGTGCCAAGATTCTTGGTCATCTTGTACTTCAAAACTCAACCATGGCTAAAGTCGACTACCGTAATAATTATCTAATTAATTATTTATAAAATCCTAAAAATCATAATTTCAATAAAATAAAATAAAAATATATTAATATTCCGGGAAGGGGGATTACAAGGAGTACATCAGACACAACAGGGGATTTCTAATTCTACAAACTGGGAATCACCTGTGGTGATGCACATGATACGTCGAGTTATCCATCCACGGTTCAGATACACAGGAGTATGTGTTCGTATATGTTGGGGTTCGAGTCGAACAATTGACACTAGAAGTACCTGTCAATAGGTATCAGTTGGCATTGGATGTAGAGTACCAGTTGGGGTATCAGGGATACAAGGGGGGACCATGCCTGCATATGAACCAAGAGAATATGGTATCAGAAAATCGAGTATCAGAGGATGTAGGCAACTGCAAACACCCTAGCATGGTCGACCCCAAAATAGGTAATAAAGTAGGATATCTAATGTGTTGTTAATCAGTAGAAGATTGAGGACTTGTGTCAGTTAGTTAAAGAAGGAACTAAATGGGTCCTATTCCAATTTAAAATCTGTATGATACATGCTTAATTGTTAGGTGTATCGAGTTTGCCAAGATGGTATCAGTAAACTGTAGGACTTTTATATAAAGGAAATTGGTGTGTCAAGTGTCTTAGAGCCCTATATTCAAGTCTATATACTATTGTTAGGAGCAGGTCGTAGGAACAATCTTGTAAGGGTGTGCAACACACAAATTGGAAACATGATTAACTATGTGTATCAAGAGTAACACATAGGTTGACACCATTTGAGTAAACTAAGTGCATCAGTCTAAGAGTATAGCAAGTGTTGGTGGGTTTCCAGCTTTGTAAATTGGAAGGGGCTCATTGATGCTCAGTTCGACCATAAGGGGTGAACCTAATGTCTACAGGTGACGGGTTAAACAAGGAGGTAAGAACCCAACAAAGCAAATAATACTTGTTATCAGCCCAGGTATGAAATTAGGATGGTAACATATTACAGGGAAAGGTATCAGTTGGTATAAGGGGTCGGGTTCACTTATAACAGCCATATTTTGCTAGTATGCCAGCCCAGTTTGGAATCTAAACCACGACAGTAGCATAACATGGCCTAGCTTAGGTCCATGACCAGGTATCCTACAAAGATCCTAATAAGTATAAGGGGTTTTCCTACAGGTTTAGTATAGGACATGTGCAATGTAAGGGAAGTGCCAGACTATAAACTAGTGTATTTGTGATAGACTAGTACAAGAAAATAGTAGGTTACAGAGCACCCTTGGGATAGACAGGGATGTGAGTCTATTGGGGGTAATAGAGTGCCCCAGTATCAGAAACTAGGATATGTTTCCAGGTAAGGAGTCATAGAGTTAGAAGGGACATATGGGTCCCATACAAGTTCATCTTATAACCAGTATGGCAGTAAGCCTTACATCCTTAGTGTCTATGATTAGGTAGCAGCTCGATCTATAGGTAAATATCAGTTACTTTTAGCAGAGCAAGGTCTAACAAGCACATAGAGGTCTCCTTGGTTCCAGATACCGTCATGTATCAGGTTGTGTGGGACACAGGTCATGCATTAGCCTTTTATTTATAGAGTAACAGATTACTCATAGGCACATTAACCCTATATCATATATTAGGTAACCAAAATATCTTGGTGGACTTGGGAGTTAGGGGTTGAATCATTAGGGACAGGGATGCACTCTAGTTTGATAGGGCTGTTAGTAACAGGTGAGCAGAAGGAAGGAAATCAGGGATAGTTGGTATTCCAGTGAGGTGTTCCCAGGTTTAAACAGTGTGTGAGTTTAGGACTGAACTTTTGTGGTAGTGGATAAATGCTTGATTAGAGTTATTGTCAGGGTATACCAAACTGATAGGAGTTATGAGGTATATAGGAATACAAGAATATAAGCAGGTATCCCAATTTTGGGTAACCTAAAATCTTAACGTATATTGGTTGGGTGTCAAGATACATATACATGGATACCATAAGGTAGTAGGTAACAAACGTATTGTGAAATGGCACCTTAATATGGGTTGTGATAAGTGTTGGCAGTATACTTGAAAAATGTTCATAAAGGTAGACTTAGAAACCAAATAACAAATATATAGGATTGGTGGATTATTTCTTAATACATCTATTAATCAAATTAACTTGTAAATAGGTTTTTGGAGACTGTGACTCAGCGCTTGACCCATACCGCAGCTCAGGACCACAGGCAAGTACACCTTACCTTTCTTTACAGCTTTATTTACATGCTCATTTTCTTTTATTATCAAGTTATTGATATGCGTTTCTTCATTATTATATTATTCCTGTTCACAATCAGTCTTGTAGCCATATTGGACATGTTTCACACTTGTGCTTGATCGAGTCGTATCATAGAACGAATACGCTATAGTTGAACTGCTATTTCCTATTTTTCATTTTCTCAACCTGCCAGTCCACACTTGTGGCAAGGGTTGACTATTTGCACCTGCGAGTCCACACTAGAGACGAGGGTTAGTGATTAGTTTCAAACTTGCGAGTCCACACTAGGAGCGAGGGTTTGGTTATTCGTTGACCTCGTGTTCACTTGTTTTTCTTCCAGCAGTTCATTTATGCGTAGTTGTTCATCTTCGTGTATCAGTATTGCTTGGTCTTTTCCAGTTTTATCCTGGATTTTCTTCTTGTATGATAAACTATTAGAAAGGCTTGTATATTATGTATCTTGCTAGTCCTCTGAGAACCTGATGATCTCTTCAGGTTTAGCTAGGTTTGAGCTAGGTGCTCACAAGCGGGTTTGAGCCAGTTTCAGACCACGATACTACTTTAGTGAAGATGAATTTGATGTTTAGCCTAGTTTGGTTACAGATTCTGTGACTTGTGTATATTAGACTGCGTTCTACCGTCGGCACTGCAGCATAGGCTGGGCTTGGACACGCCTCGTATCCGAAAAACGGGTGCGGGTCATGACAATCCATAATTATACTCATCCGATATGGAGGAAGGTACTAAAGACAAAGCACAAGTATAATTACATCACCTACAAACCAGTAACGGAGACCATAGGATTTATACTATATAAATATCCTTTCCCACTTAGTTATTTAACAATGAGAGTTTTTCTACTAGTTGATATTATGTCCATTATTAAAGTAGGCTTAGTTTTTTAGAAAAAACATCCACACAATAATAAACATGCATAATCAGAAAAAGCAAAATGACAACAAATAAGATAAAAATATCCAACTATTATGGTCACCTTTCCTGCTCCGTCATCAACTATCCGAATCCAAAATCTAGCGTTGCACAGATCTATTCGAGGTTGTTGATTCCTTCATCGAAAACCATCTGTCTACCTCTAGATTGCTTAAAACCAGCATCTCGTCCGACGTCATAAATAGCCACCACCGCCATCATGATTGATAAAAAATAATTAAGATTACATCAATACTATGTCTCCCAAAGGAGTTCACACATAATCAAGATTGAAAAAATAAAATTATAAGCATGATCAACCCTCATGATTTTAATTACATCCAGAGCAACAACAACATCCACGACATGTCCGTGGTTTAAAATACACAAAACATGCATTGGACCATAATAGTTGGATATAAGATGCTTGCAAAACTGAGTTAGAACAGATCTACATCTACCGACTATTATACAATGCAAGTTTTATTGGACAATATGGACATATCAATCAATACGCAGGTCCAAAGTGGCTCTGATACCAATTGCTGGAACTGGAGATTCCCAGGACCCTTACTTTGGTGTGCATATTGATCGATAAAAAGTTAAACAGATTTAATATGTGTTCTAACCCTTGATAGACGGAAACTAGGGTTCACGAATTATACCTGCGGTAGGAAGAAGACAAGTGGTTCCTGGCAATCTCGAGCGTACAACCCCAAGATCTTCTGTACGTATTCCTTCCTCGAGTTGGACGTTGTGTGGGCGACAATCTTCTAACCTTTTATTCTCCTTAGCAGTCCTCTCTTTCACTCCTACGTGAATCACAAATTTAGAGAAAGCTTCAGATTTCTGATCAGTAATCTTGGTGGCTAGAGAATAGAGGATATATATAGGCTATGACAGGGATCATGAGGAGAAATTAGGGTTAGGCCTCCTAACGAATCTGGATATTCCGTGTTCAGCCCGAATACACAATCCAGGCTCATTAACAATAGCTCGGTCCACTAATGAGCTATTGTTGCACTACCTCCCTAATCCCAAATTATGTTTATGGGCTCCTTTTATTATATGCTCTTCTAGCTTCCCATGTTAATATATCGAATGTCCGTCGATCAAATTAAGTTACTGACAACTATATTGATTCGACATCTTTTATCCTTAAGTAGTACCACTCAACTTTATTTGTAATGTCAGATATAATTCACCTGCATGGTTCACATGACAATCCTTATGAGCTCCTTAAGGGGACATCATCAACCTGATGTATCGGGACATGGATTCCATTTATAATCAACAGCCCATCATACATACAATGTTATTACCCAATTCATAGAGGTTGTTGACCCATAATGAATCTCACTCTTTCATGAGTCAAAGTAATGTACACTGCATGTACATGTCTGTTATTATATCTGGATTAAGAGCACAAGCATCCATAATAACAGAGGTGTTTATTCTCTTATGTAGTCAGTACAAAGAGAACAACCTCAAGTGGTCCTGTTCAATACACACAAAGTTTACTAGTGTAAACCTATAGTCAAGATAGACTAATACCAGATTACACTACAACCTTTCCAATAGATTGTCCAAGTCCATCTAGGTTGTGAACTATTTATATATTCCATAGGGAACTGATAATATGATCTTTTGTGTGACACCACACACCATATTATCTACAATATATAGTATCAGACATTTGCATTAACACTTGCAACAAATACAATATGCAAATATTTGCCCATATGATTCTCACTCAAAATTTAAGGAAATATGGTTACTACAAAAGTGATGCTTTTAGTATACAACCCTAACAGTTCATGCATGTGGGTGGTTCCTATGGGTTCAAAACTAACACATATGCAAGGGAAAGATGAAATAGAGAAGGTTTAGAGAGAGAGATACCTATGCTTTTAGTATATACCCCTCCTTTCTCTTGGCTCCACAATCCTTGTAGCTCCTTCTTCTTACAAGAATCATAGAATTTGGTAGAGAAAAGAGAAGATTTCAGAGATGAATCAATGGGATTTGCTCTCAAGGTTGGGAAGAACACTAAAATGGAATGGAGGCTACTTTGCAATTGAAAATGAGATGGAACCCTCTCTTAGCTACCATAAGGATTAGGTTTGGGCCAATAGGAAATGTCTAATATGCGCCTAATTGGTCCCCTGTGGTTAATCTAAGACATGCAAAGGTTTGGTGTCAAAAGGGTCAAGTTTATAATCTCTAAATAACTAAACATGTCATGTGGATTTAGTCTAAATGCACTAGCCTAATGAGATGAGTTTGTGAGCCATGCCTAACTAATCTTTGGGTCCCGACTAGAGTCTAAACTACCCGGGTCACTAACACAAGTCAAAACTAGACGAAACTCAAACCCGACTAAAATAATCCCCAAAATACAATATTAATAAGTAAATATTCAAAAAAAATTAGAATATGAAAAATGACAAATTTACCCTCATTTTTGAAAATAGGCAGTTACAACCCTAGAATGACGGAATTTGTTTCTGAACATTAACTGATTTGTATATATATTTTTGGATATGGTAAACTGGGATAATTGTTTATCTAGATGTGGATTTTGGGGTTTGTGACAATATTTCGTTTATGTACTCTCCTATATTGTGACCTTGGATTTTCTTCTCTTTTTATCATTATTGTGCCATTTATCTTCCTTATAGATTATTGTGATTGAGTATAGTTATTATCATCATATTGTACTCCTCTTGGAGTTGGGATATCATTGAGAGATTATGATGAGATGTGATATCTTGTATTTATTGACCTAGACTAGTATTCTTCGTCATTGTTATGACGTAGGCTGGACATTTCCATATATTTGAACCCATATACCAGGTGTGGATCATGACGGTGGTGTAGAGTTCGAGTTGCCAGATGCTGAAAGTGAGCCAATTGTTGTCTTCACATCGGCTACCTTCTACTATCAGGCGATCGTAGCCCCGGTTGGTTATAGTGTGGAGACTAGCTTTATTATAGGAATGAGGCTCATGCCTTTGCCTTCTTCTTCTGAGCAACTTCCCAAGTTTAGTGTTGTTCACAGACGCGCCTCCGTGGAGGAGATCTGCTTCTGATCGATTTTGCCAGGATGATCACAGTATATGGCTACAGATGCAAGTAATCCTCGACGACCTGGAAAGTGACTGTTCAAAATGGTTCTGTGGCAAATAGTCGCCTATAGATCAGGAGCCCTGGATATTTGAAGGTAGTCCAGTCTTGAATACCTTCTTTGGTTTACCATCTTCCTTTTTTTTATGAGTTGCAATTGGTTTCGTGCAAGTATCAGGGAAGCAAACTCCTTCTTACCAATTGGTGTAACCTATGATTTGGAAGGACAAAGGATCTGAGGAAGACATGACAGGAGCTTCATGGGCACCGCAATTGTCAGGGTAACTGTAACACCCACTTTTTAGAAATGAGGGTAATTTTGAACTTTTACAACTTTAATCATTTAATAATGATATTTAAATCATATTGTGATTTTTGGTGATTTTTAATCAATTTAAAATATTGAATTGTGATTTTGATGGTTAACTAGTTAAACCCTAGTTTTGCTAAGCCTAGAGACTAACCATGACCAAGGGAGCCTAGTCATGTGATTAGGATGACTAATTACAACTTTTTAGCCTAAGGGTATTTTGGTCATTTTTGACTTATTAATGAAAATGAATTTTGATTAATTAATATTGTGCTAATTGAATTGTTAGAGACTAACCTAGAAGCTTAACCTAATCTAGATTAGTCTTGAGGTTAGAATCATGGTTAGAACATTCCTACTAAGTGCCAAGGTTAGTAATATCTAGATATTCCTAAGTAGGATATTTCCCTTAGGATATTTGTGAAAAAGAAAGCCTTAGGACTAAATTGAATCAATAGGAGGACTTGAAATTGGGTGGAAGAACCTTAGCCAATTATCTACATCTAAACCTAACCCTGATTCATCTAGTGGCCAGCCATACAAGCCTTCCCCCCTCCGATAAGTATCACACTTAAGAGCCCTTGCTTCTTTTTAAATATCTAGAAAGAACCCTAATTTGTTCTTCCCTAAACTTCTCCCATTTAATCCAAATTGAGTCCAAATTGAGTCAAATCAATTGCATCATCATCCCTAATAGTATAGGAGACTTGTGGAGGCTTGCTAGGAAGGTTTGAGGACGTTTGAACCATAGCAAATCGAGGAAGACAACGACTCTAGGATCTTTATATTGAGTTTAAACTCTCAATAGGTAAAACCCTACAAACCCTAATGAATTCCTGATTTCTTTACATAGATGCATCCATTTAGGGTTTCCCAAGGTGTAGCCCAAGTTTGGTAGGAATTCGTGTCCATTTCGTGTCCGTATCGGACACGTATCGGTGTTTTTAAATAAGTTTTGGTGAAATGCCACAAAGAAATGGATTTTAGTAATTTGTAAAACTAATTATATGTATTTATAGCTAATTAGGTCTATATTGTATATCAAATTGACTGAGTCGATTTTACGCATGTTTGGACACAGTTTTAGGGCACGAACACGTAGCACGAGATACCGTACGGGGCTCGTACGGCTCTCCTGCTGCTCGGGGTCGACACAGGACACGACACGGCACTATGTGCCATAAAACTTGCTAGACACGTGGGACCTAGTATCTGACACGACACCTAGAAAATTTGATGGGTCCTCGTTCAATGTGCACGAAGAAAATCGACCCATACTGATTTTGTACAGTGCTGTGTATCCCAATTTCGAGCCATTGATACGGATCTCGTGTGAGGACACGACACGACCCGGACTCGATACAGACACCTAGCCCAATATCCTTTCTATAGGTGTACACGAGCTCGACACACTTGGTAGGACACACGTGTCCCTAGCTCACTCAACACGCATGCACGAGGCTGTGCCTTTGCACAGTTTCTGTCACATGTTGACAATCGTTTTTGACACGACTTGGACACAGTTTTGACACACCATGGACACGTGTGTATTACACAGACTCGACCCCCCCTCTGACACATATTGTATGTTTTGATTTTGACTGATTTGGTTTCGAATTCGATGCATGTCTGATACATATATATATAGGTTCAGTTTTGTGTTTAATAAGTTCATATTCTTTTGGTTTTGGTGTCACTCCATGTTCCCATTACCTAGGTAGCTTAGCAGTTTTAATCCCCTACATCATGTTGGTTCAGATCAGGCTTCTAGATGTAGTCCATTCATATTCATGATCAGTCCTACCACATCCTACTAGCCTATTTCTTAATTTACATTTGAGCACAATCATCCTCTTAGATGCATGCTAAGAACACATGCTTTAAGTTTAGTTTCCTACTTATAGTGATGTCTTGCATCCTTTACAGGATGTGCAGATATGTATAAATGGGTTCAGTCATTGGTTTTGACCGTCACTCTATAATTGATGTTCAGATCCTTGTTTATATATATACCCCCCTTCATCCATTTCAGTTTAGTATTTGATGTCAGTAGAGATTAGGATATTCTCAGTTCTAAGTATCTAGTCGCAGTTACTAAATGTACCATTCTCTTCCTTGTGATTTCAGTCCATTTGATGTGCCATTAGATTCATCCTTTTACCTATTCTTGAATCAGTCCTAAACACACATGTTACTCTTTGTACCATGCTTTTAAACTTACAAATCATGTTAATCTCATCTGCCTAATCCCTATAGTTATTTCAAGACCTACTTTACTGTCCAGTTCACATTTTATAGAGCTAACCACATTATCCTTGCTTGGCATCCTATACTCATAGTATATAGTAAACAATATATCATATGTTTATATTTGTAGATGTTAAGATTTGAGTATGTATATCCTATAGCTAAAGTATGAGATATGTAGTATATATATATATGTTGAAGCTATGATCTAAATATAGCATTGATACCATACACCCTAACTATGTCAAGACCTAAAAACTTAGTGAATAGCCCCAAGACCCTATATATTGACCAAGTTGATTAAAGTTGACCAATTAGCCTAGTTGATCCAGAGTTAACAGTTTGACCTAGATTGACTAGAGTTGACCAAAAGTCAGCATTGAGTCAATATGTGACCAATTGACCTAGCTTGACTAGAGTTTGACTTAGTTGACTAAGATGGACTTAGTTGACCAACCCTAAAGTTGACCAACCCTAAAGTTGACCAAATTAACCCTTGATAGCCTAAGTTGACCAAGTTTGACTTTGATCTAGATTGGCTTAGAAATTATGTAGATTGCATCGTAAACTTTATATTGAATACATCATAACCCATATTGCTCTAATTAGGACATTGTGACTCCGGTTCACCCATATTCAAATCATGTAGATTGCATCACAAACTTTCATTTACAGATTGCATCATGTAGATTGCATCGTAAACTTTCATTTACTTTATATTGAATATATCTGATATTACACCACTCCCTTCAGAGTGTCAGGCGAGTACATTCTCTGATAGTTCTTTCATTTACTTGTCGATTACTGTATTTCAGTTCTAGTTAGTTCTATTTGATTCTCTGTTACAAACACGATTCAATATTGTTGGATCCATTTCATGCGACACTCATTTATTCATGTCTGGCCTCTATTTCTGGAACCACTACTGGCATCACCTACTGGAATTACCCTGGAATCACTTACTGGTATCATTCATGTTCTGGCTGGACTTGTACTTATTTTGTGTCGGGTTATGGATTCACTTGTACTTGTTGGGCGGAGAAATATAGGAGTAGATATGTGAACATTCCCCAAATACTGGAACCACTCCTTTGGAATTATACAGGAATGATAGCCATCCCACACTTGGCCGAGCGTGCAATATGCCGTATTACCTACAGGTGTTTATATGTCGATCTCGATATTTTAAAACACACTGTTAGTATATTGTCTGGACTCACCCAAGAATCATTGATCTCTGACTGGACTCAACTTATACTGGACTCATCTTGTACTAGAATCATCTGGTATTAGATTTACATTGTCTGGACTCACATTGGGATTACACTTGACTCATACTATACTGTCTGGACTTATATCATGTTACTCTAGTTCAGCTAGATCGTATTTTACAGTCTTCATTGCCATGTTTCTTCTCTTATTTAGTTACCTTACTTTCCTTGCACCTTAACTGTTTCTCTACATCATTACTCGTATAAACTGCCATGTTATCAATACAACTGTCTATAACTGCTTATAGTTCTTTGTCATTTACTTGGAATTTCTTTATGAGTTGTGCTTGTTCCTGTCCTGACCGGACCTGTTGAAAATATTATAGATGCTTGCCCCGAGGACACTTGCCCTACTTACTATGGACCAGAAGATGTTTTAGCTGCCTTTGGCCCCAACACGCAGGAGTGATCAGGAGACTAGCTAGTAGACTTGTTTTAGTTTTCATATTTAGAACTTGAATTGTAATAACTTGAGATATGAGTTTGTATTTGAGTTTGTTTGAGATATTATTATTTAGTAGTTGATATTTGTTGTTGTTTAGTCTTTAGTTATAAACTTATGTGTTATCTTATCGCACTTAGACTGTGATTGAGATTTTATTATATCTATACTTGTCATCCGTTCGGAGTTGAGATTTGACAAGTACATTATATAATTGTGTGAGTTGTTGATTAGATATTAACCTAGGACAGCGTTCTACCGCTGACACTGCGGGGTAGGCTGGATGTACCCACTTCTCGTGCCCCTACATGGGTGCGGGTCGTGACAGTAACTGAGGGATCATATCGCTCCTTATATGGGACACCAAATTCCTCGGGTATGTCAGGTTATCCCGGGCCTTTGTATCTCTATTTCTGGTTCCAGCTGAGGCTGAAGAGAATGTCGAGGAAGGGATAGAAGATCACCTAGTCATGGGGAGGTGTGAACCTTCCCTGCCAGTTGAATTTGGGGCCGCAGAGACGAATGACGTCGGTTCAGTAGCAAGCACCAGTGAGTTTGTTGAGAGTGAACCGACTCCTACGCCTCTTCCTGTTATAATTGAGGAAGCGTTAGTGTACCTCCTCCTCCGATTCTTACGGTGGGCACAATCTTATACAAGTCGCGGCCTCTATGTCCGCTTCTGGTTCTGGTGTGGGCAACACCGAGGTTCCCTCTGTGGAGACCATTCTTGCCATGCTTTCTAGTATGCAGTCGTTGCAATTGGATGCTGCAACTTCTGGGTCTCCTGCATTAACGAAGATGGTTGGTAGGACAGTTCTCTCATCTACCACTTCGCTTGTAAACCCTGTAGAGGAGATCGCTGTAGAAGGATAAAAAATCTCAGCTGAAGATATCCCTTCGCCAAAGCGCAAAAGATGCAAAAGACTGAGGCTTAGTGCTAAAAAGACAAAACAGAAGATATGGAGAGAAGTCCCTTTATTTTCATGTCTACCAAAGTCTAGTACAGACACACAAGGACTATGCATAAGGGACTAATTCTGTTCTTCTAATCTAGTACAAATTTGACAGAGCCTAGAGGAATCTACAAGGGATGCAGTCTTCGTTGAAGTGCAGCCTTCCTTCTTCTCGACACGAACGCTAGAAGATTGATCTCCATCGAAGCGTGTTGTGACTTTCTTGTGGGCGCAGCCTCTCAGAAGCATATCAGTTACTCAGCACTTTGAAGAAGCCAAAGCCTTCAAGCCAGAGGTGTAGCCACCAGCCTGCGCCAACCTCAAAAGCAAGATGGTGGTAGGCCCCCCTCCCCTTCTTTTACTTCAGAAGTAAGTATCTTCACTCCAGAGACGCAGCTACCTGCCTGCACTAATCTCAGACATGCAAGGGTGTCATACCCTTCCCTTCGCAGCCAATGCCTTCACTGTTCAGAGGCATATCTACTTACTTGCGTTTGTATGAGATGCAGGATGGTGATATACTCATAACATCTCCACTCCCACGATACAATCGTCTGCTCCAGTTCAGAAGCTTAAGTCACTTCTCTATAAGAGACTTGGGAACTCCCATCGCAACAAATGCAAGTCAACTTGTCGCACCAAAAGCACAGTAACCTCGCCAACCTGAAGCACAAGCCTACTTGTCGTCTACAGCACAGTAACTCCGGTATACCGAAATACAATTTCATAAGTTGCTCTATATGCATAGAAGTCTCATCGTCATTCGAAGCCAAGTCCACTTGTCGACTAAAAGCACAGAGGTTCCGTCGTCTCCAGAAGCACGGTCTACTCGTCTCCCCAAAAGCACAACAGTACTTAATCTTCACCAGAGGCGCATGAAGCATGGGTCCACCCCCAATTGGTTTGTTTAAACCACCTCTTGCAGAGAAGATTGAGATTAAATCATGATTGCTATCATATCAGATTGATTTAAATCTTAGACGAGGATCAACTAGACTCCAAATCTAGGATGAAATCCCAAGATTTACTTGGCTGTATCCGAGAAAGAAAATTAGCACGCGCCATGTGTCACCTCCTTCGGTTATGTTCATAACCACCAGAGATCTCGTTTGAGGGCAATCTCGATGTCCGCCACGTGCCAACGTCGCAGAAGACTGCATCATGCAATGACGGCAAATTCTTTCATATCTCAGGAACCCTAACGCACATCACATATGTGCTCGGTTCTCTATAAATAGAAGTTCTTCTTCTTCTACCAAGCATCGACAGAGGGAAAATTGACAAGCGACAATCTTCAAAGGATCAGCAATCTCTATCCACGAAGAGTCGACCACCCTCATCCACCAATCAACCAAGGAATCAACCAACCAACAATCTTCAAGGGATCTTCTCCTCCAGACAGCCTCTTGATCGGTGATCTCAAAATCCCATCAAAGGCGCCATAGAGCCATAGCAAGCTTGATTCGTCGTCAGATCGTCAACAGAGTAAATGAGCCTTTGTTGTGCTCGATCTCCACCGTCACACTTTCCCAGAACCATGTACTTAGAATATCCTGTTTAGGACTTCCTTCTTTGTACATGTAGAAGCATGAAAAATCTCAGCTGAAGTCGTCCCTTTGCCAAAGCGCATAAGATGCAAAAGACTCAGGCTCAGTGCTAAAAAGATAAAACAGAAGATATGGTGATAAGTCCCTTTATTGTCATGTCTACCAAGTCTAATACAGACACATCATAGGACTAATTTTGTTCTTTTACAAAGGATCTAGTATAGATTTGATAGAGCCTAGAGAGTTCTACAAGGGATGCAGTCTTCGTCGAAGCACAGCCTTCCTTTTTTTCGATACACACGCTGGAAGATTGATCTTTGCCAAAGCGTTTTCTTCTTTTTTTTCTGGGCGCAGCCTCTCAGAAGCATATCAGTAACTCAGTACTTTGAAGAAGTCAGAAGCCTTCAAGCCAGAGGCGCAGCCACTTGCCTACGCCAACCTCCAAAACAAGATGGTGGTAGCCCCCTCCCATTCTTTTATTTCAGAAGCCAGAGTCTTCACTCCAAACGCGCAGCTACCTTTCTGTGTCAACCTCAGACACACAAGGGTGTCATACCCTACCCTTCCCAGCCAACGCCTTCACTATTCGGAAGTGCAGCTACTTACCTGAGTCCGCATGAGGCGCAGGATGGTGATATGCTCACATCACCTCCATTCCTACGGTGCAGTCATCTGCTATGGATAAGAAGCTTAAGTAACTTCTCTACATGAGACTTGGGAACTCCCATCGTAACCAATGCAAGTCAACCTGTCACTCTAAAAGCACAGTAACCTTGCCAACCTGAAGCACAAGCCTACTTATTGCCTATAGCACAGTAACTCCGATAGCTCAAAACAAAGCTTCATAAGTAGCTCTATATGCACAGAAGTCTTATCGTCATTCGAAGCCAAGTCCACTCGTCGCCTGAAAGCACATAGGTTTCGTCGTCTCCAGAAGTACGGTCTACTTGTCGCCCCAGAAGCACAGCAGCACATAGTCCTTACCAGAGGCGCAGGAAGCATGGGTACACCCCAATTGGTTTGTTTAAACCACCTCTTGCAGAGAAAATTGGGATTAAATCATGATTGATATCATATCAGATTGATTTAAATCTTCGATGAGGATCAATTAGACTCCAAATCTAGGATGAAATCCTAAGATTTACTCGGCTATATCTGAACAAGCAAATCGGCATGCACCATGTGTCACCTCCTACGGTTATGTTTATAACTACCAAATATCTCGTTTGAGGGAATCTTGATGTCCGCCACGCGTCAGCGCACAGAAGCCCACACCGTAAAATGACGGCAGATACTTTCATATCTCAGGAACCCTATTGCACATCGCATATGTGCTTGGTTTCCTATAAATAGAAGGAGTTCTTCTTTCATCAAAAGATGAGGATAAAGAGAGAAGGAACATTGACAATCGACAATCTTCAAAGGAGCAGCGATCTCTAGCTACGAAGAGTCGACCATCCTCATCCACCTATCAACCAAAGAACCAACCAACCATCTTCAAGTGATCTTTTCATCCAGACAGCCTCTTGATCGGTGACCCGAGAGCTCCATCAAAAGTGCCAGAGAGCCATAGTAAGGTTGATTCGTCGTCAGATCGTCAACAGAGTAAAGGAGCCACTGTAGTGCTCGATCTCTATCATTACACTTTCCAAGAAACCTCTTCTCCCTGTACATAGAATATCCTATTTAGGACTTTTTTCTTTGTACACAGATACGTTATACGTTCAATAAAGAAAAAAGTTTGTTCAACATTTTCTTACGTCGAACAAAGTAAAAAAGTTCGTTCAACCTTTTGTTCTGTCGCACAAAATGTCGACTCTGCTGGAGACTACCTTCTCCAACGAGAAGGCGCTGATGTAATCTGATGACAACTTGTTGGGAGCTTCTCAAGACATGCTGGTCGTACGCTTCGACCGGCAGGCTTTTGAAGATCTTTTTTCTCATAAAATGTTGAAGACTTCGAAGTGGTTTGTACAACCGAACAAGGCTCGACGTGTCTGGTGGGAACTGCATCACAGGACCCCCAACGTCAAAGCCACAAAGAAGATTTCGGCTGCTACAGCCTTATCCCCTCGCCCGATTCCCTACCCGGAAAAGCATGGCGAGGAAGATGTTGGTTCCATGGTTGATCTGACGAAGGAACGATGCCGAAAGAAACACACACCGGTCCAACCCCTCACGACGAAAGTATTGTCGATAAGGAGATATGTCTTATACGGAATCACTTTCCCTTCAGGTAAAGCTTTGGCAGACTCTGAATACTACTCGCCCGCCTGGGGTAGTAGAAGGAGATCCCAGGTGGCTCGTGCTTCGTACAACAAGCGTGCGACACTAGCGGCAGACCGGAGGGCCGTGTTGACAGTAACACGTGCAGCCGACAGAAAGCTATGCAAGACTGGCTCTCGCGCTCCGATGCCTCAACCAGTCGAACCCCCCTTCCACTGGGGTACTCCTATGCGTAGGCCAAGCCAGGGGGTACATCCCACGAAGAGGGATCCATGAGAGCAGTATTCCCGTAGGAGCGACATGAGGCTTCCTCACCAGACCCGCTCTGACCGTGCTTACATGCAGCTTCCCTGCATGTACAATAGGAGTGCTAGACAGAAGATCTAACCCTCTCTCAAGCGAAAGAAGAATCTGTGGTGCAAGGCGTGCCTAAATCAAGGCACTCTTCTACCCAGATTACCATTAACTGCCATTGTCAGCAGATGGCTGCGCCATCATCGAGCAGGCGTTCCGTCTTCCAGAGACTCTACGCTATGCCGATCCCATGCCAGAGGCTTAACAGGGGGTCAGTGAGCCACAGAGAAGACGAGCCCTACATCGCCACATGCTATGCGGTACAGGGTTCCAGAGCTTTCAAGAAGCCCTACCAGAATCCTTCTATATCGGTTGCTAAACCGAAGAGGAGGTCAGAGAACAGTAAAGCTAAGGTACCCGATGTAGGTGTGTTCTAAGGCACTCGTTCTAAATCTGCATTGGGTGTCTTGTCAAAAACTGGGGGTAGCCAGCCTACTACTATGCACGAAAACCCTGTGTTCCAATCTGACGAGGCACAATACGACACGGATATCTCTGTTGGTGCAGCCAATCACCAGACCAGGGGTAGCAACCATACTGAGTCCGAAGAAGATCACAATCTTACGATATATCCTCAGGACAGCGAGACTCGGGCGTTTGAGCAGAAAGTGAAGGATCCACGGCTCCCTCGAGTCATCCTCACACTTAGTCTGTGTTCATAGCCGATGGCAATGTGGAAGACAACAATGAAGCTCTCAGACGTATCAAAGTCCTCGAGACGAAGTTAGATACGCCAACGGACAACATGAACACCCATTCCTCGACCATAATCGACCTCAAGAGTAGCATGGCCCCCGCTGCCTCTATACCTGCGCGTGATCCGCCAACCAATGACGAATCCAGCAGGTTGCCTACTGCCAATCAAGCAGGACCATCCTCGTCTTCTCCATCTGCTACAGGCTCCGTAATGTCGGTCGAGATACAGCAGGCCATCAAGGAGCTGTATGCTCGTCATGATGCCAAGGAGAAACAAGCAACGCTCCGGAAGATGGGGATCCGGCAGCCATACCCTGTCGAGTGGGACAATGTCGTCTATCCTTCCAAATACAATATGAAGATGCTTATAATTTATGAATGGAAGGGGTCTCTTCGATAATACTTGAGGTACTTTACCTCTGTAACGGGGCACCCGCCAAAGGATGATGCCCTCCTGTCCGACATATTCATAAGAGCCCTGCAGGGGGAAGCCTATGAGTGGTTATACAGTCTTCCAGACGACTGTATCTCGTCATTTGAAGACCTGAAGACTCGGTTTATGGACCGATTCTACGAAGAAGGCATGGATATGACCATGTCGACCGTCATAGAAATTGTTCAGACGAAGAAAGAGCCTGCCTGTACATACATTGAGCACTTCCACCAGACAGCCCTCAGATTTCCAACCGGCATGCCTGAACCCATGCTTATGGACTCCTGCCGCAAGAACATGCTGCTCGCTATAAAACTGTTGTACAGTGCTCCCTGCACGGGCTGGACGCCTTTTATTAAAGAGGCGGATACCACATAAAGGAAAGCCCAGGACACGCAGCTCCTGGGGCTATACTTTCCTGCACCCGAAGACAAGGGGATACGCTCGTACAGCAACAACCCTAAAGACGGAAAAGGCAAGCAAGCCATGACCGTCAACGTCTCCAAAGGTTCAGCAGATGTGAACCCTAAGTCTGCGGAAGCGCAGAGGCCGATGGAGGCTTACTCCTTCAATGACGAGGATACACTAGAGCTCTTCGAGATGCTTACGAAGAGTGGCGTCCTGATGAGGTGGGAAAGGTGGACCATCCCAAGTACTGACATTATCACCAGTATGTCAATCACTCAACACAAGACTGCTACATATTGAAGGGGCAAATTTAGTACCTTATTAATGCTAATATCATATCATTAGATTACGAAGAGAAGACCGTCACGGCCAACATGGTTACTCTCTAGTTCAGAAGTTTTCCAGCCACAGAGGTACAACATGGAGTCATCCCTATTCCAAAAGCGACGATGGAAGGAGTCAACCTTCCGCTAGCACGGGACAACGCTCAAGGGCTTGTCCCGTTCTCCATGCCTCAAGACAAAGTCGTGTGGATACATCCTGACTTGGTTCCCGATATGATGACATCTGCGACCCTTTCTTCCAAAGGGAAGAAAAGTAAGGCATGCCGCATGGTCTCGACGTCGATCGAAGGTTCTTTGGTGACCACCCGCTCGGCACAGAGGCAAGAGGAGAGCCAGGCTCTAGACCAGGAGGTGTCTAAACCAAATAATTCCCTTGTCCCAAATATATTAGGTGCAGGTCCACCTCAAACCCCTGAGGCACCAAAGGCGGGTCCATCCCGGGCCCCTACCGTGGATAAGCAGAAACATAAGGAGGTTTATTTCGACAAACCAATAAACCACTCAGAAAAGATTCGATAATAGGGGCTATCAAGCCCTACAACTTCGATATTCCAGTACGGCTGGCTAATAGTCTAGCCAAATTATCACCTTTTGAGCTCCTCTGTCTCTCTAAGGAGACCCGAGATGCGCTCAGTGAAGCTTTGCAGAAGTGATTCCCATTATCACTTTCACCCAGCAAGACATGTTGTTAAAGAATAACCGGCACAACCGCCCCCTGTACTATACATGGTATGTCGGTGCTATTAAGGTCATTCACATCAATATCGACCTAGGTTTGTAGAAGCATAGAAAAGAATAAAGAAAGGCCTATGCGGCTCCGACAGAAGGATCCCCATGCGGCTCAGGATCCCCATGCGGCTCAGAAGTCCATGCGGCTCAGGAGTCCATACGGCTCAAGGGTCCATGCAGCTCGAATAGTTCCATACGGCCCAGAAAGAAGCCACGTGGCCTTCAACTGTTCTTTTCTAGATTCGGCTGCATTTAATGCCATGACGGCTGCTCTGACAAATGACAGCTATGACAGCTCTGACATAAAGACGTAATAATGACTCTGACTTGATGGCGTGTTCCTAGAGAAGAGAAGAAAATCTTCTTACAGCTGGCAAAATCCACCAAGTCCCGAGGTCACTTCATACGGCTGCTGCATTTATGCGGCCGCCCACTTCATGCGGTTGCATCCTTCATGCGGCTGCCCATCTGCATGCGGCTGCCCATCTGCATGCGGCTGCCTATCCCCATGCGGCTGCCGATCCCCATGTGGCTGCCCATCCTTATGCGGCTGCTCATCCTCATACGGCTGCATGCTTCTTACGGCTGAGAGGACCACCCATATGCGGCTCTGCCAGGACGGTCTAGTTGAGACACGTGGCGCTCTTCGCGACAATTAAGACACGTGGCAATCTTATCTTCCCTGGAATTATGGGTGCTAACAAATCCTAACAAAATCAGATTTGTTGCGATCTTCATAATTGCCCACATCAAATCAAATCAAGCAAATTGGACAAGTGGCAGGCTATCACAAATCACGAATATTCATGGCAATCAACATTTATTGCCCACAAAGATTTGATGTAATCACATTAATTGCTCAAATTTATTATATTCAAGATGAACGGTCCAAATTGATAACTCTTAAGCCGCCGACTTTTCAAAATGGGTAATCATTACAAACCTAATGATCACCCCCCACTCCTATAAATAGCAAGGTGCTATTCCCTTACAAAAAAAGGGGGATAGATGCATACAGAGAGAGGCGCGCAGAGGTGCATATACATAAAAAGGAGAGCACAGAGAGATACGTGCAGAGCCAGACACAGAGCATTTCTTCCCCAGAGCCAAGACTGCGTCCGATCGTCCAAGGAGTAAGACAGAGCTGTCGTCGCTTTCCCGAGCCTCTATCGTCACCCCCCAGAATCAAAAATAAACAATTGTACTTAGATTGTTGTACCTAGGTTTTCGTCCCTAGGCTTTCTTTGTACGAGCGAGTTTGTATTGTGAGTCTAAGTTCAGTCCTCCTATATAATTGTTTTGTACTTTTACAATCAATGGCAAACACGATGGCGACTCTGCTGGGGACAAACTTCTCCACGGCTGAGAAGTTGGTGACGCAATCGGATGCAGCCAAATTTGGCTCCACACAACAGAAGATGGTCGTCCGCTTCGACCAACAGGCGTTTGAAGAAATGCTCTCCGACGGAAGCTCTGGCCCGGTCCAGAAGCGAACCCGCACAAAGAAGGCTCGCAGGGAGTGGAGGCCAAAATTATTTGCTCCTCCCCAAACTCTGGATGGAGTACTCTCTGCTCCCTAAGACGGCGAAGGCAACTCTCATGCGGCCCCACTTCAAGCCAAAGGGGACTCCGCTGTCCCCAAGTCTGGCAGAGAAAAGCACTACGATGCTGGACTTGTAGGGGCAAAGAGTGATTCTATGTGCCCCAGGAAGAAGTCGAACAAAGGCAGTAGCCGCAGGCTGAACATTCATGCGTCCAAGATTGCCAGCCGCATGCATGATGTCCATGCGGCCGAAACTGCCAGCCGGATGCAGAATACCCATACGGCCAAGATTTCCAGCCGCATGGAGAAGACTTATGCGGCCGAGACTTCCAGCCGCATGAAGAAAGCCCATGCGGCTACGATTGCTAGCCGCATGAAGACTGTTGATTCCAGCCGCATGCTGTCTGCCCCACGCGGCTCAGGCTCAGTCTTCGATCGCCTCTCCTATGGTCCTGATCTCTCATGCTCCCGAGAAAATATGTCTGACTCTCTGCAGCACCACTTAGACTCTTCCTAATTTGTGCCCTCACGCACTAGAGTTAAGAAGTCTAGGGCAGCACGAGCTTGGCGAGCTCAGTCCGCTCTCCCGACCTCTGACCATCCGAGCGCTCCATATACTGTTATGCGGGCCTCTGATAGAAAGTTGTACAAAACCACTCGAGTCCAGCCCCCAGCGACAAACGGACAGAGTGGTTCCCAAAAGTCTTCCAAAACCCAAGGAGCAAACAGGGTCGTTCCAGACCCATCTGACTTGCATGAGGTTATCGTCTACAAGCGCAAGGAAAGAAAAGAGGCCTCGGTGTGCAAAGAGTCCTCCCACGGACATTACTGCACCCAAGTCATTGTCAACTGCTGTTACAACAATACGATGGTACGAGAAGACCGGCAGTCCGTCTTCCAAAGATTACAACAGCCGAGCTCAGGGGATGAGGCACCTCCTGTCGTCTCCTGTAACTCTACTTAGAAAATCTCCGCCGATGGGAGAGGGAAGAAGATAAACGTTTCCAGGCCAAAGATTTCAACCACTGTGACTACAAAACTGTCGTAAACGGTTGTCCACCACCGGAGTTTTCCAAGGTACCCGTTCAAAAAACGAAATCTGCTATAGTGGAAGATTCATCATCCACATCACTGGAGGTCGCTGGAACTGGAGGTAGCACTCCTTCGAACATCCAGGACAATCCGATGTTCCAAGGAGACGAGCCCGGGGAAACAACTCTCCCATCAGATACAGCAGGTACCGAAGTCCCCGAGGACGTCCACGACTCTCAAGATGAAGCAAGCTCTGAAGCTAGGGGTACTATCCCTTCTGAATCCGAACCAGAGGAGAACATTTCCACGTAACCCGATGACTTCTCTGTACAAGGATATGATTCAGAGGGTACGTCATCCACCGTCCCTTCCATCTCTACTCCCGTGAGGACGGTGTTCGTGACAAGTAACGATCAAGATGGCCCCAGTAATCACCAACGCATCGATACTCTGGAGGCCATACTGTGCACTTTGGTCAAATCGGTGGACGAGATCAAAGCAGCTCTCCCTACTCTGCAAGGAGGGACGCCTGGCCAAACAAACTTGGGTCCCGAGGTCAATGCGGACTCGAACTCAGCGGCACCAAACCCGGGAAATAATTCTCTTAAAATGTCAACTCCCACCGCTGCAGATGAGGCCAGAGAAGCAAGAAGAGAGGTCCAGGAGCTCCGAGCCATCTTTCACGCTCGAGAAGCCTCTCAAGACCTTAGAATAAGGCAACCATACCCTGCTGCATGGAGGGATGTCCCTTTTCCACCAAGATATAAGCCATTCAACATCAATCCCTATGATGGCAAGACCTCCGCAAGTCGGTACATCACTTA
This sequence comes from Iris pallida, assembly GCA_029216955.1. NCBI lineage: Eukaryota > Viridiplantae > Streptophyta > Magnoliopsida > Asparagales > Iridaceae > Iris > Iris pallida. The sequence goes on from JANAVB010020997.1 coordinate 12,855,940, forward strand.
CTTCGAGGTCACCACTGACCATCTGCCCCATGACGATGTCATCCTTACACGATTATTCATCGGGGCATTGGAAGGGGTCGCCTTCGACTGGTACCGCAATCTGCCAGACAACTGCATCCACCCCTTCGCCAGCTTCAAGCGCATGTTCTTGGAGAGATTCTACGAAGTAGGACAGGACGTCACAATGTCCACCCTCATGGACATTGTTCAAGGGAAGAAAGAGCTGACAAGGAACTATATTGAGCGATTTTGCCAAACCCCAATGAAGTTGTCGTCGGGTAATCCGGATTCCTCCTTGATTGAAATTTACCAAAAGAGACTGCTCCCAACAATCAGCCTCTGGATGGGTGAAAGTCAATTCAAGGACTGGAAGACGTTCATCATCAGTGCCACTAGCGCCGAAGACAGGTTGAAGAAGGCTCGCCAACTGGGATTGCACATCTCGAAGGGAGAGGACAAGGGCAAGCGCCCTAATACCAACAACAACAATGGTGGTAACTCCTCCAACAATCGGAAGAACAAGGGCAAGCAGGCTATGGTGGCCGACACAGCCCAGAAACCTGAGACAAAACCAGCAGACAAGCAATTGGCCGAAAATGATCTACTCATTCGAAGACGGCCATGTCAAGCCCATCTTGGACATGCTCATACAAGGAGATAGAATTCAGCTCCCTCCACCAAGACGGAAACCTCCGTCGGCAGAAATGGAGAGCCCAAAGAACTGCCATTACCACCGATACGTCCACCATGCTACACACGACTGCTACCAGCTGAAGCAATACATCCAACATCTCATCGATTCGAGGCTCTGGCCATTGATTTCGAGGAGGTAACCGTGGCAGCCAATATGGTGTCCGTATAGTTTGGCAGCTTTCCTACACAGAGACTCAAGATGGCGTGATACCCATCCCTCGGGCGACAATAGAGATTGCTAATCTTCCACCTCCTCGAGATCAGGCTACTGATCTGGTACCCCTCACCATGTCACGAGTGGAGGTCATGTGGGTCCATCCAGACTTGGTACCTGAAGTGACTCAGTCCGCACCACTCCCCATTGGCAAGAAGAAGAGTAGAAAGGTCAGATCCTGCCGTACAATTTTGGCAGATGTCGATGAAGCCACAGCTGTCGTCACTCGGTCTGGTCCTCAATCCCAACCTACACCAGATAACTCGACTGAAGAACATCAGCCGGCTACTGCTGACGCTCCGGGACCTTCTCAACCTCTGACGACCGACAAGCCTAGGCCGAAGGAGACTCGCTTTGACAAATCCCTCCGAAATGAGGCATCTCATAGGCTAGAGAGGCCATAAAACTTTGACATCTTGGCACAATTGGCCAACACATTGGCCAAATTGTCATTATACGAGCTCCTGAAACTCTCCAAGGATGTTCGCGCGGCTTTGAGCGATGCACTCCAGAATGCCGACGTATATCTGGCTCGGGTCAACCTCACGGGAGAGAGCCTGCCTGCAAATCTCCAAGACAGCACTTGCACAAGAGCGATGCCCAACATTGTCTTTACGCCGCAGGATATGCTCATCAAAACCAATCTGCACGATCGTCCGTTATACTACACTGGATACATCGGTGACGTAAAGGTGGATCGGATGCACATTGATCCTGGTTCTTCCATAAGCATCATCCCGAAGGGTCTGTTACATTATTTCCGTATTCCTATGCATCACCTGACGCCAAAAAGTACCGCCATCAGTGGTTTCAATTCGGGAAGGAGCTACCCGATTGGGAAGATTTGCTTGAAGTGCCAAATTGGCGAACTTCAGTCAGAAGTGACATGTTACGTCATAGATGCGGACACTTCCTACAATATCCTCCTGGGGTGCCCTTGGATACACGATTACATGATCGTGCCTTCCACGCTGCACTAGTGCTTCAAGTATGTCGACAAATACGGCTTCATGAGAACAGAATTTGCCGACATCGATCCCTTCAAAGGGGTCGAATCCTACTACTCAGACTCCTACTTATACAAAAAGTCAAAAAGGCACCTTGGTGAAGGAGATGTGCAAGCTCGAACTGAGACGACCACAGGATCAGAAGAATGTATAACGATCCACCTCCAAGCTCGCAAATCTGGCAAGTCCGCATCCCTTACGCCGCTCTGCGTAAGGTCGTAATCAGCCTCTCGGCACAAGAGGGGCAAATGATAATCCGGATGCCAAGGTTCGGCCAAGTGCCAAGACCCACAACGTAGCCACTGACAATCAGACTGCCTAGAGTCGGCCAGCCACAAACGGAGAAGCTCAATCCCTCCGACAAGCCAATGACGATACGTCTTCCCAAAAAGAATCGTCAGTCCGATGTAAAGTCTGGGGCTTCTAGCGATCCAACCACTTCCCGCCCAGCATCGAGTACCAAACTGGAGATTGCTAGTTTGCCAACGACTTCGCGTTCTGCTCCACCAGCGGAACCCCTGATGATCAAGTTGCCCAAGTCATCCTCTCAGTCTTCATTTATATAGGGGGTGGCTGAAGAAGAACCAGAACTGGCCAAGTATATGGCTGCTCACACTGATGTTCCATCCGTAGATGATGTCATCCCATTAGAAAAGATACTTTACTTCATCAATAAAGGGCTATCTTTGAACTACATCGAGCTTAATAAGCTTTGTACAATGTATGTTATGGAACACGGTATAGGCACTCACCTACACACACAGGTGACAAATGTTTACACCGCAAATCAACTCACTCCCGTGGAAGACGCTTACCGCATAATCGAGGGAGGGGACCATCCAATCATCTTCGATCGAAAGAATGATCCAGAGCCCTTCACCATAGAAGAAGTCGATCTCCAATCGGATGCCGGGAGACTGCCTCTCTATCTATATAGCCCCCAATCTAAATACCTCATACAAAAATAGGGGTATGATCTGGAGACTACGCCAGGTTTGAACTACGGCACTGGTGGATGATTACCTTTAAAGTCGCCGGTCCCGGCAGGCAAACCACAGGACTACTACAACAAGACCCGATACGGACTAGGATATGTTACGCCTGCAACAACCCCTGAAAGCTCAGATGAGAAATGCGACTGGCATTCACACTCAACCGGATCACCAACTTCTGATTCGGATATCAGCATCGGGGATGTATTCAGGCAAGTCCTGTCTATCAATATGGTATTCGTCGATGCTTACGAAGAAGGTGAAGACTTTCCTGAACTCCTCGAATTAGAGCCGTGGGCCCAACAGCTGGATGCACAATAGGAGAAGCAGTTTGAACAAAGAGAGCCTCCTACTGAAGATAAGGTCATGCAAGTGGATCTCGGCAGCGACTCTTCTCCAAAACCAATATTCGTTAGTAAAAGCCTGACAGATGAAGAGCGAGAATCGCTACTAGAACTTGTCAAAGAATATATTGATGTGTTCGCTTGGATCTATGAAGACATGCCAGGGCTAAACCCCGATGTTACTCTTCACAAGCTCAACATTCGGCCAGATGCAAAGCCAGTCAAACAACAGCAACGATGCTTCCGCCCAGGCATCATGGATGCGATCGAAGCTGAAGTCAACAAACTGATAGCCAGAGGCTTCATTCGTGAGGAACAACATCCGGACTGGATCGCCAATATAGTACCGGTCCTCAAGAAGAATAGAAAGATTCGAATCTGCATCGACTTCCGCAATCTGAACGAGGCATGTCCCAAAGATGAGTTCCCCCTCCCTATCACAGACATCATGATTGACAACACCTACGGCTTCGAACGTATGTCGTTCATGGATGGCTTCTCGGGGTACAACCAAATCAAGATGTCTCTCGACAACGAAAACCATACATCATTCCAAACACCAATAGGCATGTTCTGCTACACAGTCATGCCTTTCGATTTAAAGAACGCTGGCACCACCTATCAGAGAGCTATGAGTATCTTCTTTAGAGACCACTTGCACAAAATAGTGGAATGCTATGTTGACGACATCGCCGTCAAAAGCCGCTCTAAGGAAGATCATCTGCATCATCTCAGGATAGTGTTCGACCTGATGCGAGCGCATAATTTGAAAATGAACCCCACGAAATCCTTCTTGGGCGTTTCCAGCGGGAAGTTCTTGGGTTTCATCATCACCTTCCAGGGTATCCACGTAGACCCTGAGAAGACGAAGGCAATCATGGAGATGAGTCCCCCGAGAACTCCAAGACCTTCAAGGGAGGTTAGCTTACATCAGGAAGTTCATTTCCAACCTCTCCGGGCGATGTCAGCCATTCACCCATCTCATAAAGAAGGGCATCTCATTCGTATGGGATGAAGAATGCCAGCGTTCCTTCGACAGCATCAAAAAATATTTGTCGAACCCTCCAGTCCTGGTGGCCCCGGTTGCTGGAAAACCATTCCTGCTCTATGTACGAGCAATAGAGCATTCCCTCGGCGCTCTGCTAGCACAAAACAACGATGTAGGCCATGAGCAAGCTATATATTACCTCAACCGAATGATGACCGGGCCAGAGCACCGATATACCTCCGTGGAGAAGGAATGCCTCGCTCTGGTGTTTGCCATTCAAAAGACGCGATACTATGTCATGGGGCAAACCATACATGTGATATCACGAGTCAACCCCCTCAGGGTCCTCATGACTAAACCAGGGGCACTCAGCTCTCGCCTCGCTACATGGGCAATATTACTGTCCCCCTACCATATGATATTCGTCCCGCAAAATGCTGTTAAAGGTCAAGCTCTGGCAGACTTTTTAGCAGCACATCCAGGCTCGGAGTCTGCCAGAATATACGAAGAAATCCTAGATGTGATCGCCGACTCGCATGCGGCCTCTCACGATGATATATGGCGAATGTTCTTCGACGGTGCTTCAAGGACCGGACCCAAGGGCAACATCGTCGTCGGAGTCGGGGTGGTGCTGATTTTTCCTTCCGGACTGGTGATTAATCGCACTTACTCCCTCACGGAACCCTGCTCTAACAATATGGCCGAGTACAACGCTTTAGTCATTGGCCTCCAACTTGTAAGAGAGCTGGGGGTAGAATATCTTAAAGCATACGACGATTCACAGTTAATCGTCAATCAGATTCGGGGTTCATACGAAGTCCGCCATGAAGACATGATCCCCTATCACCAAATAGCGATCAACATTTTCTCGTCATTTGAAGGGTTCTTCATCGAACACGTCCCCAGACTCCAAAATATCGAAGCCGATGTCCTAGCAGGCCTTGCCGCTTCCCTAGCAGTGTCGAACTATATTCATTATTTGGTGGACGTGATAGGCCATGAACTGGTCTGTCCCAAGAACAACGTTCAATTCGTGGCGAGTTATTCTGCTCAGACGATCGACGAAGTACCAGACTGGAGACAACTATTCATAGACTTCGTAGTTTACGATATCCTGCCCGAGAACCCAAAGGAAGCCACCTCTATCAGAAGGCGTTCTCTCAGATTCTTCTTCGATACAGAGACGAAAATGTTGTATCGCCGATCCTATAATGGATTATTGCTTCGATGTCTGTCAAACGCAGAAGCCAAAGAAGTCGTACGCGAAGCACATGACGGTATCTGTGGGGCCCATCAGCCTGGCCCAAAATTGCAAGACCGTCTTTGCCTAATGGGCTACTACTGGCTCACGATAGTAGCAGATGCGATAGACTATGCAAGAAAGTGCAAAGCCTGCCAAGTCCACGCAGACTTCATCCACCAGCCATCCGAATTTCTACATCCGACAGTGGCATCCTAGCCATTCGAAGCATGGGGAATGGATATCATCGGTCCGATCACTCCACCTTCTTTCCGAGGACATTGCTTCATACTCGGAATGACGGATTACTTCTCAAAATGGGCGGAAGCTGTTCCGCTTGCAGAAGTAAAGACTTTAAACGTGGTCAGCTTCCTCAAGTATCACGTCATATATCGCTTTAGACTGCCCCGAAGGATAATCCACAATAATGGTCCGCAGTTCGCAAGCCACGCCTTCTATAGATTCTACGACAAACATCGAATTCAGAATGTTGCTTCGACGCCATACAATCCGGCAGCGAATGGGTTAGCATAAGCATTCAACAAAACCATCATCAAGTTGCTCAAAAAGTTTGTATCATCCAACAAATGCGACTGGAACGAGAAGCTTGGTGAATGCGCATGGGCGTACCGTACTATAGTTCGAACGGCCACTGGTAACACACCATTCTCCCTGGTGTACGGGAGTGAGGCAGTTCTTCCATTGGAGACTCAAATACCCTCGCTCCGCGTTGCTCTCACTTACCAATTGACGACGGACGATAACTACCGTCGCCGGCTACAAGAGTTGGAGGCCTTAGATGAGAAGCGCCTATTGGCTCCGCAACGAATCTTTCTATACCAAGCACGCATCTCCGGAGCCTTCAACAAGAAGGTTAAAATCAGAACATTCCAAGTAGGCGATCTTGTTCTGGTAGTTCGGAGGCCGATGGTTATGACTCACAAAACTGCCGGTAAATTCCAGCCAAAGTGGGAAGGTCCATTTATCATTGAGGCTATATTCTCCAACGGTGCTTACCGCCTCACAAAACAAAACGGAGACTTGCTCATGTTGCCCGTCAACGGCAAGTTCCTGAAGAAATATTAAGTCTAAGCGACATTCTCCAAATCTCGGAGTGTTGAGTTATGTACCATCCGGTACAGCTGAACTCATATTCTCTAAATCCCAGATTATTGAGTTATGTACCCTCCAGTACCGCTGAACTCACATTCTTCCTCCAAATATTCCAGATTATTGAGTTATGTACCCTCCAGTACCGCTGAACTCACATTCTTCCTCCAAATATCCCAGATTGCTGAGTTATGTACCCGCAGGTTCCTCTGAACTTACATTCTGGTTACTCTTTTAGGTAGTAAGTCATGTATGACCATACCTATGAACTTATTCTTCTGAAAGAGCTCCTCCCTTATGATCCACTACCCGCACTCCCAGTGCAGAAAAAGAGTAACAAATTCACAAATTTCCCAAAACGACCACGTCGATGTTACCTCTGAGTCGTCTCACTTCCGCCAAAAACAAATCACCCCTCTATATAGAACTTCCATGTCCTCATTACCTCTGAGTCGTTCTATGTACCCCTACATGGAGCCCACTCCTACCACGTCCTCATTACCTCTAAGTAGGAAGGCTCCATCGAAGAAACCCTCATGCTTGCCATGTCCTCATTACCTTTGAGTAAGTATGCTGGTTCCCTTTCGACTTATTATCCGTACCCAAAACCAGTGTACGCCAGGGATAATAGGTCCACAAAAAGTCTCCCATTGAGGCAACTACTACAAGCAAAGAATAAAGCGAATGTATCATGTTAAAAATTAGTTACATTCACATGACTACATCTCATGAGCAAGCCAGAAAAGTTCTCTATTATTTCATTCAGACAAGAAGGAAAAAGATTACATTGATGTCCAAAAGAAGCAAAACACAAATTACCAAGACAAAAAGACGGACATCTATGGGAGCCCACGAATCCTAGTTGCGGGGGCGCATATACCAATCCCTCAACCATTTTGCATATAAAGGATATACTTGAGCAAAATCCTCGTCCGAAGTAGGAAGGTCAGAACTCCCAGTACTACCGCCGTCAGACTGGGCTCCTCCTTTACAGCAATGGGCGCCAGCTCTCCTTTCTGTTCCTCCATTTTTGGTATTACCTCCTCCTTTACAAGCGATGACTCTTGCTTAAAAGGGGGCAGCAGCTCTTCCTTCACAATGATCTCAGCCTTCGACCGGGTTGCTGCAAGAATCAAAGATAAAAAAGAAACAAAGTTAGGAGATGGTCAGAGCCTCATGCGGTCCAATCCAGACGAGCTTATTCGGTCCTGTTTAATGGGGGGCTTCATGCGATTCGGTCCCGAGGGACTTATGCGGCTCTGTTCGAAAGGTCATTATGCGGTTCAGTTTATGAAGTGTTCATGCGGCCCACTAAGACAAACTCCCATACGGCTCGGACATAGGGTATACCCCCATGCGGCTCGGTTATGGGACATGTATGCGGCCCATACAAATTGAACAGTTTGCATTGAAGGCTTATGCATAAAGCATACAACAGAGCCGACTTTGTTAGGGTTTCGAAGCATATGACTTTCCCAATTCCTTACCCTTAACGGTAGGAAGAACGTCAAAATGAGCTTTGGGTGCCACAGTCGACGTCGAGGCCACGCCCTTATCCTTCGCCGCAGCCTTCGTCGCAACCTTGGAGGACTTGGGAGCCATTGCAGATGATCAGAGAAGGAAGACAAAGACAAGAAAGCTAGGGCAAGAGCAGAAAGTAAAGAAGTCTTTTTTTCCAAACACGCTGCTATTTATAGGCGGAGCCCATAGACCGATGCATCGATCCATGTACAGTGTAACCAACTCATCGGCTATCAAGGTGATCCGACTATTCAAGGCTAAACTCTTGGGATCTACCCCAAAAGGCGGCTTTAAATATGACAACAAATCAAAGGCAATCAATGCAAAGATTTGCACACGTGGCATGAAGACGTGGCAAGGAGCCTATGCAGCCAGACAGCCAATACGGCCAGACGGCCCATGCGGCTGGAAAGCCCATACAGCTCAGATGGCCATGCGGCTGAGGAGGCCATGCGGCTGAGACATCCATGCTGCTAGAACATCCTATGCGGCCCGAAGAGTTTTTACATGGCCATGCTTCTTATTCAAAGTATTTTAAATTTGCAAATTGAAAACTTTGAAGGGGGTCTTGTAGAAGCATGGAAAAGAATAAAAAAGGCCTATGCGGCTCCGACAGATGGATCCCCATGCGGCTCAGGATCCCCATGCGGCTCAGAAGTCCATGCGGCTCAGGAGTCCATGCGGCTCAAGGGTCCATGCGGCTCGGATAGTTCCAAGCGGCCTAGAAAGAAGCCACGTGGCCTTCAACAGTTCTTCTCTACATTCGGCTGCATTTAATGCCCTGACGGCTGCTCTGACAAATGACAGCTATGATAGCTCTGATATAAAGACGTAATAATGACTCTGACATGATGGCGTGTTCCTAGGAAAGAGGAGAAAATCTTCTTACAGCTGGCAAGATCCACCATGTCTCGAGGTCACTTCATACGGCTGTTGTATTTATGCGGCCGCCTACTTCATGCGGCTGCATCCTTCATGCGGCTGCCCATCTGCATACGGCTGTCTATCCCCATGCGGCTGCCCATCCCTATGCGGCTGCCCGTCCTTATGCGGCTGTCCATCCTCATGCGGCTGCCTGCTTCATGCGGCTGAGAGAACCACCCATATGCAGCTCTGCCAGGACGGTCCTGTTGAGACACGTGGCGCTCTTTGCAATAATTGAGACACGTGGCAGTCTTATCTTCCCTAGAATTATGGGTGCTAACAAATCCTAACAAAATCAGATTTGTTGCGATCGTCATAATTGTCCAGATCAAATCAAATCATGCAAATTGGACATGTGGCAGGCTATCACAAATCACGAATATTCATGGCAATCAATATTTATTGCCCACAAAGATTTGATGCAATCACATTAATTGCTTAAATTTATTATATTCAAGATGAACGGTCCAGATTGATAACTCTTAAGCCGCTGACTTTTCAAAATGGATAATCATTGCAAACCCTAATGATCACCCCTCACTCATATAAATAGCAAGGTGCTATTCCCTTGCAAAAAAAGGGGGGACAGACGCATACAGAGAGAGGCGCGCAGAGGAGCATATACATAAAAAGGAGAGCACAGAGAGATAAGTGCAGAGCCAGACACAGAGCATTTCTTCCCCAGAGCCAAGACTGCGTCCGAGCGTCCAAGGAGTAAGGCAGAGCTGTCGTCGCTTTCCCGAGCCTCTATCGTCACCCCCAGAATCAAAAATAAACAATTGTACCTAGATTGTTATACCTAGATTTTCGTCCCTAGGCTTTTTTTGTACGAGCGAGTTTGTATTGTGAGTCTAAGTTTAGTCCTCCTATATAATTGTTTTATACTTTTACAATCAATGGCAAACAAGGTTCCTCTTTGAGCATTATCCCAAGAAGCCTACTTCAAACATTAGGGATTTCGATGCATCGGTTAACAGCCTCGAACACAACAATCAGTGGCTTTAATACGGAAAAGAGCGTGCCCCTGGGCAAAATTTGCCTAAAATGTCAGATCGACAACCTTCATACTGAAGTGACTTGCTATGTCATTGATACGGACATAAACTACAACATGCTGCTGGGGCGACCATGGATTCATGAGTACATAATTGTCCCTTCCACCCTATATCAGTATATGAAGTATGTGACCAGCGACGGGACCATCAAAACAGAGTTCTCTGATATCGACCCATTCTGAGGACTTGAAGGCTACTGTACATATGCCAATCTGTACAAGTCTATCCCCTAGAACGACGTTAGCAATGATATTGATGACGAGGGAGAGACAGCTTCAAAAAGCATAGCAGTGGCCGAAGAACCTTTAAAGGTTCGACTGAAAAGGAGGCCTCCCAAGGTGTCAGCGCCTCTAGTTGTTAAGCTACGGGGCAAAGCTCCACCGTCGCTTCAAGTGATGATAGAAGATGGTCAAGATCCTATACAAATAAGGTTACCTCGGAGGTCCCCAAGACCGACCATGAAGGCGCAGGAGCATCCGACCATAATTTCCTTGATGGTCAAGCTGAAAGGGAGGCGTCCTCCTCCTCCTCCGACGGTAGCTCTAGTCCTCACTAACAAAGAGCTAAAAGATTGTGTCTGCGCCAATACAGAGGCCCACTCTTTCGACGACGTAATCCTTCGGGACAAAATATCCTACTTCATTAATAGAAAGTTGTCCTCGAACTACTCTTGTGCATGCTGGAACACCAAATATTTCCTGGACAATTCTTTGCGTAAACTACAGACACAAGTGATAACTGCCAACCATGTGACCCATGTTGTCCCTGCCCGGGGTGCCTAGTTCATAGTTCCAGCTAGGAAAAAAGAAGAGGAACCCATCATATTCGGTCAATTGGAGCATCCGTAGCGATTAACTCCTGAAGACCTAGACCTCGACAGCGACAAAATACAGTTCTACCGCTATACGGCACAGGCCAAAAATCTTGTCCAGAAGATGGGCTACAACCTGAATAGCAATAAGGGGCTCAATTATGGCAAAGGCCGGCATCTTTTCTTACGAATTCGCACTCCAAAAGGAAAAGCTGAAAACTACTACCAACGTACTCGTCGAGGGCTAGGGTATGTTACACCTACGACCACCTCAGAAGATTCAGAGAAAGAAGTCATAAAAGTTTTACGCGACTGTATCCGAGCAAGCAAATCGGCATACGCCATGTGTCACCTCCTTTGGTTATGTTTATAACCACCAGAGGTCTCGTTTGAGGAGAATCTTGATGTCCGCCATGTGTCAGCACAGCAGAAGCCTGCATCGTGCAATGACGGCAGATTCTTTCATATCTCAGGAACCCTAATACACATCGCAAATGTGCTCAATTCTCTATAAATAGAAGCAGTTCTTCTTCCACTAAAGCATCGACAGAGGAAAAATTGACAAACGACAATCTTCAAAGGATCAGCAATCTCTATCTATAAAGAGTCAACCACCCTCATCTACCAATCAACCAAGGAACCAACCAACCAACCATCTTTAAGGGATCTTCTCCTCAAGACAGCCTCTTGATCAGTGATCCTAGAGTCCCATCAAAGGATTAAAGGAGCCACGGAGTAAAGGAGTAAAGGAGCCACGGAGTAAAGGAGCCACGGATTATTCGATCTCCTCTGTCACACTTTTCTAGAAACCTCTTCTCCTTGTACTTAGAATATCTTGTTTAGGACTTCCTTCTTTGTACACTGATACCTTATACGTTCAATAAAGCAGAAACTTTGTTCAACCTTTTGTTATGTCGAACAATCGCGACCCCTTCGATTCTGCCCGTTCCTGACGACGTGGGTGGTATGACTGAGATTTTAATTAGAACCTTCCATATGATTCTGAAGCAGGGGATCTACAGCTTTCTAGCAATATACATGTCCTTCTGTTGGGCTAGATGTAGAGCTGAAGGCTAGATCCAAACCCTCTGATCATTATCTTGCTTGGAGCGCAAAGTCGAATCACTCTTTGCCAAGGTTATTTCAACAGAGTAGGTCACGATAAGATTCGATATGCTTAAGAGGCTGATATGGTTATTCTGGCCTCTTTCGAGTACAACCATCTACTTGACAAGACTACTAAAGGGAAAGCGATATTTGCGGAGGGTATACATGCCCTTAGTCGTAAAATAGGCTAATTGGCTAAGAAGCGTCGTCAGTTATCTGATGCATCGACGCGAATATCTTCGGAGGAAGACTTCTTCCCTCAAGAGATAGTGAAGATCACAATGAAGGTTGAAAAGCTTCAAGCAAAACACCAAAGGCTGGAGCATCGTCTGACTAGCCTCACCTAAGATCAGAAAGCCACTAGTCAGCTGTTGGAAAAGATCAGTGTGTCGTCTGCCACCATGGAGGCCACAGCGAGATATCTGGCGAATAGGCTTGCCTTTCATACCCGTCTAGAAGACCCAATTGTTGTCGAGCAGGAAGTTAGGTGTATTGCTTGTGAGAATAAGGGACTGCTCATAGCTTCTCTCCGTCATCGACTTTAGGGATTTTGTATGGATATTTGAATCTAGCCTCCCTCTTTTTTTACTTCTCCATTTATATATTTGAATAGAAGAAGTAATGGCAATTTACTTTTCTTTTTTTCTTTGATTCTTGTTTGTTGATCCATTATGAGATCAGACTCGCTCGGGCTTTGTTGGGGTGTGACATGGCAAGCATGTATCATTTCTCCTTTTTGTTGTCGTTGTGGTAGGCATAAGGCTTGAGTGCCTTGATTTGACCGGGTTCGGTCAGAAGTTAAAAGGATAGGCTCCTCGTTAGACGTAGAGGAGTTACTCCTATTTAATAGGGGAGTGGCTCTTCACCTACTCTCTTGATGAGCTTTGTGACTATACATAGGGCATTAGAAGACCCTTTCATCCACAATCCTAATTTATTTCTTTTCCCTATGCTTGTGTACCCCTTCTCATCTTATGGCCCCGGCCTCCTTCTTTGGCGGATCGAGTAGGAGTTAGAATGACAGTTACCGCCAAGTTTTCAAATGATATAAAGGTTGGAGCACCAAAAAGTATTCCTGATGTCACAAGGAACGGTCTCGAATGCTCCCTTGTACAAGGAGATTCTATTTCTGATGTAGGGAAGAACCGGGAAGCGATAAATCTTGTAAAAAGTAGGGTTCTTCCTCTTCTCATTGCTAGCTTCACCGTTTTTGGAGAAAAAGGCATGCTACTCATGCCTTGGACGAGGAGGATGTTGATACCTGGTTTTGGTTGATTACTTATCCGCCGTACTTTTTTTTCCATGTGACTGTGGTATATGGCTTGCTGTAACACCCACTTTTCTAAAATAAGGGTAATTTTGAACCTTTGTAAAACTTTATTATTTAATAATAGGATTTATGATTTATGAGAATTTTAATTAATTTAATACTATTTATAATTGGTGAATTATAATTTTGATGTGTTAGCTAGTGAACCCTAGAACTGTTGAGCCTAGAGACTAACTATGACCATGGGGACCTAACCATGTGATTAGAATGACTAATTACAACTTTTTAGGCCCAGGGTATTTTGGTCATTTTGTGACTTTTGAATTATTTAGGATTTTGATTAATTGGTGAATTTTAGATTATTTTAATAATATTTAATTTGATGTATTGTGATTTTGGTCATTTTTATATTTTAATATTTTGCGAATTTTTATATTTTAATATTAATTTTTTGAGATTTGTTTAGTCGGGTTTGAGTTTCGTTTCGTTCCGGCTTGTGTTAGTGACCCGGGTAGCTTAGACTCTAGACGGGACCCCAAGATTAGTTAGTCATACCATCTTGTCTGGCCTCTATTACTGGAATCATTATGTTATCATTGTTGGTATCATCATGTTTGACTAGACTCATCTCGATTCTCGTGTCGAATTTTGGATTCACTTGTATTGCGGGGCAGGGAAATATTGAGTAAGACATGTAGACATACCCCAATCTGGAATCTCCAAACTAGAATCTACTGAAAGCATAGCCTTCCTACACTTGGCCGAGTGTGCGATGTGCCTGATACCTACATCCGTTTATATGTCGATCTCGGTATTTTAAAACACATTGTTAGAATATAGCTGGTCTCACCTGGATTCTTGATCACTGACTAGAATCATCTTGTACTGGATTCATCTTGTATTAGATTCGTCTCATACCGGATTTACATTGGATTTGTACTTGTCTTACATTTACTGTCTGGACTTATCATGTTACTCTAGTTCAGCTAGAATCTTATTTTACAGTCTTTATTGCCATGATTCTTCTTTTGTTTTAGTTACCTTACTTTCCTTGTATCTTAACTATTTCTCTATACCATTACCTGAATATAAACTACCATGTTCATCAATAAAACTGTCTATAACTTCTTTATAGTTCTCTGTCATTTACTTGGGTTTTCTAGATGAGTTGTGCTTGTTCTTGTCCTGACTGGACCTGTTAAAAATATTACAGATGATTGCCCTGAGGACATTTGCCCTACTTGCCTTGGAGTAGGAGATGACTTAGCTACCTTTGTCCCCGACACTCAGGAGTGATCGGGATACTAGCTAGTAGACTTGGTTTAGTTTTCATTTTTAAGAACTTGAATTGTAATAAGTTGAATATTGTTTTGTTTTGAGATTGTTTGAGATTATTATTATTTAGTAGTTAGTTTTGTTGTTGTTATTTAGTCTTAGTTATAAACTTCTGTGTTATCATAATATGCTTAGACTGTGATTGAGATTTCATTATATCTTTATTTGTCCTCCGTTCGGAATTGAGATTTTGACAAGTATACTATATAATTGCGTGAGTTGTTGTTTAGATAGTGACCTAGAACAGCGTTCTACCGCCAACACTGCGGCATAGGCTGGGCGATATTACGTACTCGTACCCTCACAGTGGGTGCGGGTCGTGGCAACAGTTGTCTTTTCTTTTCTTTTTTCATTTTTATTCATTCTATCCACTTATATATTTACTTTATATATATGTATATACATATATATAATCTAAATATATACATATACTCTTATAGGTTCGATTTATTGCTAGGAATTTAAAGAACAAAATAAAACTTTTAAACTATATAACTCATATAATTAAATATAAATTATATACAAGCTCTCATAAAAAGAAATATATAATACTACTCCCATAATTTGGTATAAATATTATAAATACCATATTTACAAGTATAAACAATATACAATTTATTACTATAAATTTCTAAAATTACGATAATTTTCATAATAATAAAAAAATCCCTATATTAAATATAGGGGGATTACATCCTTCCCAACTTAAAGAAATTTTGTCCTCGAAATTAAACTAATGTAGGGGGTCGAATGCAAATGCAAAATTTTAAGGCTAACGCATGAAAGTCGTACCGTGGTTTTCGAACAAATGCGGGTAACAATTTCGGATGTCGTCCTCGCGCTCCCAAGTAGACTCCCCTGGTGGGTGATGCTTCCATGCCACGCGAACCAATGGTATAGACTGATTCCACAACACCTTCACTCGGCGATCGAGGATACCTAGTGGTTGCTCTTCGTACGACAAACTCGGTCCAACTGTGATTTCGGAGTGATCAAACACATGACTGTTGTCTGCCACATATTGCCTCAGCTGCGACACATGGAATACATCATGTACTTCCTCTAATGACGGCGGCAATGCCAATCTGTAGTAGGGGTGAGCATTCGGTTTATTCGGTTCCAACCGAACCGAATAAGGAAAAACCGAATTGGACCGAAACCGAATAAGCAAAACCGAAACCGAACCGAATTGGTCAATAATCGAACCGAACCGAACCGAACCAAACCAAATTAAATCGGTTCGGTTTTCGATTTATTCAGTTTTTGGGTTTTTTTGAATATACCTAGACATATTCAGCATATACCTATAACATATACCTATATATATTTAGTATATACCTATAATTAACACACACACACACACACACACACACACACACACATATATATATATAAAAACTAAAAAAATTTATTCGATTTTCGGTTTTGGACCGAAACCGAATCCCAAAACTGAAACCGAAACCGAATAAGGAAATTTAGTATTTTCAAAACTGAAACCGAACCGAATTTTTTTAAAATCGAACCGAATTCTTTATTCGGTTCGGTTCGATTTTCGTTCCAAAACCGAATAATGCTCACCCCTAATCTGTAGGCCACCTCTCCAACACGTTCCAAGACATCGAAAGGGCCGATGTATCTTGGACTCAACTTGCCACGTCCTCCGAATTGAATCATGGCTCTAGTGGGAGATATCTTCAATAAAACGTGGTCATCTTTCTTGAATTCCAAAGGTCGACGATGATTGTCCGTCCACTGCTTCTGTCGATCCTGCGCTGCTCGCAGGTAGTCTTATATCTTCTTAACCTTCTCCACTATGCTCAAAACCAACTCGGGTCCCAATCAGTCGCTCTCCGATGTCGCTCCAACAGACAGGAGATCGACACTTACTACCATATAATGCTTCAAACGGAGCCATCTGGATGCTCGCTTGATAGCTATTATTGTAGAAAAACTCTACAAGATGAAGGTGGTCCTCCCATGATCCGCCAAAGTCAAGCATACATGCTCTCAGCATGTCCTCTAGCATCTGAATAGTACGCCCTAACTGGCATTCTGTCTACGGATGGTACGCCGTGCTAAACTTCAAGCGCATACCCAAACTTGCTTGCATACTCCTCCAAAAGTGCGAGGTGAACCTCGAGTCATGGTCCGACACGATGCTAACTGGTACACCGTGTAGGTTCACTATTTGCTTTATGTACATATCTGCCAAGACTTCTGTGGACTGTCACAGTCTAAAAGGTAAGAAGTGGGTTGATTTGGTAAGTCTATTAACAATCACCCATACCGTATCTCGTCCACTAGGACTCCGAGAAAATCCTATGATGAAGTCCATCGTAATGTGCTCCCACTTCCACTCAGGAATGGGTAGCGGCTGCCATAATCCGGCCGTCCTCTGGTGCTCGGCCTCCACTTGTTGGTATACCAAACACTTGGCCATGAAACGAGCTATCTTCCGCTTCATTCCATGCCACTAATAGTACTGTCGTAAGTCCCGGTACATCTTAGTTCCTTCGGATGAATAGAGTAGGTCAAACTGTGTGCTTCCGCCATCAATTTATGTCGTAACTCTCCATTAGGAACATAAATACGATCACCACATCGCAATGTCCCATCGGGATGAATCTTCAATTCCGTCTTCTCTCCTGCCTCAGTCCTTTCTCGAAGCCATCGAAATCTAGCGTCCGTGGGCAATGCCGCCTTGATCCGATCGACTAATGATGATTGCATTTGGAGATTGGCTAATACGTCATCTGCTCCTGGAAACACTACCTCAATGCCAAGATGCTGTAAGTCTCTAATCAACTCCTTATGTGTGGTCAAAAAGTGAGCCATGGGCTTACGGCTTAATGCGTCTGCCACGACACTAGCCTTGTATGGATGATAATGTAGCTCGATCTCGTAATCCTTCATCAACTCCAACCAACATCGTTGTCGCATATTCAATACTTTTTGTGTGAACACGTACTTGAGGCTCTTATGATCAGTAAAGATATCAACCTTCTCGCCGTACAAGTAGTGTCTCCATAGTTTCAAAGCAAAGATAACCGCTGCGAGCTCTAGGTCATGGGTTGGATAGTTCTTCTCGTGTACTCTCAACTGTCTCGATGTATATGCTATACACATCCGTGCCGGATTAATACGCATCCTAATCCCTTCCCGGATGTATCACTATAGATCACAAATTCTTCTGGGCCCGATGGTAGTATCAAGATCGGTGCCGTGGTCAAGCGCTTCTTCAACTCGTCAAAAGTGGCTTGACACTCCTCCGTCCATACAAACTCCTGATCCTTGCAAGTGAGTCGAGTCATAGGCCCCGCTATTCGATTGAAATCTTCTACGAACCTTCGGTAATAACCCGCAAGTCCAAGAAAACTTCTCACCTCGGAAGCTGATGTAGGAGCAGGCCATGCCTTGACTGCTGTGATCTTCTAAGGATCCACTGATATGCCATCTCCAGTAACAATATATCCAAGAAATGATACCTCCTTGGAAAAGAAATCACACTTGCTAAGCTTTGCAAAAAGTCACTCATTTCTCAAGGTCCCTAAAACAATCCGTAGATGCTGCTCATGCTCCTCTTGGCTCTTAGAGTAAATCAGGATATCATCTATGAAGACAACTACAAATTTGTCCAAGTACTGGTGAAAGATCTTGTTCATTAAATTTATAAAGACCGCGAGAGTATTGGTCGAACCGAAGGGCATGACCAAGAACTTGTAGTGCTAATACCTCGAGCGAAATGTCGTCTTCGCGATGTCTTCCTTTCGAACCTTCAGTTGGTGATAGCCTGATCGTAAGTCAATCTTAGATAATACTTTTGCTCCACTCAGTGATCAAATAGATCGTCTATATGCAGCAAGGGGCTCTCATTCTTCACCGTCACTGCATTCAAAGCTCGGTAGTTGATGCACATGCGCACTATCCCATCTTTCTTAGGCACAAAAAGAACGGGCGCTCTCCATGGTGACGCACTGGAACGAATAAAGCCTTTCTCCAATAAGTCATCAATCTGCGTCTTCATCTCTACCAACTCCTTGGGTGCCAGACGATAGACTCAAGATAAAATAGGCTCGACTTGGGGAATAAGCTCAATAGAAAACTCAATGTCTCGGTCAGATGGCAGTCCAGGCAAATCCTCGGGGAACACATCCTCAAACTCAGTAATGACAGGGTGCTGAGGGGTGTCCTACATCATCATATGAGTCCCCAATATGGGTGCATCACAACTCTCTCCTTCTTCCTTGTTGAACTCGAACTCTGTCACATTCGGTGGTCTAAAGATGATATTGCCCTTATGGCAGTCTATAAGAGCAAAATGCTGGCTCAACCTGTCCATTTCGAGAACCACATCGAACGTAGACATAGGGAATACAAGAAGTCGTTCTCTCGTCTCTCTACCACATATCGCTACCAGACAAAGTCTACAAACATCACTAACAGGTACAACTCCTCCTCTAGTGAAGATTCTACTGTTCTTAGATAAGGGTATGATGGGAATGCTGTGTCTAGTAGCAAAACTAGTGGCTATGAATGACTGAGTGGCTCCAGGGTCAAACAAAGTAATGGCAGGAAATGAAGCAACTAAAACCATACCTGCTATGACCTCTGCCTCTGTCTCTATCTCTGTATTCTCAACAACTAGAGAGAACACCTGTCCATAATTCTGTCTAGGGCCCTGAGCTCTGACCCTCACGAACTGTGCTGACTGGGGTGGTAATGGTGGGCGAGGTTCTCCTGCTGATGGCCGAGGTGCTGGAAGTGCAGGGCTTGTCGGTCTTGGGTTCTGCTAGGCATAAACTAAGGACTGTTGCTCCGGACAATCCTTCACCTTGTGTTATCCTGACCCGCATCTCAAGCATGCTCCAAGTCGCGTTCGACAGTCCTTCAAGAGGTGTCCATGCTTTCCGCAATAGTTGCAAGTGGTCTTCTGATAAGGTGTGGGCCTCTGCTGGAACTGTCCTATGGGCTTCTTGATAGGTCCACCCGGAGTAGCTCGGGCTGGTGTCACTACTTGTCTATGATGACTCGATGTCTGCTGCTGCTCCTTATGAAGAATCTCTTGAGCACGAGCTTCCTCCAAGACAACTGAATGAGAGACTCGAGATTGTGTAGTCGTATAACACTTGAGCTCTGGTGCTAGCCCCTGATGGAATCTCCTCACCTTCTCTAACTCGGTCGGGATCAGTCCCGTACCAAATCTACTCAGGCGATTGAACTCTGAGTCATACTCATCAACTGTCATATCTCATTGCTTCAGATGAAGGAATTGGTCTTATAGACCATCTTGAACATGGATTGGGAAGAATCTCTCATAGAATAGATCATAGAACTGCTTCCAGGTGATCCCAGTACCTAATCGTCTCTTTTTTGCCTTCCACCAGTGGTGGGCATTATCCTCTAATAGTAGGTCCACTGCTGTCATCCAATTTCGAGCTGGAAACTAGGATGCCTTCAGTAGCTTCTCTGTACTAATAAGCCATTGTGACACCTCTATTAGCTTCTCTGTTCCTCTGAATGGCTTGGGGTTCATGTTTGTGAAGTTCTTAATAGAGCCTTCATAAGGATGCAGAGCCGGTACTGGTGCTGGTACCGGTGCCGGAGGTGGAGGTAGAGGTGGAGGTCTAGCCAATGCTGCCATCATGGTCTGTCTCATCAGCTCAGTCTGCTGCCATTGAGCCTGCATCATGGCGTACATAAACTGGGAAGTAGGGCTCCCATCCGTCGGTGGTTGAGGCATTTGGGGCCCCGACTGTGGTGGAAACTACTGAGGGAATGGTGGTGGTGGTGGCAGTGGTATATTCCCTTCCGGTGGCATGGTAGTGGTCTACCTAGCCTGGCTGACTGGGGGTGATGCGATCTCTGGGTGCACCGTCGTCGGTGTCGTAGTAGGCTGCGACTGTCCTGGCTGGTACGGGGTCACCAGGGTCATCGGAGGATTTTGTTTCTCTTGGGTGGCCACATCACCAGAGGTGATGGCCAAGGTAGATGTATGTCCACTTCTTATATTCATACTGTTGGCACGCGGAAGTATAGAAAGATATTAGGTGCGGTTAGATGTGAGGTAATTCAAGTAATCAAAGGAATTCAAAAAAGTTTGGAACTCAAGGGAAGTAGTAGTTCTGGATGAGATATTCCTTTTCCTATATGCAGGCTTGTTGGGCACAGTCATGTAACCTAATAATATTTTCTGACCTGCATGGGCCACCATAAAAATATGTAACACCCAATCCCAAAATACGTAGGACCGAGTACGTGAACATGCCAGCTGCACATATACGAATACCCCAATATATGGAACCCTCGTATATGTGCATAAGTTGTATAATAAATCATCACAGGCCAGAATAATATAATCTAATATCATTACAGCTTAATACAGAAGATAATAAAGTCCAAATAATAAATGAGTGTATTAAAAGATAGCCGGGTGGTCATTCCCACTCCAAACAGCTATGATAAATGGTCACAATGATCGGAGTCCAACATCCGCAAAATAGAAATGTAAAGAGATGTAAAAATGTCTACTAAAATGTTTCAAGGAAATCAATAAGCTAGAAGTCAGTGGGAGATGCCTCATCATCAATGTAAGATGCATCCAGTGCCGCTCCGTACTCCTGCAAGAAATCGTCTAGTCCTGGAGAGATAACCAGGTCCTCAGAGGGACGTAACAAGATACAAGAAAACACTATCCCATGTAACTATGATAATATAATAAGAAGACAGGGATGCATGCAATATGGTACCTACCAGTTCTACAGTGATAATGCAGTAAAGAGCAGACCTTCAACGCATGGGCATCTGGCTCAGGAGCAGAAAACTCAGGTATGGTCCCATCAGTATACCAGGGACCTCAAAGTATAATATTCCTCGAATGTCAGAGGCCAGCAGAATCATAAATAGAAAAGTGCATAAGTGGCCCATAAGTTAAGAAAGCTGTTCTCCCCACCCAATGCCTAGTAGGGTCACATCCATGACTCATGAAACCTCTAGTAACTGCCAAGTCTACTAGCATGCAACTCTATTGGCTGTTACTCCTATCCGTCGTACGCCTCATACGTATCGGTGGTCAGCCGACTACGCGAGCACGTGTCCTATATGTGACTCACAACACGTGGTAAAGCAAGTATCAAGGCTGTATAAGATATACTGATACCTCATCTATAAAGGGGTGGTCACTAGACTAAGTTAATGCAAGAGAAATAAATAAAAGTAAAAAAAACGACCGATAGAGTCGCATGCACCCATGTGTGACTTAGACGCACAGTTTTATAATATTAACAAATAAGAAATACTAAAAAAAACAACTAAAAATAAGAATACATAAATCACAGAGTAAGGTGGCAAGGTATCTTGCCTGGTGGTGTGAAGGTGGCAAGTCCAAGTATCATAATATCAGCAAAGAATGTCACAATCTCCAAACGACTCCGGATGCTGAAGCAAACATCAAGAATGTACTTGAAATAAGTGATATACCTAAAAAAATGCCTGTCCAAAATTTAAATTCTGAAATAGGGGCAAAATCATAATTTTGGGTCAAAATAATGTCCACCATTGGACCCATTTTGCATCGAAATGCGTGCTAATGTCTATGATCCCTAAAGTCGTCAAACTATATGTCTATAGATTTGGTTTGAGGAGATTAACCCAATGGTATGTCCAATTTTGGATTCCGATGAGCCGTGCACAAAATCGCCCATTGGGTTGGGTTGCGGGCCCGCCAAATTTGGTGCTCCGATCAACCTTCTCAGATTTGGACCAAACTTGGCATACAGGACCAGAAAATCGATACGGTCCTGATGGCACAAGTTTTGTATCGATCCGATGAACGTGCACGAAGTTATGGCCAAGTTTGCAAAATGTCGATACGGGGGTATCTCGATGGATACGCACTGATTTCGTCGTGCACGCACAAAGAAATCAGGCTCCGTCGGTTCCCACACGTCAAAAACATCCATACACGCCTTTCGATGTGTATAGTGCACGACCACGTCGCCCGGTTGGTCGGAGCGCACGCCGTATCGGGAAAAATCTAAGTTTCTAATGTTTTTAAAGTAGTTTTTCTGTCAAATTTAACGACGCACAACTCCCTGTACAATCAATAATAATTTAATCTACAAGAAAGGTTTTACTTGCCTTTATGTTGTCTATAACTGTTTGCAATTTGTTTAACAAAAACCCTAATGTACAGATTAAGATTCGACTTCAAAGCTGGGGTTTTAACTGGGTTTAAACTTTATTTTGTGCGCAGTTTTTCGGGCGACTTTGCATCGAGTTATACGTCGATACAAGGGGTTATAATCAAATCCCTTTGACGGGACTCGAAGGGGTTAGGTGGTCTGTATCTAGGAAGTTAGGGATCGAAAACTATTAAGAAACGAAGGAGAAATGTCTCTCGAAAGTTGGGTACCTAGCTGTATGAACAGTGGGCTTGCTCTGTCCTTGGTTGTCGATTTTGAGTGCTCCAGAGTCAACCCGATTGACGATGAGGGTGCTCAGGGGGTCGGGGTGGCCGCACCTGTTGCTGGGGAAGGTTCAGGAAGATGCACAAGTTAACGGGTCGGCTGGTGTGAGGAATCGAGATGGCTTCGATTCATCGAGAACTCGACTATATATACTCGGGTTTTAGGGTTGGGTTCAGATTCGAATCCGAACAGGATTCCAAAGAGTTCTCTGCAGTTGAAGGAGATCTTTATTATGGTTTAGAGGGGGACACATATAGATTAGGATGGAGGAGATTTGGAGAAACTTTTGAAAGATTTAAGTGTTCAAATCTCCAAGGGTTCGGTTTCAATTGGTTGAGTTCAAAGTAATAACAATGGCCATGCTAATCTTCTAAAGCACAGCTCAGTGCTTAAAATCGAAAGCAACCAAAAAGGAGGGGTCGGGCCCTGGCAAACACTGTAGCAGCGCTACAGTAGGCTGCTACAGTTGTCTTTTCTTTTCTTTTTTTCTTTTTTTTCTATCCACTTATATATTTACTTTATATATATGTATATACATATATATAATCTAAATATATACATATACTCTTATAGGTTCCATTTATTGCTAAGAATTTAAAGAACAAAATAAAACTTTTAAACTATATAACTCATATAATTAAATATAAATTATATACATGCTCTCATAAAAAGAAATATATAATACTACTCCCATAATTTGGTATAAATATTATAAATACCATATTTACAAGTATAAACAATATACAATTTATTACTATAAATTTCTAAAATTATAATAATTTTTATAATAATAATAAAAATCCCCATATTAAACGTAGGGGGATTACACCGCCCTCCTCCAAAGGACACCGGTTTATCCTCGCCATTACGGATTATTTCTCCAAATTGGCAGAAGTAGTACCATTGGTAGAGGTGAAGACCTCCAACGTGATCAGTTTCATCAAACATCACGTCATTTACCGCTTCGGAGTTCCCAGAAGAATTATTCACGATAACGGCCCACAGTTTATGAGCCATGCATTCCATCGGTTCTGTGACAAAAGCCAAATTCAGAATATGGCGTCAACAGCTTACAACCCAACAGCTAATGGACTATACGAGGTGTAGTGTCCCACTCCGCAAAGGCACTAGATAGACAGAAAGATCGGATTGCTGGCTCTGCAACAGAAGACGATTAATCTGGGTGAGTGGATGAAGTCTCATTTGCTGATTCGCTTGCGCCTTAAGAATCTGAGTTTTTTTTTGAATTCTTTTATTAATAACAAGATGGTAAATCATTGAGTATGCTTTAAGAGAATTCACATATTGTCTCGCTAAGATATGAATGTTGCCTTGATAAAGAGAACCTTGCTATGCTAAGAACAAGAATAGAAATAATCTGCATGCTAATAAGAAGACTCGTTGCCTGCTAAAAAAGAAATGATGCTTGTCATGCTTGATAGGATAAGAAAAAACAAATGAATCGAATTGAATGCTTGATCATTGTTTGCTGCTATGTATGCTTGAGAATTATAGACATGTACAGACGGACTTGTACATGTTGACCTGAATAAAAGAAAGGCACGAATTGAACGTATTGTATATCTGCAAAGGCATAAAAAGAACATGTCGTATATCTGATCACAAATCTGTCTCATCTGATAGAATCCTGCTAGAGCATGTATATGGTCTCGGACAACTCGTGCACGAGTAAAATTTATCTCTCGGGTGGTATCTAGGGGCGCCTGGAACCGCTCGGCCTAGGAGAGATTATGAGCACACTGGGTGCAAGGACCCATGTTAAAAGTGTAGCCGATATCTGAGTCCTTAGCGACGAGCTGAACCCAAGAGAGTCACAGCGGCTAATCATGGGTTTCCCATGGACCATCATATAGATAGGTGTGGATTGGTGCCGAGCTGAACCGGAGAGTCACAGCTGCCAATCGGTCTGCATGTGTCTATCATATGTTTTGCTAAGAGCTAACGATGCAGAGACGAACATGGAATGTAAATGTTGGTTTTATAATGTTTATGCTAATCCTTGACTTGTACAGGGATGGACGGTCGACTATAGTAAGAATCACTGAAAAGTGATACACATGTATTGCTTGAGTTTGCTATATGAATTGCTTGAAAGGATTAATCTGTTACCAAGAAGTGCTATGTTCTACTAAAGAAAAGATGTAATATCATGCTTGTAATCTGACCCTCAGAATGTCTTGAATCAAAGAAAAGATATGATATCGTACTTATTGTCATTGACCATAACAGTTGCCTGATCAAAGAAATGAATATGCTCATGAAACACGCTGCGCACTGCACATGAAATGAATAGTCATCGTGCTAGAATTGAATAGTCCCTTGTATGCTTGAAATGATATGAACTGTGGCTTTTCAAAGATGTTTTCAAAAGAGATGTAAACTGACTATGTATGCATGAAATGAACATAGGTAAAAAGTAGCAAGATCACATCACAAGAAACGTTTTCTCACTAAATAAACAGTGATCGTTTCAGACAAATATAGCTCTTTGTCCACAATTCACCAGTATGCTGATATACTGACCCACCATCAGTCTGCATGCAGGTGCACTATGCATCGAGAAGGATAGTCCAAAGCGATAGTCCGAGCCTCATCCTCAGGAGCCAGAAATCAGAAGAGATGCCAAGAGATGACATCTGTTGCAAGAGTTTGGTTTTGTATATAAAAGGATGTAATGTATTGGAACGGGATCATTGTAATCTGTAAAGTTCTGAGAGAATGTAACATTGTATCAGAGAGAATCGAGAGCTTGTAATCTGTTCAAATGAAATCAATAAAGAGAAATGTTCTTGTTAGCATTGTGTTCAATGCTTGTATTCTGAAATATGCCCATTGCTGCTTCAATTATCTGCGATATGTTCCGCTGCGTATTGTCAAACTTGTCTATCTTATCTTGCTCCAGGTCTTGGCCTTATGTAAGCGCAACTTAGGCTTGCACGGCATCATGCCTTAGCGAGGACGAACGGTCCCAAAGAGCCCGAAGCGAGGACAAAAATAACTCTGCGGGATCAGGGCATGACAGAATGGTATCAAAGCAACACGATCCTCTGGCCAATTTTGATTCAATTGAATTTGTACATGTCTTCTGATCAAAATTCTGTTGCCTACTCGATATCAATAATGAGATGAACGTTCCATACAATAAGTCCGTAATATTTTTATGATGCCGACAAATGTTTTATCGATTTGATTGATTGAGATTGAAATGCTTTATTGAACAAGATTTTTGACATGATCTGAATTGTGATTTTATGGATTGATGATGGCGAAGGATGAGGACTATCGCTCCAAAGGATACCGTAAGTTTCTCCTTAAGTTTCGAGGACGAAACTTCTTTTCGGTGGGTAATTATGTAGTACCCTACTCCGCGAAGGCACTAGATAGACAGAAAGATCGGATTGCTGGCTCTACAACAGTAGACGATTAATCTGGATGAGTGGATGAAGTCTCATTTGCTGATTCGCTTGTGCCTTAAGAATCTGAGTTTTTGATTGAATTCTTTTGTTAATAACAAGATGGTAAATCATTGAGTATGCTTTAAGAGAATTCACATGTTGCCTCGCTAAGATATGAATGTTGCCTTGATAAAGAGAACCTTGCCATGCTAAGAACAAGAAAAGAAATAATCTGCATGCTAATAAGAAGACTCGTTGCCTGCTAATAAGAAATGATGCCTGTCATGCTTGATAGAATAAGAGAAAACAAATGAATCGAACTGAATGCTTGATCATTGCTTGCTACTATGTATGCTTGAGAATTATAGACATGTACAAACGGACTTGTACATGTTGACCTGAATAAAAGAAAGGCACGAATTGAACGTGTCGTATATCTGCAAAGGCATGAAAAGAATATGTCGTACATCTGATCACAAATCTGTCTCATCTGATAGAATCCTGCTAGAGCATGCATATGGTCTCGGACAACTCGTGCACGAGTAAAATTTGTCTCTCGGGTGGTATATGGGGGCGCCTGGAACCGCTCGGCCTATGAGAGATTATGAGCACACTGGGTGCAAGGATCCATGTTAAAAGTGTAGCCGATATCTGAGTCCTTAGCGACGAGCTGAACCCAAGAGAGTCACAGCGGCTAATCATGGGTTTTCCATGGACCATCATATAGATAGGTGTGAATTGGTGCAGAGCTGAACCGGAGAGTCACAGCTGCCAATCGGTCTGCATGTGTCTATCATATGTTTTGCTAAGAGCTAACGATGCAGAGATGAACAGGGAATGTCAATATTGGTTTTATAATATTTATGCTAATCCTTGTCTTGTGCAGGGATGGACGGTCGACTATGGTAAGAATCACTGAAAAGTGATACACATGTATTGCTTGAGTTTGCTATATGAATTGCTTGAAAGGATTAATCTGTTACCAAGAAGTACTATGTTCTACTAAAGAAAAGATGTAATATCATGCTTGTAATCTGACCCTCAGAATGTCTTAAATCAAAGAAAAGATATGATATCGTACTTATTGTCATTGACCCTAACAGTTGCCTGATCAAAGAAATGAATATGCTCATGAAATACGCTACACACTGCACATGAAATGAATAGTCATCGTGCTAGAATTGAATAGTCCCTTATATACTTGAAATAATTTGAACTGTGGCTTTTCAAAGATGTTTTCAAAAAAGATGTAAACTGACTATGTATGCATGAGGTAAAAAGTAGCAAGATCACGTCACAAGAAATATTTTCTCACTAAATGAACAGTGATCGTTTCAGACAAATGTAGCTCTTTGTCCACAATTCACCCGTATGCTGATATACTGACCCACCATCAGTCTGCATGCAGGTGCACTATGCATCGAGAAGGATAGTCCAAAGCGATAGCCCGAGCCTCATCCTCAGAAGCCAGAAATCAGAAGAGATGCCAAGAGATGACATATGTTGCAAGAGTTTGGTTTTGTATATAAAAGGATGTAATGTATGGGAACGGGATCATTGTAATCTGTAAAGTTCTGAGAGAATGTAATATTGTATCAGAGAGAATCGAGAGCTTGTAATCTGTTCAAATGAAATCAATAAAGAAAAATGTTCTTGTTACCATTGTGTTCAATGCTTGTATTCTAAAATATGCCCGCTGCTGCTTCAATTATCTGCGATATGTTCCGCTGCGTATTGTCAAACTTGTCTATCTTGTTTGTTCCAGGTCTTGTCCTTGTGCAAGAACAACTTAGGCTTGCACGGCATCATGCCTTAGCGAGGACGAACGGTCCCAAAGAGCCCGAAGCGAGGACGAAAAGGACTCTGCGGGATCGGGGCGTGACACGAGGCATTCAATAAGACCATTGTCAAACTCCTCAAAAAGATCGTCTCCTCCAATAAATACGACTAGAATGAGAAGTTAGGTGAATGTCTATGGGCCTACCGTACGACAGTTCACACACGTACAGGTAGCACACCATTCTTCTTGGTCTATGGGAGCAAGGCTGTCCTCTCCTTGGAGATTCAAATCCTGTCCTCTTACGGGTAGCCCTTATTAACCAGTTAACCGTCGAAGATAATCAATACAGGCGGTTACAAGAGTTAGAAGCGCTGGATGAAAAGCACTTGCTCGTGCAGCAAAGGGTCGAGCTTTACCAAGCTCATATCTCTGGGGCCTTCAACAAAAAGGTTCGTGAAAGATCATACCAAGTGGGCGACCTCGTCTTGGCAATACGAAGACCGATGGTAATGACTCACAAGACGGCTGGGAAGTTCGAGCCCAAGTGGGAAGGACCGTTCGTCATAGAAACAATATACTCCAATGGTGCTTATCGGCTAGCTAAGCCTAATGGTGACTTGCTAATGATGTCCATCAACGGCAAGTTTCTAAAGAAATATTATATCTGAAGGCGGAACCAGCATAGGCGCCCACATCCCCTAAAAAGGTGTCACACCTAATTTTCAGAAACAGAGGTATTTTTGTCATTTTATATTTTTAAATATTTTTGAAATTTATTTTATTATTTATGATATTATTTTGGGGTTGAAATTTATTTTATTATTTATGATATTGTTTTGGGGTTATTTGAGTCGGGTTCGAATTTTAACTCAATCCGACTTGAAACGGGGACCCGGGAGGTAGTTTGACTCTAGTGGGACCCACACACTAGTTAGGTATGGCCCACATGATATTAATTTTAGTCCACATGATATTAATTTTAGTTAGTAGTTAGACTAATTATTTATGGATAAGTTTAGTTTAATTAGAGACTTAAACTAGACTAAATTGACCTCAACCTTTAACCCATTCATAATTTAAATCAAATAGATTAGTGGAGGGCATTTTGGACATTCAAATAGGGGACACCTGACCCTTTTTGGGCAGCCACCTACGGGGGGATAAGGAGTGAGTCACTCCTTCATTCATTTGTTTTCATCCACTTTCTCTCTCTTGTTCTTCCCCAAATTAATTTAGAGATGAACCTCCATTAATTTTATCTCCAAATCAACCCTTTCTTCCACCAAATCGTCTTCATTTCTCCTCTACTCCATGGTTAGAGGGTGCTAGCCAAGTTTGGGAGGATTCGGAGCTCGTTCGTGTCCTTTTAGAATCTCTACGTGTCGGAAGAATTTTCCTTTGAATCTCTCTCCCGAAAGGTATAATCTCTCCTCTAATCCATCCCTACATGCATATAGAAATATTTTGAACCCATAGGAATGACCCCCATGGTTATATCTCCATTTGTGTCCATTTCGTGTCCATTTGGAGGTCATAGGAGTGTTCTTTGTGTTGTGGTTGTGTCCATGTGGAAAAACCCCAAATTTGGACACACTATGTGTTGTTGTTATGTATGAATGAATTATTACATGTTTAATCTCATATTTTTGTATAGGAGATGTGTTCTATAGTGTCTCATATATATATATATATATATATATTAGTGTAGAGAGTGAGTTCTTAATATATTATGTTATATACTTGTGTTTCTTTTGTCTCAAACTACCTAAATTCGTCATAATATTTATCCACGTTTTAGTAGCAATAGCAATTTAGAAATGTCATAACTTTTAGCATAAAACTCCGATTTATCTCCCGTTATTTTTAAAAGAACCGTATCAAAGTTAGCTTTCCAAATATATATTTTAATAAGTCAAATTCGTTTTAACACTTTCTGTAAAATTATTTGAGTGTCAGCTATACGAAAGACGAACGTGTTTCGGTGTTTTTGCGATTTCGGGAGCTTCCGGACACGAAAATGCGATCCGTTTAAAGTTTCGGAAAGCTAACACAAAGATCTATAACATACTTTAATCTTAGAATTTAATGAATGCATAATTTGCACAGTATTTATTTTAAGTAGAAGATTACTATACGACATATGCATTTTGTGTATCCTTGTATGTACAAATATGTATGTATGCATGTGTATATATATGTGTGTGTGTGTTAAGAGAATGTAATATAATATAGAGTATACATAAATGATATAATGTATGAAAGTATATAATGTATTCAAATATGTATGTATAGGTGCATGAATGAATGAATGAATGCGATGCATGAATGAATGGATGAAATAAAAGCATGTGGGTAATGCAAGGTATTGAAACATGTATGCAAGTATCCATATATAAGTAAGTAACGTAATCAAGTATGAATGTATGCTATATATGAATGCCAACATGATAGGAATGTATGATGCCATATTAGAACTTAGCACCATGTTCATATGTTAAAACCCCCTTCTACATGTTGACAGTAACCCCAAGCAAAAATATACATAAAACCTACTTACTGTTATGAGTAAACCCTTCTACCACACACACACATGCTAAACCTATGCTTTACATGTTATTTCTTCTATGTGACACAATGAACCCTTGCTAAATGTTATCCTTCTAACATAATACCCTCACACTTGAACACATTGTACTGCTATGTACACATTGCCATATCCACATACATGTATCACTCACTCCTTGTCTTTATGCACCTTGCTTGTAATAAAAATATATATGAATATATATGTAATGTGTGTTTGATAACTTGTGTAGCTTTGTGATTTTGTGTGAGTGTTAGTCTAGGCTTGGTTAGGCCTAATGAGACTTGTTAGTCTAGGTTTAGACCTAGTACTGCCTAGTTAACCTAATTTGACTAGTACGGTTGACTAGAGTTGACCAAGAGTTGACTTTGACCTAGAATGACCTAGAATCATGTAGAATGTATAGTAGAGCTTTATTTTACTATTTTGGACTTGTTGTGACTTGTGCTATTCTAAATAGGAGCCAGACACCTCTCCTCGGACAGTATATTTCTTTTGGACATTCGAATAACAGGCGAGTACATTCTCTGATCATTTCATAACTTGCTTAGAATTATATTCCTGCTCTAGTTTATCTTATTTGATGCTGCCACGATATTATCATGGATTGGTACTTTATGGATCCCTACATTGAGATGTTATCTCCCTCGGAAGCATCGGATACATTGTGTCATGTGTTTCATGTACATCGTATATTCCTCGCTCTCATGTTATTCATGTTATCATGTGCTTCATGCTCGTTCGTGCTCGCTTGTGTACTCTCATGTGCTATCATAAATCGGTCATGTTTTCCATGTATCTCATGTATAACCTATATTGTATGTACACCCATTTATGGGCCCCCATGTGAACTTCATGTGCACTCATGTATACTTCATATGCACCCATTTATGGGTTTCATGTGAAAACCATATACGTAACATAACTTGTTTGGATCCTTGTGTATTGATTGGGGTATGAGGGAGTATAAATAGTCATGTGAACAATTTTAAAGTAGTATAGCCATGTGCACCTCTTTAGTATAGTCATGTACAAATCCAGCCGTTCACATGTCGACTTTGTACTCTAAATCACTAGTCACTGGTAGCTCTCTACTTATAGTAGATATTTCTATTACAGTTCTCGCTCTGTTTACATCATGTACTTTCTTTCAGTTTCATGTATCATACTCTCTTGCATGTTTATATTCTCTAACCTGTTATGATCTGCGTGAGATGTATTGTGCTCGCTCCCATCCTGACTGGACCTGTTGATAAATTTTATAGATAGCCTGGAGGTTGCCTGCTAGCCTAGAGGAGACACAGTAGAGGTTGTATAGATAGCTAGGATTTTGCTCATAGCTTATTTTCAGTTGTCTTGAGTTGTATTTATGGATTACTTTATTTGAGCTTTAAGATGTATTTCTGGATTTGTGTATCTTAGACACTTAGAATTCTATCTGCGGTATCTTTTTTGGATTTCATGTTTTATCTATCTTTATCATGCTCTACCTTAGATGTGATTGAGACTGTATCTGCTATGTCACCTCCATTCGGAGAGTATATATTGTACAAGTACCTTTATTTTGTTAGATGTTTGACCTAGGACAGCGTTCTACTGCCGACACTGCGGCGTAGGCTGGACGTACCCACGTCTCGTGTCCTTACTCTAGGGTACGGGTCGTGACACGTTTTTAGTGGTGGCCCATGCAGGTCGAGTTTGTGTAGTGGTATTCGAACTAGAGTACCACTACAGCCTACAGTAGAATTAGGATATATTTTTGAAGGTACTCAATCACCGTTAGGATTTCTTGAGAGATTCTTGGGACGACCCTTGAAAATCTTATTTTAACTTCGATTTGAAAAACTCTTCTTCCCTTGATTTGATTTATCTTTACTTTCTGTTGTTGAACTTGATTTTGATGATGATTATGGAGTTTTGAATCTTGATGTTAGCTGTTGCATCCGAGTTCGTATTTATATGATTTGATGGATTATTGTTCAGTTTTGAATCTTGATGTTTGCTGATAAATTTGATTTTTGGGTATCCATTATTGATTTAATTTAATTTTTGTCAAGATAAAATCATATGGGCTAGGTCATCTAAGTTATGGAATCTAGTCTTCTACAGTCACATTAGCCAGCATGGTGAGGACATATACTCTGATTTTGGATATATTTCTCTGGTGTGGGAATTTAAGGTTTTTGCAGCCAAGCTAGCGGCATCGCAAAAATTTTAAATACCATGATTCTAGAGGTATGTACCTAAGTCGAGGACTCTGTGATTATCGTAGCCATGCTTACTAGTATGACGAGGATTTAGAGTACCATGATTTTGGATAGACGCATTTGATTATCAGATTGTACCTTAAATATTTTTGAACATATTTTCTCTACTTTTGTTCCAGTCCTTTAAAAAAATTATTATTTGTTTATTTTGTTTTGCTTCTCATTATTTAACTTAGGAGTAGGTTTAGTTGTTTTTATAAACTCTTGTGTAACTTCTTGCTATGAGTTTCTTCTTAATAGAATGAACCGATGATTTTGCTAGACCTTATCTTTTAATTGATATTATAGTTCTGGGTTTCAATATGGTTCCTTCTTTAAACAGATAAGCAAAACAGATTTTATCGTTATTACTTTCTTGCTATTATTCTTGTATTAAATAATAATAATAATAAAATTGTCTTGATTACGTCAATCACCTACTTTGCAATCTTGGTAGGAATCTAAATGTTGGTCTTGATGTAGAATTTGATTTTTATATTGGGACATGAGAATATATATATAGTGGACACAGACTCTTTGTCTGATACGTATGCATGCTACACTTTGATTTCCAACCTATCTAAATATATATTAATATATTGTTGATGTTTAAATTTTTAAAACCCCAATATTTTTGATACAATACAGTAACAGAGACTGGTTCTCTGTATTTCCAGTTAAAATTTGTAATTCAAATATAAATTTCATGTTATTAGTTATGTTTACATCACTGCACATGTATGTTATACATAGGGTTTCAATTCAAAAAAATTGGTTGAGTTTTGTGTTTGAATTTGTCAAATCTAAGACTGTGTGCATATGAACCCTTAATACTGGATTCCAAATGTTTAGATCAATTTGTTGTTTTATTTTTTTAAAAAAATATATAATATTTTGGAGCTATGTACATTGTTGTATGTAGGGATATGATGTTAGGTTTATACTCTTACATGTTAGGTTGTGATAAACATTGGGTTGGTTAATATTATATTGGTTTAAATGTTAGCTTATTTCATATTCTTGTATGTAAATGCTGAACTAAAACTGGGTCTAACCTTTCATTACTAAAGCTATAACCCTGTATAGTGACACCCACACTCTAACATGGTATACACTGCCATGTAACCTAACCCTTCCTCTCTATGTTATGTTTATATATCTATATAGATATACATAGAGTTTATGCATACATGTTATAATGTATATAGATACATAACTAAATCTCTACCTCTTTATATATATACATATATACATGGTTAGCCATGCATGTTATGAGCAAATGAGTTGTGTATTGTAGATTGTTTAAACAATATGTCATGATTAGTGTAACTTGATAGTTATTGTTTGAAATCCAAATCCTCCTATGCACTTTTATGTATATTTCACATACACACACGCCTATTATCTAACCATATGAACATGTCCACATACACCCATACACACACGAACTACATAACTTGTACATAATGCTAGCTTCCCTCTCTAACGCTATATATATAAATATATTATGATTGGATTTCCATGCAATTGGCTTTCATTCTTTAACTTTTGATTTTGATTTTCTTGAATAGTATCCCTTATTAGATAAATGGTAGTTAACTTTATTTTATTTTGATAAGTACCAATTTTCATATAGGATGGTAGACTGCCTTACAGTCTTGATGATTATTATTTCTGTATCTTTTCTAGTTTAGCACTCTAGATTGCTTGTGTGTTTTGATACCCTATGACCGTTTTGGTTTAGCATGACTAGTATACCTAGATAAGACTTTCACTACCACCGTATGCCATGACCCTGTATGTCATCCTTTTAAATCGTATGATTGTTTAAGTTCTAAGACTTTGATTGTGGGGGGTTTGACCTAGAAGGAGTATGAACATTTTAATTTCGAGGACGAAATTTTTCTAAGGTGGGTAGACTTGTATCACCCAGTTTTCTAAAATGAGGATAATTTTGAAATTTTGTAATTTTAATCATTTATTGATTTGACATTTAAATCATGATATAATTTTTGGTAATTTTTAAATCATTTTAAAACTATTTAAAATTATGACTTGTGATTTTGATGTTTTGCTAGTGAAATCCTAGAGATTGTTTGACCTAGAGCCTAACCATGTGATTAGGATGTTTTAATGTCATTTTTGGCCTAAGGACATTTTGCATTTGACCTCTTTAAATTATTTTGATATTTATTACGTTGGTGATTGTTGATTTTGACCTTTGATAGGTGTGATTTTGTGATGGTTTTGTGTCCGTAGCGGACACGTATCAGTTTTATTTACAAATGTTTGATGTGCCTCAAAGAAAAAAATTTCATTGCTGATTTTTTTTTTGAAAAGTATTTGAATGAGATTGTTTTCTGCATGTGTTTCCTGTGATTGCTTTGTTTTAATTTCGAGGACGAATTTTTTTAAGGTGGATAGATTTGTCACCCCCAATTTTAAGAAATAGGGGTATTTTTGTCATTTTATATTTTTGAATATTTTTGAAATTTATTTTATTATTTATGATATTATTTTGGGGTTGAAATTTATTTTATTATTTATGATATTGTTTTGGGGTTATTTGACTCGGGTTCAAATTTTAACTCAATCCGACTTGAAACGGGGACCCGGGAGGTAGTTTGACTCTAGTGGGACCCACACACTAGTTAGGCATGGCCCACATGATATTAATTTTAGTCCACATGATATTAATTTTAGTAGTAGTTAGATTAATTATTTATAGATAGGTTTAGTTTAATTAGAGACTTAAACTAGACTAAATTGACCTCAACCTTTAACACATTCATAATTTAAATCAAATAGATTAGTGGAGGGCATTTTGGACATTCAAATAGGGGACACCTCACCATTTTTGGCAGCCACCTATGGGGGGATAAGGAGTGAGTCACTCCTTCATTCATTTGTTTTCATCCACTTTCTCTCTCTTGTTCTTTCCCAAATTAATTTAGAGATGAACCTCCATTGATTTCATCTCCAAATCAACCCTTTCTTCTACCAAATCTTCTTCATTTCTCCTCTACTCCATGGTTAGAGGGTGCTAGCCAAGTTTGGGAGGATTCGGAGCTCGTTCGTGTCCTTTTAGAATCTCTACGTGTCGGTGTCGTGTCAGAAAGATTTTCCTTTGAATCTCTCTCCCGAAAGGTATAATCTCTCCTATAATCCATCCGTACATGCATATAGAAATATTTTGAACTCATAGGAATGACCCCCATGGTTGTATCTCCATTTGTGTCCATTTCGTGTCCATTTGGAGGTCATAGGAGTGTCCTTTGTGTTGTGGTTGTGTCCATGTGAAAAAACCCCAAATTTGGACACACTATGTGTTGTTGTTATGTATGAATGAATTATTACATGTTTAATCTCCTATTTTTGTATTGGAGATGTGTTCTATAGTGTCTCATATATATATATATATATATATATATATATATATATATATATTAGTGTAGAGAATGAGTTCTTGATATATTATGTTATATACTTGTGTTTCTTTTGTCTCAAACTACCTAAATTCGTCATAATATTTATCCACGTTTTTAGTAGCAATAACAACTTAGAAATGTCATAACTTTTAGCATAAAACTCCAATTTATCTTCCGTTTTTTTAAAAGAACCGTATCGAAGTTAACTTTCCAAATATATATTTTAATAAGCCAAATTCGTTCTAAAACTTTCTATAAAATTATTTGAGTGTCAGCTGTACGAAAGACGAACATGTTTCGATGTTTTTGCGATTCCGGGAGCTTCCGGACACGAAAATGCGATCCGTTTAAAGTTTCGGAAAGCTAACACAAAGATCTATAACTTTAATCCTAGAATTTAATGAATGCTTAATTTGTACAATATTTATTTTAAGTAGAAGATTACTATACGACATATGCATTTTGTGTATCCTTGTATGTACAAATATGTATGTATGCATGTGTATATATATATGTGTGTGTGTGTTAAGAGAATGTAATATAATATAGAGTATGCATAAATGATATAATGTATGAAAGTATATAATGTATTCAAATATGTATGTATAGGTGCATGAATGAATGAATGAATGCGATGCATGAATGAATGGATGAAATGAAAGCAAGTGGGTAATGCAAGGTATTGAAACATGTATGCAACTATCCATATGTAAGTAAGTAATGTAATCAAGTATGAATGTATGCTATATATGAATGCCAACATGATAGGAATGTATGATGCCATATTAGCACTTATAACCATGTTCATATGTTAAAACCCCCTTCTACATGTAGACAGTAACCCCTAGCATGAATACACATAAAACCTACTTACTGTTATGAGTAAACCCTTTGATGTATAAATAAACCCTTTTTGTTATGATTAACACCCACACACACACATGCTAAACCTATGCTTTATATTTATTTCTTCTATGTGACACAATGAACCCTTGCTAAATGTTATCCTTCAAATATAATACCCTCATACTCGAACACATTGTACTGCTATGCACACATTGCCATATCCACATTCATGTATCACTCACTCCTTGTCTTTATGCACCTTGCTTGTAATAAAAATATATATGAATATATATGTAATGTGTGTTTGATAACTTGTGTAGATTTGTGATTTTGTGTGAGTGTTAGTCTAGGCTTCGTTAGGCCTAATGAGACTTGTTAGTCTAGGTTTAAACCTAGTACTGCCTAGTTAACCTAATTTAATTAGTACGGTTGACCAGAGTTGACCAAGAGTTGACTTTGACCTAGAATGACCTAGAATCATGTAGAATGCATAGTAGAGCTATATTTTACCATTTTGGACTTGTTGTGACTTGTGCTGTTCTAAATAGGAGCCAGACACCTCTCCTCGGACAGTACATTTCCTTTGGACATTCAGATAGCAGGCGAGTACATTCTCTGGTCATTTCATAACTTGCTTAGAATTATATTCCTGCTCTAGTTTACCTTATTTAATGCTGCCACGATATTATCACGGATTGGTACTATATGGATCCCTACATTGAGATGTTATCCCCCTCAGGAGCATCGGATACATTATGTCATGTGTTTCATGTACATCGTGTATTCCTCGCTCTCATGTTATTCATGTTATCATGTGCTTCATGCTCGTTCGTGCTCGCTTGTGTACTCTCATGTGCTATCATGAATCGGTCATGTTTCCCATGTATCTCATGTATAACCTATATTGCATGTGCACCCATTTATAGGCCCCCATGTGAACTTCATGTGCACTCATGTATGAGCTCTCATGTATACTTCATGTGCACCCATTTATGGGTTTCATATGAAAACCATGTACGTAACATAACTTGTTTGGATCCTTGTGTATTGATTAGGGTATGGGGGAGTATAAATAGTCATGTGAACAATTCCAAAGTAGTATATCCATGTGCGCCTCTTTAGTATAGTCATGTGCAAATTCAGCCGTTCACATGTCGACTTTGTACTCTAAATCACTAGTCACTAGTAGCTCTCTACTTATAGTAGATATTTCTATTACAGTTCTCGCTCTGTTTACATCATGTACTTTCTTTCAGTTTCATGTATCGTACTCTCTTGCATGTTTATATTCTCTAACCTGTTATGATCTGCATGAGATGTATTGTGCTCGCTCCCGTCCTGACTGGACCTGTTGATAAATTTTACAGATAGCCTGGAGGTTGCCTGCTAGCCTAGAGGAGACACAGTAGAGGTTGTATAGATAGCTAGGGTTTTGCTCATAGCTTATTTTCAGTTGTCTTGAGTTGTATTTATGGATTACTTTATTTGAGCTTTGAGATGTATTTCTGGATTTGTGTATCCTAGACACTTAGAATTCTATCTGCGGTATCTCTTTTGGATTTCATGTTTTATCTATCTTTATCATGCTCTACCTTAGATGTGATTGAGACTGTATCTGCTATGTCACCTCCATTCGGAGAGTATATACTGTAAAAGTACCTTTATTTTGTTAGATGTTTGACCTAGGACAGCGTTCTACCCCCGACACTGCGGCGTAGGCTGGACGTACCCACGTCTCGTGCCCTTACTCTAGGGTGCGGGTCGTGACAAAAGGGTACCTATGAGTTCTGGTAAGGGGATCTTCCTCTCTCTCCTATATATTCTTTCAAGTATATGAAGTACTTCACGTCCATATTACCTCTGGACTGCTCCTCTACACCTGGAAGATGCGGCTACCATGTCCATATTACCTCTGAGTAGTCGTTCTTCTCGCATCAGCTCTATGGCTATTCCGACAGTCTAAAAAACAGTTCACGTCCATATTACCTCTGGATTGTTGTTCTATATCCCGGCAAAGATTAAGCCTACCACGTCCATATTACCTCTGGTCAGGCAAATCCCTGGTGAATATTCCCTCTTCATTTTGAAAACAAAAGCAAAGGGGACAGAAAAGCTTCTATATATAAAAACTTGTGGCTACAAAGACCTATTACAGACTCTTTGTAGTTACATACACAGAAGCAAAAAAGGCTAAAATTGCAGTACAAGCTCTCAATAGCGCGGGTGAGGCGGACGGAGCCAATCACTTCCTGGTTAAAAGGAAGCCACCGCCCAAGCAGCTACTGGCCCAAGCTGGGGATGAAGACCAGTACAGGACTCCCCTATCTCCCCTGCTGGCCATGGGAGCAACCACAGCTGCAGGCCTTGCTATTCCTCGGAATGGCAAGCAGTCCAAACCAGGAAGCAGAGGTCCAAGACGCCGTTAATGCCCACAACATCCAGTGTGTGGGGACGTCTCGAGATCCAGTGATAGTTCTACTACGACTTCTTCGAATGAATAGGTTTGCCACCGACGGCCGCCTCAAGCAAACTCCAGGGTTGTCAGCAGCCGAGTGTCGGGCAAGCATGGCCATTGTAGAAGTAGCTAAGTCTTCTCTTGGAAGGGGTAGTCCTTTATATAGACTATTCGTGTCGTCTAAGCATGAGCCAGATATCGGTCAGAAGAAAGCTTACAAGCTAAGCCAAAGCTCCACTCTATGTCAGATGACAGTACTGCGAGTGACCGAAGGAACGTGACTCTGAACCTCCTCTGTCAATGATATTCGCAATCCCCGTAAAGATGCAAGAGGCTCCAATATCAAGAAGTTATCAGGAGCTCTTGCTCTAAAATTATGACTCAGGATAATAAATGGTAAAGAGTTAGGCGTGACACCAGCCATCACCCAGCTAGTACAATCCTGCCACATGTTCATGCTTCTGTTTAAAGTATCCGAGTTTGACTCAAGTTCGGGACACTTTGAAGGGGGTCTTGTAGAAGCATGAAAAATCTCAGCTGATGACATCCCTTCGCCGCAGAGCAGATGATACAAAGGCTCAAACCAAATGCTAAAAAGATAAAATAGAAGATATGGAAAGAAGTCCCTTATGTGTCACGTCTACCAAAGTCTAGTACAGACACATCGAGACTACACAAAAAAGACTAATTATGTTCGTCTACAAAGGATCTGGTACAGATTCGACAGAGCCTAGAAGGGTCTACAAGGGATTCGGTCTTCGTCAAAGCGCAGCCCTTCTTCTTCATGCCAGAAGATTGACCTCCATCGAGGCATATTCTGACATTTTTATGGCACAGCCTTCCAGAAGCATATCAGCCACTCGGCCAAAGCAAGCAGCTTCCTGAATCAGTCATTAGCCCGAGCCTTCAAAGAGCGCAGCAGGTCACGAACCCTGAATGGAAAGGACATAGCACAACCTGTGGCTCTTCGAGTTGGCTATCTACACATGACCTAGGTTTTCAGGACCTCAAAGATCCCCGAGACGTCGCCTAGAATTGAACTCCCTAAGGAGGACATTTACATACTTCTTAAGGGCAGCAATGGCTCCTTCTATACAGAGTTCTTCTATAAGAACATGGCTCCTATGAACGAGAAAAGCCTCAACCAATAGCCAACTTATACAAGGCCGATCGCCGCTCGACATTAAGTTTGGATCTCGTATGGTAGTAAAGGATGCCAAGAAGAAGACAACGACTCTTCAGAGGAGAACTTCTCCTTTTATAGGACCGAGAATGGCCCAGAGTACATGCCACATGGCCGATGGTCAGAATTCTTGCATTAATAGGATGAACCTAAGACTCAGCATGACGGGTGTCAGTCTTATACCCTTGGAATTCCCCATATTACGATAGCAATTAAGAGAAAAGTCCTTAAAGAGCAGGTATTTATCGCTCTTTATTCAGAAGCCAAAGCCTTCAAGCCAGAGGCGCAGCTACTCGCCTGTGCCAACCTCAGAATTAAGATGGTGGTAGGCTCCGCCCTTTTCTTTACTTCTGAAACCAGTGTCTTCATTCCAAAGGCACTGCTACCTGCCTGCGCCAATTCCAGACACACAAGGGTGTTATACCCTTTCCTCCAAAGCCAACGCCTTCAAAGTTCAGAGGTGCAGCAACTTACATGCATCCACATGAGGTGCAGGATAGTGATATGCTCACACCATCTCTATTCCCACAGCGCAGTCATCTGCTCCGATCCAGAAGCTTAAGTCACTTCTCTATAAGAGACTTGGGAACTCCCACTACAACTAATGCAAGTCAGCCTGTCGCTCCAAAAGCACAGTAACCTCGCCATCCTGAAGCACAAGCCTACTCGTCGCCTACAGCACAGTGACTATGTTGCTCCGAAACACAGCTTCATCGTTGCTCTAAATGTACAGAAGTCTTATCGTCATTCGAAGCCAAGTCCACTCATCGCCTGAAAGCACAGAGGCTCCATCGTCTCCAGAAGTATGGTATGCTCGTCGCCCCAGAAGTACAGTAGTACTTAGTCCACACCAGAGGCGCAGGAAGCATGGGTCCACCCCAATTGGTTTATTTAAACTGCCTCTTGTAGAAAAGATTGGGATTAAATCATAATTGATATCATATCAGATTGATTCAAATCTTAGACGAAGATAAATTAAACTCCAAATCTAGGATAAAATCCCAAGATTTACTTGGCTTCGAGTAAGCAAATCGGCATGCGCCACATGTCACCTCCTTCGGTTATGTTGATAACCACCAGAGATCTCGATTGAGGGAAATCTCGATGTCCGCCACGTGTCAGCACCACAGAAGCCCGCACCATGCAATAATGGTAGATTATTTCATATCTCAAGAACCCTAATGCACGTCGCATATGTGCTCGGTTCTCTATAAATAGAAGGAGATCTCCTTCAACTTAAAGGGAGCGACAACCTTCATCTAAAAAGGAACAATCCACCAACCAACCAACAGAAGAACAACCACCTCCAAGGGATCTTTTTCTCCAGAATCCTCTTGATCGGTGACCCCAGAGTTCCATCAAAGGCGCCAGAGAGCCAGAGCAAGGTTGATTCGTCGTCAGATCGTCAACGGAGTAAAGGAGCCGCTGTAGTACTCGATCTCTACCGTCTCACTTTCCCAGAAACCTTTTCTCCCTGTACTTAGAATATCTTGTTTAGGACTTCCTTCTTTGAACACAGATACCTTATACGTTCAATAAAGCAAAAAGTTCATTCAACCTTTTGTTATGCCGAACAATACCAACCTCATTTTGAGCACAATTCGTCATGCATTGACTCATGGCATACAGGGTGTTTTCGAAGCAACCAATCTTTGAGATGAGTCTAAAACATAGTGGAGGCCCAGTTGGTGGCCTTGCACGACTATCCGGAGTGTGAGGCTACGACCGATATTATAGAAGATTTGTTAGCTGAATTGGAAGCCGCTGCCTTAGAAATCCAGAATCTGGAGCGTGGTCTTCTGATACTAGCCACTACAGAGTTAGAGAAGATGGTCTTCGAGGCATCTTAGTATGAGCAGAAATGTTGGATACAAACTGATCGACTTGCCGAGGTTGAGTCCGAGATTGAAGAAGGGACCGATGCCGAAGAGGCTCGGGTTTGTCACCGTGCAGCTGTGGAGGATCAGTACAAGGTCCTCCGGGAGTGGATACAGAAGTTAGAAGAGACCCTGGCCCTTGCTGAGAGTGACCTGGTCAAGTCTGAAGACCAAAAGGAGATCCTTCGCCAACTTTCTAAGACCCTGGCTCGGAAGAAGGAAAGTATTGGCATTCTTCAGGCCGAGCTGGCCCTTGCGTGCCAAAGCCTCTCTTCTGTTGAAGATGAAGCCGCTCGCCATCATGAGGCCGAGCGTTGAGCCCGAGCATTGGTTGGCCCCCAGGTTGCTCTTCTGAACAGTCGGCTGAAAGAATTTCAGCGCCGGTATTCTCAGCTTTGATCTTCTTTCTATCTTCTTATCTCTCGGTTTGTGAGAGACAAATTTTTGTAATCAAACATTTTCACTTTATAAATAAAAACATTGGTTTGTTCCTCTGTTTGTCTTCTTTATTTGTGAACCTTTCCTCTCACAAGAACGAGGACTCTCTTAGAGGTAGCATGTCATGAGGGGATGGAGATAACTCCGTTGGGAATAGGGTGTTTACTCATAGGTTATATGGACATGGTAAATACATAATTCTTCGGTGGTAGACTTTTCCTTCCTCAGAGGTAATATGGACGTGCCAAGGATAGACTCTACGAGTGTATAGAACGACTCAGAGGTAATATGCACGTGAAAGGTTCCATAGATGAATATGACAATTATGGTGGGTTGTCATGGAAGAGGCGTCTACTCAGAGATAATATGGACATTGTAAGCACATCTACGGGTATTATGGACATAAAATATTTTTTAGGGAGTTATGACAATACGAGGTCATCATATAAAAGACGACTACTCAGAGGTGATATGGACGTGGTAGACGTGAACTTCGCTAAGGTGTAGGAAGACAATTCAGAGGTGATATGGACGTGAATTATTTTTTACTGGGGTGAAGTATAAAAGGGATGAATTCCTTTAACGGAATCCACGAATACCCACAGGGGATGTGGGAGCCTATGCTGGTTTGAAACTCAGATATAGTATTTCTTCAGGAAGTTGTCGTTGATTAGCATCATTAGCAAGTCGTCGTTAGGTTTGGCCAATCGATAGGCACCATTGGAGTAGATCGTCTCTATGACAAATGGTCCCTCCCATTTAGGCTCGAACTTTCCAGCCGTCTTATGAGTCATTATCATCGGTTTGAACTGACAAGACAAAGTCACCGACTTGGAATGTTCTTTCCCAGACTTTCTTGTTGAAGACCTGGAAATCCAAGCTTGGTAAATCTTGATTCGTTGTTGAGCTAGCAGACACTTTTCATCCAACGCTTCTAATTCTTGTAGCTGTCGACGTTGATTATCTTCATCAGTCAGCTGGTTGGTGAAAGCTATCCATAAGGACGGGATTTGGATATCCAGGGGAAGCACAGCCTCGCTTCCATAAACAAGAGAGAATAGCATGTTGCCCATGGGTGTTCGAACGGTCGTACAGTAAGCCCACATACATTTGCCGAGCTTTTTATTCCAGTCGCGTTTATTAGACGAAATGACTTTCTTAAGTAGCTTGATGATAGTTTTGTTGAATGCTTTGGCTAGTCCATTCATTGTGAAATTGTAAGCCGTTGATGCCACATTCTGTATTCGATTTTTATCACAGAACTGATGGAAAGCGTGGCTCTTGAACTGAGGACCATTATTGTGGATGATC
The DNA here is from genome assembly GCA_029216955.1 of Iris pallida. Classification (NCBI taxonomy): domain Eukaryota; kingdom Viridiplantae; phylum Streptophyta; class Magnoliopsida; order Asparagales; family Iridaceae; genus Iris; species Iris pallida. The sequence goes on from JANAVB010020997.1 coordinate 12,900,580, forward strand.
CTTTGAGGAATGTCGAAGCAGTGTATGACGTGATATTTGACAAAGCTGATCACGTTTGTGGTTTTTACCTCGGCCAGAGGTACTGCTTCTGCCCACTTAGAAAAGTAGTCGGTGATGGCAAGTATAAACTGATGTCCTATGGAGGATGGAGGGCTAATCGGCCCAATGATGTCCATTCTCCATGCTTCAAATGGCCAGGCAGCTGTCACGTGGTGCAGGAACTCCGAAGGCCGGTGGATAAAATCAGCATACAACTGACATACCCGACACTTCTTTGCATAATCCATGGCATCTACCATCATAGTGAGCCAGTAGTAGCCAATACGACGTAAACGGTCTTACAACTTAGGGCCAGGCTGATGGGCTCCACAAGTGCCATCGTACGCCTCTTTGAGTGCTTCTTGTGCTTGTCTTGGATAAACATCGCAGAAGAAGCCCGTCGTACGAATGATGATACATCATCTTGGTGGCTGTGTCGTAGAAGAATCGGAGAGAGCGTCTTCTGACAGAAGTAGCTTCTTTCGGGTCTTCGGAGAGGATCCCGTAGACTACATAGTCTATGAACGAAAACTGCCAGTCCCGAACGTCCACATTAGTGTCTATTTGTAGTGAGTAACTCAGACACGTTTGTAGATTGTTCTTCGGGCAAACCAGCTCCCGACCCGTTATCGTGATGGTATATTGGTTCCCACAGGAGCTGCCAGAGAAGTGGCGAGGCCAGCTAGTACGTCGGCCTCCAAGTTCTGTAACCGAGGTACATGTTCTATAAAGAACCATGTGAAGGTAGAGATAATATCGATTGCCGCTTGGTGGTATGGAATCAGATCTTCATGTCAGACTTCGTATTATCCTCAAACATGGTTGATAATCAATTTTGAGTCGCCATAAGCTGCAATACAGTCAACCCCCAACTGTTTAGCGAGCTGGAGTCCGATGATGGGAGCGTTATACTTGGCGAAGTTATTGGTGCATGACTCCATAAAAGAATATGCCCGATTGATAACCAAGCCGTCAGGAGTGATGAGGACCACTCCAACCCCTGCGAGGATCTCGCCTTTGGGCCCTGTTCTTGAAGCACCGTCAAAGAACATGTGCCAAATCAAGTTATCTGAGATGGCATTAGACTCTAGAACTTCATCAGGGATGTAGTCATAGAGCCTTGATGTCTCTTGCACGGAGTGCGCTGCTAAGAAGTCGGCCAATGCTTGGCCTTTGACTGCCTTTTGTAGGACAAACACCATGTCATAAGGAGTCAAAAGTATCGCCCATGTGGCTAGCCATAAGTTTAAGGCCCCTGGCTTGGTCATGAGGACCCTGAGGGGGTTGACTTGGGAGATGACGTGGATCGTCTGTCCGGACACATAATAACGCATCTTCTAGATGGCAAAAAGGAAGACAAGACACTATTTTTTTATAGGATTATACCGATGCTCGGCCCTAATTATGGTCCTGCTAAGGTAGTAGATTGCCTGTTCTTGACCTTCATTGCTCTTCTGGGCTAGCAAAGCATCGAAAGAATGGTCCATAGTGAAGTAACATGTAGGCAACTCTACAGGAGGGTGAATAGAGTTTGTGACAAAAAATAACCAATTAAAAATTAACTCTATGCCAAGTCCAGAAGAAACTACAAAAAGAATATATAATCTGAGTAGTAGTACAGAAATTAAGAGTTTAGAAGAGCACACACAAACACAGCGATATAACCTGGTTTTCCTCATAATGGACTAGTCCAGGCCTGAGAACTCTCGCTCAGAATTTAAATCCACTATTTTTAGGGTACACACGTGCCTTTGCTCAGAAGTGCACGCCTACTTCTTACAACTTCGCAGAGGCAAAACGTGGAATTGTCCAAGTGACTTCTTTTTAACTCTTGCACAGAAACTTCTAGCTGAATCGCATTGAGTACCTTGGGGCTTAGGAAGTTTTCTGGCTAGTAGATTGGAATAGTAAGGCTTAGAATGTATAAGGCTTAGAAGACTGGGAGTGAGAGATGATTTGAAATGAGAGAAATCAAGCCCTATTTATACTAGTCAGGGGAGGCAGAGTTCGGCCAGAATTCTGTCCTAAATATTCAAAAATTTGAACGTTGGACAGCTTGTAGCATGGTGTTTCTAAAAATTAGGTTCCTAAAATTTAGGGGGCAGAGTTCGGCCCGAATTCTTTCTACCTTTGGCCAGAAAGTCTATATGCGCTAGATTGGTTTGGTTTGGTTCAAGGATTGTTTTGTTTTGTATGTTGGAGCTTGGAGAAGTAAGTCTAGGGGTTGAGATGACTCAGTGTGACTCAACGTACATGTTCCTAAACTCAATAAATTAATAAATTAGAAACTGAATACAAGTACATTTGTAATGTAACAGCTTTGTCGATGACGTCTGTCTTGAACTTGATATGTTTTATTGGATTGTAGATGATGTTCTGTCTTGAACTTGATGTATCGTATTGGATCATATCAGATATCATTTTGTTAATTCTCTAAATTAGGTTGACTGTGATCCAGTTTGTGTCAATAATCTCCCCATTTTGATAATTGACAAAATAATATTTGTATGTTCTCAATATTCATACCTTGACACATGTTGAAGGAGACAGAATAATTTGCATGTATTAAGTGGCTCCAAATAGATATTTTCGTTTCCATCTTGGTACAAAGTTCTTATCCAAGTATAATACAATTCATATATAAAATCACATCATATACATTATCACATCAAATATCTATTATTCTTCCCCCTTTGTCACTTAGCAAAATATAGCATAGCTCCCCCGTAAAGAGAGAAAAGATAGACAAAGTGAAGAGAGAAATCACACAACTTTAACCATAACCAAACTTTAATAGAGACAACTAGCAGTTTTGATAATTCAAAAGAAAGAAACTCACAGTCATACATATGAAGTGAAATAAAAGCATAGTAGAAATAGTACTAAAGTCATGAAAGGACAAACTATAAAGCATAACTAAAAAGCATCAGCAGCAACATCAAATAGTATATCACAGCCATCATGGAGCATATAGTCTAAAATTAGAAAATAGTGGATTTTATTGGCCATAAAATAAGTAGAACATGTGACAGACTTGTGAATCATTATTCAGTATATGTGAATCATCTCAGGTTAGCTATAGGGGTCGGTTCCCAGCTAGCGGTAGTCCGAAAAAACTTGGCACCGTGTCACTTCGGCTTTTACGCTTGGTTGACAGAAGGACCCTTTCGACTTGTATATGTTTCTGGAGCCCAGCTGCTCTAGGATATTCCTTCATCATTTCTCCAGTAGAAAACATTCAAGTCCATAGCATCTATGAATTGTTTTCTATATCCCTGCAGAGTTTAGTCTTACCTCTGAATAAGATGACTCTAGATGAAGGTTTACCACGTCCACATCACCTCTGAGTAAATTCTCATTTAGCAACCTCTGTGTTGCTATACTCCACACATAGAACATCCACGTCTATATTACCTCTGAGTTGTTCCATGTGTCCCTACAGATTTTATTCTTACCACGTTCATATAACCCATGAGTAAGAAAATTCTACAAACCTCATGTTTACCACGTCCACACCACCTCTGAGTAAATATGTTTGCTAATCGAATCTCCATTATCATCTCAACTTACCATCTGTACCTAAAACCAAGGTGCGTTAAAGATGCTAAGTCCAAAAATCTCACACAAGTTTATGACTAAAATGAACAAACAAAAGTTCTTTATTTCTTTCAAAGGAAAAAGGAACTACATTTCAAAATAAATAAAAAGCAACAAAAAAGAACAAAGCTAAGGATCGGCATGCAGCTCGTCGATATGATGCTTTAAAGCTTCGGCCCTGGAGTGGACATTCGCTAAAGCCCGACATTTTGTCTCACGATGCATTCCTTCTTCGTCCTTGTAGACAACAACGTTGGCATGTTTGGCATCCAGTTTCACCTTCTTCTCAGTCAGCTAGGCTACATGTTGAGTAAGCTTCTCCGCCTCGTGACCCAGTGTATTTTGCTTAGCTGCCGCATGTCGAAAATCAGCTGTGAATTGGACACATTTCTCTTGGAGGAAGCAAATCTTATCATCGACCTCTGCTACACGCTTGCGTAAAATCTCTTACATGCTGACTTGGGCCTCCACAACCGCAGCAAGTTCAAGATCTCTGGCGCCAGCCTCGGCCAAGCCTTATTCCAGGAAGTTCAGCTGGATGAGTAAGTCGATTCAGCCTCAGCAACGTCAGCGACAAGCTGACTCTGTTCCTCTTTTATCAAGGAGGAAAGATTATTCTTCTGAAGGCTTCGGAGTTCAGTAAGACGATGGTCAACCTCGACAACTGACGCTTCCAATATTTTAGCCATAGCATAGTAGCCCTGATGAGATCTAATGGCAGCCACTTATGAGAGCACTGACGCCTTGCCCACCGCATAAGTCTGGCCCTATTCCAGAACAGCAGATACTCTCTCCTTAAAATATTATAAAAGGCCTCGACGATAAATTTTATATAGTCATCTGCCTTGACTAATGTTTGATGTGTGGTATCATCGAGAATCCCATACGAACTGAACGGACAGCGGAATTGGAAATGGAAGAACTCGACAGCAACAAGGTCGTTTGAAAGCCAACACTCGATGGGACGACCGTCACCTCTCTAGCCGAACCTTCAGCTATTAAGGTTTTTTGACTAGTCTCTCTAGGGAAGAATCTGCTGGAGGTGCCCCGAAATCGAATCCTCTGCTGATCCAGGCAGATCTCCAATGGCCCCATGACTGGACTCTACAGCGGGCCGTATCTCTGATAGGACCGCTCTAGTTATGGTCCCCCAAGGGATGTAAGCGGGAGCAGGACCTCTATAACGGGAGTCTCATCCCGGTTGATACCGGTCTTGGAGGATCCACCAATCTCAGGATCTACTGTCGTAGAGGCGGAAGTAGGACTTGGCAACTAAACCAGCCCCTCCACTTCGTACTGTAGTCGGAGTAAGGGTAGCACTTGGTAGCCGAATCGGCTCCTTTACTATGCTCTCCATGGAGCAACGTTAGGGCTCGATAGTGGTGTCGGCTCCTCCATCTCACCATCATGGGGCAATCTAGAAGAGACTGCCCCTTCATATGTCTCAAGCTGATCACCACCCTCAGTGGCTGGTTCTTCCTCGTCTACCCCGATAGTAGCATCCGGGGAATCAGTCAGTAGAGGCGGCTCTCGAACATCCTCTGTCTCAACCTCGAGGGGAGCTTTTAGTCTTGCCCCTTCGAAAGATTGGTTAGCGGCTTCTTCAATTGCCACATCAGCCTCAACCGTGGGCTCTTCCAAGAGCCGCAAAGGCCCCTCTTAGTGCGTATATACAAACAAAATATGATTAATACTACTACTCAGACAGACAACTAAGCATAAATAAAATTACCTAAGATTCTTATCGAGGGTTGTTTAGCATTCAATGACTCCAGCAGATCGTCGAAGTCATCCTCCGTATAATTGAAAGATGTGGGAGCCCATCCGAATATTGTTATCTTAGTCCACTTCACCCGAAGACCCCACAACGGAAGGGATACGCTCTTCGGGAGAGCTGGAAACATCCTTCTCGAAGGATTCATCCGGGTCTCGCCTCGAAGATCTGGATTTCTTTTTCTTCGCACCCTATAAACAAAGAAAACACGGTGAAGGAAGGAAGACCACCGTTTATCCCTTGAAACGGATAATAATTTGTTTACCTTTTCAGAAGAAGGCTCTTTTGTCTTCTCCTCAGGTAAACCTAGAGTGGCCCAGACGTGGAAGCCAAAACCTTCCTCTGCCTTTTTGGTACAGAAGATCCCGCTTATGTCGGAGCACGCCTCTTCAAATAACTACCCGTGGACGTCTCCTACGGTTCATCTGTCCTGGCCACTTGAGCAGCTTTCGGTACTTGAGCACCCGATGGACGATACACCCGGGCTCTCATGAACATATCGTAGGATGTCTCAAGCTGGGTCCCGACAATAAAGCTCGTCTCCCTATTATAGCCGGAAGAGAGGGTGTTCACCAAACAATAGAGCTTGACGACGAAGTACAAGATATATGGCTTGGGATTCTGAAGTGGATCTGTAAATCGCACTCCCGTGCACCCAGCGTTGTAATACTTCCAAGATCGAGCTCTATCCAACAGACTCCTAATGTGCCCAAAATAGGTGCTCGGGTTGTCCAACATCAGCTGACTATAGCCAAATAGATGGGCAAAATGGCTTGGTAGATACAGCTCTAGAAAGCAGTGGTTCTTGTTCCGGTACATCAAATGAGAGGGTCGGATGCATTGCAGCCAATGCAACCCCCAATCCAGAAGAGTAGAAGCATCTACGCATGTATCCTCAAACTCCTCGTCAGTATCATAGCCCAAAAAAAGGCCAACCTTAGAAACATCCAATCCTTGAATATGGGACAAAATCTTTCGACAAACAGAGATACCAGTATGTAGCCACTTCCTTCTGCGGTAGCGACATAAGAGCATCACCCGTAACATGCCCCTCTTCCATGCCAGGGCTCATTACGTTGGGGTGATGTAGTGTCAACCACCCCATGAAATAATGGTAGAGAGGCTCTACTCAAAAAAAATTCCTACTTTTTTCCTTCATGTCCAGGACCTTCTCTACAAACTCTCGGAGGCCCCGCTGCAAGTTGCACACCATCCGAGAAGCAGGGCCAAATGACGGCCAAATACCAGCTTCACAGTAGGCATAATAAGGTTTCAGGTCACCCTCTCTACGGAGCCTGACCCGCCAGGGAACACATAATCCTGGAGCCATATCATTAGATAGGATGACGATATAGCCTTAGAGGACATTTTTGTGCATACAATGCTAGAAATAACTATAAATGTTAGCATCCGGCTCCTTGTTTTCATCCTCACGTGGATTCTTCTCGCCCAGTTCCTTCATTTGGGCGATGATTTGTTCACGCATGAAACCCTGAGGGGTAGTAAAACGAACCTTCTTTGGGTCATCTTTTTGCTGGATAAAGACATAATCCCTCCAAACAGTCACATGGAGGATGCCCTGGTCTTATCTTTTTGCTGATTCACATGATGGTGGCATAATAATTCCTTTTATACCGCCATCATCTTTGAATCCTTTGCATCCAAGATGAAAAGCTCCTCATTTGTTAGAGAATACTCTTCATATGGCTCAATCCCCAGGGTAGTTTTGAGACTTCGAACATCTCATAGAGCGCCAGTCCCAGCTCCCCTACGAGTGTATAAAACATCCAGATGTGAGGATTGTACAGCTCCATGAGGGCCAGGAACATAGGATGGTTCATCTCCACAACAGCCTGGGTAGCCCGTATGGCAGAATCTAAACCAAGATCCTTGAGCTTGTCCTTGGGCTTTGTCATGATGTATAGGATCAGATCATCCCACTTTGGCACATAATGACACCATTTTTCAACCCTAAATTCCCCCTTCGGGTATGTAATCTTTGCCGCCAGCATAAGATTTGCGAAGGTCGAAGCACTGAAGGCAAAAGTATTATTGGGCACGTTACTGAATATGCTTCCAGTAGGTAAAACTCGCAGAGAGTAAGACAGTCCACCTCGTACGAAGGTAATGACATCTTTCTGACCCAAACTGGAGTCGATTTTGAAAGACCCCGAAATTGCTCCCCCGGTTTGGGGTAAATTCCCGGTTCATCCTCCGCTTTAAAGCCAAGCCGGTGAATACGGACAATGGTAGTTGGCATTCGATCTTCGGCACTGTCACCCCCGTTTTTTGTTTTACGTATTTCAGTATACGTGTACGAAATTCTGAACCATATTGTGACTTGTCTTAACTAGCTAATCTTGGTTTAATCTTGTATTGGTTTAATATTGGCATGGCTTGGTTTTGGTTTGGCTTGGTTAGGTTGGTTCAACATGTGACCCCTTCCTTTAAAAGCTACCAACCCTTCTATCTCTCCTCATTTACTTCTCCTTCTTCATTTATTTCGTCATCTTCTTCCTCTTAACTTCTCCACCTACCAAGAGAGGCTTAGGCAAGTGCAACTTGCTTCATGGAGGAACTCCATTTTTACTGTTTCATTGTCTTCTTCACGAGATTCTAAGACACTTTAATACTTAGCATTTTCAATTTCCATAGTTTATTTCTTGTAGATCTAAGCTTATTGTATTTTCAGATTTCTTGGATTTTGATCTATCAAACTTTATTATTTTTAAATTTTGATGGTTCCATATTGTAAAAAAGTTTATTCTACCCCATTTTGACCTATGGAAGTCCAAATTTGGACTTACATTGAAGGTTTTATGGAGCTTGGAAGCTACGGGTTCTATGGCCATCCTTCTCAGATTTTTAGAGGTGGATGGTTACCCATCGACCCAGCCACATGGATGGGTCCCCATCGACCCAGCCACATGGATGGCACCCCATCGACCCAGCCGCATAGATGGGTCTCCATCGACCAAGCCGCATAGATGGACCCCATCGACCCTGCCGCATGTATGGGTCCCCATCGACCCAGCCGTATGGACGGGTCCCCATCGACCCAGCAGCATATATGGTACCCCATCGACCCTGCCGTATGGATGGGTCCCCATAGACCCAGCCGCATAGATGGCACCCCATCGACCCTGCCGCATGGATGGATCCCCATCGACCCAGCCGCATAGATGGCACCCCATCGATCCTGCCACATGGATGGCTCTCCATCGACCCAGGCGCATAGATGGTACCCCATCGACCCTGCCGCATGGATGGTATCCCATCGACCCAGTCGCAAAGATGGTACCCCATCGACCCAGCCGTATGGACGTGTCCCCATCGACCCAGTCGCATGGATGGCTTTCCATCGACCCTACCGCATGGATGGGTCCCCATCGACCCAGCCGCATGGATGGATACCCATCCACTGCCGCATGAGACCCCATCCACCCTTGGCCTTATAATGCCTATTTTGGCTATTTTCTTGCCCTATTTGGCTGATTTGTGGTCAGAATCTCTCCCAACTTCCAACGTAGAAGTTGTAGATCTTTTCTTTGGCTTTAAGAATATGTTACTAGCTATTTTTATGCATGTTTCTCTCAATCTTGATAAGTAATCTTGATAGTGGCCTATTAAGGTGCACTCTTAACAAGTAACAAGTAGCATGACACGATAGTGACCCGTCGTGGTACACTCTTGACAAGCAACCTTGGCATAATAATTCTTGAATGGTGGTCCGTCGTGATACACTCTTGACATGATAAGTAATCGTGACAGTGGCCCGTCTTGCCGCACTCTTGACAAGTAATCTTGATAAGTAAGTCTAACATGTAATCTTGAATGTTGTTGCGACGGCTATCTCGACTTGCTAGTAAATTCTCATCATGACACCGTAGGAGATTGTATTAATTGTGCTTGTATAAGCTACCAGTCTTGTCTCACATCATGTCTAGGACTTGTATCCCTGGTTACCACGGTCAGGGATTCATACTGAATCGGACTAGGTTAACGACTAGATTGGTCAAGTAGTTCATATAGAGAAAGGTATTCTGGCTACAAGCAATCCCGTTGTCTGGGTGCCTTCTCTGATGGACTTGTAGCCTGCCAACGAGTAGGGCACATTTCCAGCTCACTGTCATGTGGGGTACTTCATGAAATGATTACTAAGCACACTGTCATGTATTGTACTCAAGTCACCAAACAAGTCATGATAACTCTTGGCATGAACCTTGCGTCTGGATAACCTGGATAGTCTGCAGGGCTTGTGGCCGTATGGATACCTCATTGTATCTTGCTAAGTAACTAGGGTTATGCTAACCCTAGTTAGTTTAAGTATCAAGCCGTACTCTTTGCTTGGCCGTGAATGTTGGATGGAGTCCCATCTTGTCTAGTCTTGCCTTGATCCAGTACATGGCTATCTTAGGACATGCTTGTGTATGCTTTATCTTATCGATAATTGGTTAGAGACTAAGTTCTATTCAGGTGAAGGGTTACAACCCCGATCCTTGTTTGGTTTACGGATTGTAACTTGGTTACCGAAATAGTTCTTTAGTTATCTTATCGTTTATCACCCTGTTTTCTCTACTCATGTCTTATGTTATTTCATCCATGATTTTATGTGCTAATGTGCTAGTTTTAGTTCTTAAGTGAAGCCTCCTTTGTGGCACTTGTACTTTTTGGGGTCTAACCCAGCTGGTTTTGTATGGCCAGATTTCGGAGCAGCTTCTGAGGATCTTCCAGCCTTCCTGTCAGATGGTGACCACTAGAAGAAACCCTGGCAACGAGTGGGTTTTATTTTGCTCTCCTACTCTATTGTAAAATTATTCTTTTGAGGCGTTTAGCCGCCGAGCAAGTGTTAGCTCGTGTTGAATTTATATTTCTGTCTGCCTAAGGGTTGTAACATGATTGACAAATCCTAGGGTTGATCATGCATGACTTAAACTCTTGCTAGTCTTCACATTTTGTAAGACTAGCTTCATGATCAACTGAATATGTAATATTTGGGACGCCTTATTTTGTATGTATGATGATCTACCATCTTGTTACATTTACTTGTTTGCTTGAGATTGAGACACTAGGCTTGTTCTTGACCCTAAGAGACTAATGGCTTGTAGATAAACCCTCATATATCTAGACAGTCGTGATCGTATATGGAGGTGGAATACACTTCTATATATGTAGCTGGCTGTGTCTGCCCCCGCTCTCCAGCATTCTGGATCTGGGGTGTGACACGGTTTAAGTGGTAGCCCATGCAGGTCTTGTAAATCAAGATGTATGAGGATTTTACCGGATAGATGTCTCAATCAGCACTTGTCCTTGATCTCTACTCGTGTCTTCTAATTTTTCTAAAATCTTGATCTGATCACATGCTTATATCCTTGATCTATCATGGTCCTTCCTTATTGTTCCCTATATCGTTTCTTCAGTGGCATTGTTCCTGGTCCTACCGATCGGCAAGACGGAGCACCTCCCGTGGACCAGCAGCAACCTGGATATCAAGCCCAGCATTCAGGAGTAGCCTCCAGAGTCATGCCTACTGGGGTCAAGAGCCACCGGTTCAGCCAGTCCAGCCTATAGAGCCTGACGATGGCACCTTGCTGGGTCTCATCAGGACATTGCTTGTATCTCATGATCGTCGGGGCGACGTCCTGCACCAGGCAGTACAAGATGTCATGGGCCGTGTTGGTTATCCAGGGAACAGTACGGCTAGCAGTTTCAAGCGTCTTAATCCTCCTTTCTTCAATGGTAGTGAGAACGCTATTGCAGCTGATGCATGGCTCCAAGACATCGAGATCATCTTGGATGCAGCCAAGACTCCAGAAGGAGAGAAGGCAGCGGTGGTGCGCCTGCAGTTATTGGACCTAGCCCGCACCTGGTGGGCGATGATAGCAGTTGGGTTGGCGACGCATGTTCCATAGGTGATATTCAGTGACAAGTTTCAGATCAAGTACTTCGATGTTGTAGCTCGGCACAACCTACAAACGAGATTCACCAATCTCATGCAGATGGACAGGACGGTCGATGGATATGTGGCCGAGTTTTCAAGACTGAGTCAGTTTGCTCCCACCTTGGGGACAACCGAGTTCGATCGAGCACAGCGGTTCCAGCAGGGACTCAACCTAGAGATCATTCTAGCAGTGGAGCAGTTTGAGCATCGGACTTTTGATGTCGTCTTACCAGCAACGAAGAGGTATGAGTATACTTTCCAGATAATTATGGACAGAACTGGAGGACGGAAGCGGTCCCATGGGCAGATGAGTCTGTCCTCAGCACCAACTCTGGCAGCTAGGGCCTTGACAATTGGAGCCCCAAGAGGACGACCACAGTTTCGTCGGTTCAGCACTCGACACCGACATACCCTCAGCCGCAGAAGCAGAAGCAGTCTTCCGTAATGGACTGCACTCATTGTGGAAAGCCAGAACACGTTGTTTTGGAGTATCGCAGAGCACAGGGATTGTGTTTGGCTTATGGGGCACCGGATCACAAGATAGGATCCTGTTCGACTAGAGCCAGTACCTCGTCAGCGAACCTAACCAGTCCATCGGTTAGGGCACCAGCACCATTACAATAGCAGTATCAGCCTCAGAGGCCATTGCCGCCTCAGGAACAAGTATTCCAGCAGCAGAGGCCCCAGCAGTATGCCCAGGTCCAAGCCCAGATGCAGAATCGGCAGAGAGGTTTCTAACAGGATGTCTTTCTTCTGCCTCACGCTTTCAAAATTCCTTGCTTGCATGATTGATTGCATGATAGGTTGCTAGTCATAGATTTCTTGTGCCTTAATATAGCTTGCCCCGACATCTCTAGCCTCTTGATTAAATTCCGAAGATGGAATTCTTTTAAGTTGGGTAGACTTGTCACCCCCGTTTTTTGTTTTACATATTTCAGTATACGTGTATGGAATTTTGAACCATATTGTGACTTATCTTAACTAGCTAATCTTGATTTATCTTGCATTGGTTTAAGATTGGCATGGCTTGGTTGGGTTGGTTCAACATGTGACCCCTCCCTTTAAAAGCTACCAACCCCTCTCTCTCTCCTCATTTACTTCTCCTTCTTTATTTATTTCTTCATCTTCTTCCTCTTAACTTCTCCACCTACCAAGAGAGGCTTAGGCAAGTGCAACTTGCTTCATGGGGGAACTCTATTCTTATTGTTCCATTGTCTTTCTCACGAGATTCTAAAACACTTTGGTACTTAGCATTTTCAATTTCTATGGTTTATTTCATGTAGATCTAAGATTGTTACATTTTTGGATTTTTTAGGTTTTGATCTATCAAACTTTATTATTTTCAAGTTTTGATGGTTCCATGTTGTAGAGAAGTTCATTCTACCCTATTTTGACCTATGGAAGTCCAAATTTGGATTTACATTGAACGTTTTATGGAGCTTGGAAGCTATGGGTTCTATGGCCATCCTTCTCAGATTTTTAGAGATGGATGGGTACCCATCGACCCAGCCACATAGATGGGTCCCCATCGACCCAGCCGCATGGATGGTACTAATCGACCCAGCCGCATAGATGGCACCCCATCGACCCTGCCAGCATGGATGGGTCCCCATCGACCTAGCCATATAGATGGCACCCCATCGACCCTGCCGCATGGATGGGTCCCTATCGACCCAGCCGCATAGATGGCACCCCATCGACCCAGCCGCATGGATGGCTCCCCATCGACCCTGCCGCATGGATGGCTCCCCATCGACCCAGCCGCATGGATGGGTACCCATCCACTGCTGCATGAGACCCCATCCACCATTGGCCGTATAATGCCTATTTTGGTTGTTTTCTTACCCTATTTGGCTGATTTGTGGTCAGAATCTCTCCCAACTTCCAACATAGAAGTTGTAGATCTTTTCCTTGGCTTCAAGAATATGTTACTAGCTATTTTTATGCATATTTCTCTCAATCTTGATAAGTAATCTTGATAGTGGCCTGTTAAGGCGCACTCTTAACAAGTAACAAGTAGCATGACACGATAGTGACCCATCGTGGTGCACTCTTGACAAGCAACCTTGACATGATAATTCTTGAATGGTGGTCCGTCGTGATGCACTCTTGACATGATAAGAAATCTTGACAGTGGCCTGTCATGGCGCACTCTTGACAAGTAATCTTGATAAGTAAGTCTAACATGTAATTTTGAATGCTGTTGCGACGGCTATCTCGACTTGCTAGTAAATTCTCATCATGACACCGTCAGTGATTCATACTGAATCAGACTAGGTTAATGACTAGATTAATCAAGTAGTTCACATAGAGAGGTATTCCGGCTACAAACAATCCCGTTGTCTGGCGCCTTCTCTGATGGACTTGTAGCCTGCCGACGAGTAGGGCACATTTCCAGCTCATTGTCATGTGGGACACTTCATGAAATGATTATTATGCATACTGTCATGTGTTGCACTCAAGTCGCCTAACAGGTCATGATAACTCTTGTTATGAACCTTGCGTCTGGATAACCTGGATAGTCTGTAGGGCTTGTGGTCGTAGGGATACCTTATTGCATCTTGCTAAGTAACTTGGCTTGTGATAACCCTAGTTAGTTTAAGTATCAAGCCGTACTCTTTGCTTGGCCGTGAATGTTGGTAGGAGATCTTGTCTAGTCTTGCCTTGATCCAGTACATGGCTATCTCAGGACATGCTTGTGTATGCTTTAATTTATCAATAATTGGTTAGAGACTAAGTTCTGTTCAGGTGAAGGGTTACAACCACGGTCCTTGTTTGGTTTACGGATTGTAACTTGGTTACCGGAATAGTCCTTTAATTATCTTATCGTTTATCATCTTGTTTTCTCTACTCATGTCTTATGTTATTTCATACATGATTTTATGTGCTAATGTGCTGGTTTTAGTTCTTAAATGAAGCCTCCTTTGTGGCACTTGCTCTTTCTAGGGTCTGACCCATCTGGTTTTGTATGGCCAGATTTCGGAGCAGCTTTCGAGGATCTCCCAGCCTTCCTGCCAGATGGTGACCACTAGAAGAAACCCTGGCAACGAGTGGGTTTTATTTTGCTCTCCCACTCTTTTGTAAAATTATTCCTTTGAGGCGTTTAGCCGCCGAGCAAGTGTTACCTCGTATTGAATTTACATTCCTGTCTGTCTAAGGGCTGTAACATGATTGACAAAACCTAGGGTTGATCATGTATGACTTAAACTCTTGCTAGTCTTTGCATTTTGTATGACTAGCTTCATGATCATCTGAATATGTAATATTTGGACGCCTTACTTTGTATGTCTGATGATCTACCATCTTGTTACATTTACTTGTTTGCTTGAGATTGAGACAATAGGCTTGTTCTTGACCCTAAGAGACTAATGGCTTGTAGATAAACCCTCATACATCTAGATAGCCGTGACCGTATATGGAGGTGGAATACACTTCTATATACGTAGTTGGCTGTGTCTGCCCCCTCTCTCCAGTATTTTGGATTTGGGGCATGACAGGCACGTACTGCACGTAAAGACCTTTCACCTCAAAGAACCAGTTTTCCTTAATCTCCAAAATCTTTGCTTCATAAGAAGTCAGTCTGTCCCTAAACAAAAATTGGGGATTCAGATAAAACTCGGTTGTACTCCCAGCAGCATGGAGTAGGCCCCTCTCCATCATGGCCTGGAGGAAAGAAAATGGCTGGTCCCTGATCAACGATATCCTTTTCGGTGGTTGGTCCAGCATAATCACAGCCCTTGTGGGATTAAACACTTCTTTATTGAAGTCCAGATCCATCTGGCAGAGGGAGTAGTCGAACAAAATCTCATCCAATCGAGACAAAGCCATAGACACTTCAAAAAGACAAGGCAAAAAAATAAGTTAGAAAAAACATGGACCTTTTAAGGAAAGACAAAAAGATATACACAGCCTGGTGTCAGCGTATCTGAAGCTAAGCGTATCAGCGAAGGCCAAAACCTCGGCACATCTTCAGGACCAAAGTCGATGCGCGTTGGCTGAATTATACCTCGGCACATCTTCAGGACCGAAGTCCATGCGCGTTGGTAATATAAAAAGCTTCGGCGCATCTTCAAGACCGAAGTCCATGCACGTTAGCAAGGTCAAGCTTCGGCACATCTTCAAGACCGAAGTCCATGCGCAACAGCAAAGTGAAGCTTAGGCACATCTTCAGGGTATAGCTATATGAGCCACACACATGCGCTTCAGCAAGGTGGTTGGCACATGTTCCAGATGGATACCAACCCATGCGCTCAAACCGTGCACGAAGTGTCTATGTATGTTTGGAGACATCGACAATGGCGGCCACTCACCGATCACTTTCCTATGAACATTAGAATGAGTGGTGTCGAAGACGTCAGGCTCATTTGTCGCAACTTTAACAGGCTTTTTGCCCTTGCCTTTGCCCTTGCTGGCGGCGACGGAGCGGGGAGCTTTAGGGGCCTTTGCAAAGAAAAACTAGGGTTTTTTAGAGAAGGAAAAAACTCTAAGGAAATTAAAAAAAAAGAACAAAAGTGTCTCTCTCTCTCTCTCCAACCCAAGTCCTATTTATAGGTTTGGGGAGGTGCGTGACTAGATAAATGGTGACGTCATCAAGACAACGCTTCGAAGTTCATGAAGAGGCGACATGAAATCTTCAAAA
This sequence comes from Iris pallida, assembly GCA_029216955.1. Lineage (NCBI taxonomy): Eukaryota > Viridiplantae > Streptophyta > Magnoliopsida > Asparagales > Iridaceae > Iris > Iris pallida. The sequence goes on from JANAVB010020997.1 coordinate 12,916,570, forward strand.
AAATTATCATTAATCTGATACGAGAACCGAAGCGTTATCAACGACAGATGTGCCAATGTTGTCATGCACGAAGATGGCCATGCCACCCAAATAAATCATGTGCCTAAAGGTTCTACTGTCCATGCTTCCTATTTAAAGTGTTTCAAAAACTTGTCTAAGTTTTAAAAATTTTGAAGGGTATCTTGTAGAACCATGGAATTCATGCGCCAAAGGCCAAATTCCTATGCGCTACAAACAGTATACACTAGAGACACAGAGCAATTTAGGCGGATCACAAAAAGATAGTAAATAAAAGCACATGAAAATAAGATTTTATTGGTCACAACAATGAAAATCTATTATATAATATTTTTATTACATGGAAAATCTACTACAGCCTAATCTAAACTCTACGATGTCTCCACACAGGCGTATCACTTTTTCGTCACGAGTGAATCACTTCCTCGTCAGGGGCGCATCACTTCCTTGTCTCAGCACAAGTACATCCCTACCCGAAGTAGTTATTAAGCAGAACGTGGTTTGGCAATCAATCCAAACCTGGTAATCAATATATTAGCACTTGACTCTTGTCTCAGGGAAGACCAGTAAAGAATACGAGCATGAACTGCTCTGTCCATAACTAACTTGGCATGTCTCGGTTCTCTAATGAAGTTTATCATCAAAATCGAGGATTCTTTGAACGGGGAGATCCACAACCCATAGCATGCCAACTCACAAGGAGGGAGATCGGTTGAGTTCATTCTCAATGAAAAGTTGTATGAAATGAGAACGAGCAAACTCTTTTTCCAACAAACACATCTATTTGTAGGCCAGGGCAAAACCCAACCCATGCACTAAGTGGCAGCCTCCCCAAAGTTAAATGCGATGAACCTAGCATTTATGTTAATGAATCTGCCAAGTCAAAGCCATTTCATTACGAGCCTCGAAACACTCAACAAGTTTGACCGAAGACTATGTGCCCACAACTGATGCGCTCCTCAGATGGATGTGCACCTCAGACTGATGCACTAGTCAGATGGATGCACCCCGTAGTGTATGCACCCCACAAACGATGCACCTACACAAATCTCTTCACCCATCAAGCATTTATTGCTCAAGTCAGAAGTCAGCATGCACGCATCTTGAAAACTACTATTACAGAAAACAAAGAGATGTCGATGTCAGCATAATTATTACTTGTTTTCTCGGTTACAATTGTGCTCTACCACGTGGCTGACTAATTCTTTATATGCACTATTAAGCCATGCACCCAGATTTACATGCACTCAGAAGCCATGCGCCAAGTCTCCTCAAGCGCCAAATCTTCCAGTCACATCAAATCTATTATCTTTAAAAGAGATTGAGATCTTTGAGCAATGTACATGCGCCATATGCCATTGACTCGGTCATGCTCATGAACGGGTGTCAACCACACAAGATCTCAGCAACAAATGTATCTCAACAACTGCCATATGGCAGGTCATCCGCAATCTAACAGTGCAGTTACACCAGATTTAGTTTGAGCTTCCTAGGCACAGCACCCCTACGCCCAACAAAGTCATACGTGTAGCATTTTTTATGTGCCAAATTTTCATGCGCGCATGAATGGATCAATCCACCACCTATAAATAGAAGGATCACTCCTTCATTTAAACCCTCCCTCCCCCCGAGATTTTTATCACACATTCAGAGAGTCAGATCTTACTTCAGGAGAGCCAAATTTCCATCCAACCAAAGACTTACATTCTTTTTGTGATCGTCGTCAGATTGTCAACGGAGTAAAGAATCAACCCTCCATCGTCACTCGTCCCCAGATAAAAATAAAAGTATACTCGAAAGATCCCACCGATGATCCAAGTTGTACTCTATTTATTTATTAATACAAAACATTTCTTAAACATTTTTAATAGAAAATAGAGCTTCCAGGTATGCCTCCAGTTCGGAAGATTGAGTACTAAATTAATTTGATAACGGAAGCATAGCTAGTATCAGTAAGAGTCTACAGGATGTCTCCCTCAAAGTTGTTGGTGATGAATCAGTCCATCGAGGAGCTTAGGACCAAGGGATTCATTCGTCCTAGTGGATTTCCTTGGAGATCTCTGGCCCTTCTTGTGAAGAAGAAGAAAGGTTCATCGCATATGGTCATTGACTATCATCAGCTTAACACGCTGACCGTAAAGAACAAGTATCCCTTGCGCAGGATAGATGACTTGTTCGACCAGCTTAATGAAGCAGCTATATTTTTGAAGATCGATTTATGGTCTGGGTACCATCAAATCAGAGTCAAATAGCAGGATATACCCAAAACGACATTTAGATCTCTATATGCTGAGTTCCTTGTTATGCCCTTCAGAGCAACCAATACGCTAGCAATTTTCGTAGATCTTATGAATCGCACTTAGTGTCCCACTTAGACCAGTTTATCATAGTGTTCATTGATAATATCTTGGTCTATAGTCAGACTAAGGTAGAGCATGAGCAGCACCTTTGAATGGTTCTTCAGATTCTTTGGGACCATCAACTTTACGCGAAGTTGAGCAAGTATAATTTATGGTCGATCGAGTCTCTTTCTTGGGTCATATTATTGTCGGAGGTGGTGTTAAGATGGACCCCAAGAAGGTAGAGCTATCTAGTGTTAGCCAGTACCTCGTACAGCTTTATATATAGGCAGCTTTCTAGGATTAATAGGTTACTACAGGCAATTTGTGGCAGACTTTGCTAGGATCTCTGCACCCTTGATACGGTTGATGTATAAGGATGTGTGCTTTGAGTAGTCAGATGCTTGTCAGGTTTCTTTTGAGAAACTCAAGCAGTGTCTGATTTCATCTCATATTCTGACATTATTCGTCGGACCAAATGGGTTCACGGTGTATTATAATGCGTCAAGCCAAGGACTAGGTTGTGTCATTATGCAGCACGACCGGGTGATAGTTTATGCATCTCGATGGCATAGGGACCATGAGAAGATTTCTTCGATGCATGATCTTGAGTTGGCCACGATTGTATTTGCCCTCAAACTTTGGAGGCATTATTTGTATGGTGATCGAATGAAGATTTTTACTGACCATAAGTGCTTGAGGTTTGTGTTCACTTAGAGGGGTCTGAACATATGACAGAGGAGGTGGCTTGAGTTACTAAAGGACTATGAAGTTGATCTTCAGTATCATCCGTGGAAGGTAAATGTTGTTGTAGACGCATTGAGAAGAAGACCCAGAGTCTATTTTCTAACGGAGTAGCATTACCTTCACGAGGATCTTCAGGAGATGGGCATTGAGGTAGTAATACCTAGTGAGGAAACTATGTTGGCAGGCTTGTAGGTTTAGTATAATATTATGGAGAGGATCAGAACAGCAGAGTCAGAAGATGCTAGGCTTCAACGACTCAAAATAGAGTGTGTTGTAGGGCACACAGCAGAGTTGTGCAACCATGAGGATGGTATACTTAGATTTGGGAATTGTCTTTGTTTGCCGAGCGAAGATATCGACATGAAATTATGTCAGAGGCCCACAGTTCTCAATATTTTGTTCATATAGAAGGAACGAAGATGTACCATAATATTTGTCAGCATTTCTAGGGGAATGGTATCAAGAGGGAGATAGCTCGGTTGGTCTTTTGGTACTTAGTTTTCCAGTAGGTTAAGGTAGAGCATCAGAGACCAGTCGGGCTTCTTCAGCCTTTACTGATTCTGGAGTAGAAGTGGGAGCATATTACTATAGACATTGTGATGGTCTTCCTAGAAATCGTCTGGTAGAGATGCCATTTGGTTTATAGTCGACCGACTCACGAAAGTTGCCCACTTCCTATCTTTCAGAGTTGGTTAGTCTACAAAGCAGTTGGCTGAGATGTATATGAGGCAGATTGTTAGGTCATATGGGGTGCCAGTTAGTATAGTCTCAGACCGAAATTCCAGATTCACTTCTTATTTTTGGCAGAGTCTTTAGTAGAGTCTTGTTACTTGTTTGAGTTTCATTTCAGCATACCATCCTTAAACAGATAGTTAGTCAGAGCATACGATTCAGACCTTGGAGGACATGCTTCGATCATGCACTCTTGACTTCAGTGGTTTTTAGGAGAATCACTTGCACCTAGTGGACAACAACAGCTCTAAATGAGCATTCGGATGGCACCTTTCGAGACGTTGTATGGTAGAAGATGTAGGTCACCCTAGCTTGGGATGACATTAGGAAAAGACAGATGCTTGGTACAGAGATGATTGCTCAGTTAGTTGGAGTAGTCAAACAGGTCAAAGAACATCTCAGAGTGGCTCAGGGTCGTCAACGTCATTGGGCAAATCAGCAACAATGTCATCTTGAGTTCTCTGTCAGCGACCACGTACTTCTTCAAATTTTGCCTACTCGTGGGGTCATCAGGTTTGGCATAAAGGGAAAGCTTAGTCCTAGATTTATTGGGTTATTCGATATTCTCGAGCAAGTAGGAGATGTATCATATCGTCTTGCTCTTCTGTCGTTGTTGTGCGAGGTACTTGACGTATTTCATGTATTTCGATTACGTCGGTATGTTTCGAGTTTGAGCCATATCCTAGATTATTCTAAGTTGGTCGTTGGTACCGACCTATAGTATGAGGAGAGGCCCATAACCATTTTGGACCGGAGGGAGAAGGTCCTCAACAACCGGAATATCCGATTAGTTTATATTTCCTGGGATCATCACTCACCGAGCGAGTCGACATGGGGAGCGCGAGGATGATATGTAAAACCCCAAATTTTTGGGTATTTTTTCTCGGCTTAAATTGAATTTTTACTATTTTAGAATGATTTGTAAATTATTGGTTTATTTACTTGTTGTATAATATTAATGATAGATTTTTTATACCTAAATGTGTATATAAAATACCTTTTAATAAATATTTACAAAATATTATTTATATAATTATTATTAGGGTTAGAGATTTTTTTCAAGTCTTTTATGATTAGATATTAAAAGAATTACTATGTGATAAATACTGAATATTTTCTTGTATATAGCATATGGTTAAATTTTATTTCTAAATTATTTTAGTATTTTGAATGCTAGAATGATTTATTAATAGTAATAATTGAATAGTACTAATATAAAGGTGTGTTAAATATTTTAATAGGAATATATTTTCTTATATACCAACTCAAATATTTTTATTCATTATATATATAAATATACATAGAAGTAGATAGGAAAAAGAAAAAAAAAGAGCATGGAACAGTGCATAGCACTCTTCCAATTACTTGCAGGTCAAACCCGACCATTCCCCCCATTTTTCCGCAAGCAGGAAACAGAGACCAAGTCTCTGAAGGAAAAAAAAAATTTCAAAACCTAATCTTCACCAAATTCGTATCAAATCTCTTCAAATCTTCTTCTGTGCAATCCCAAATAGATTCTCCCCGGAATTATCCAAATCAATATTTAGATATTGTTGAATTGAGATGGTAATTCGGAAATAGATTAACCTTCTATATATTAATAATCGACGAGAAGTTCTCGTTCTCCTTCATCGCGCACCCCCCTTCGAAGCAGAAAATTTTTGACAAGAGATGTTCGTCTAGCCCCGACGCACCCCAGGAACAGCTTGCACCCGCCTGGGATCATCGCCATCGCTGGTGATAGCCGAAATAATCCAAGAACATAGGGGTTCCTCTGTTTCGTCAGTTTTGACATCCAGAAACTCCCTTTCGATTTAGATTTCTCACTGTCTACTTCACAAAATTTGATTTCGTAAACTCGTGTAGAAAGCCAATATAACCCCCTTCCATCCCCTTTAAGTAGGTTAATTCCTAGTGCATTAGATTGTTGTAAAAATTGAGGTAAACATTCTGAAAAAAACTGTCCGAATTTGAAATAGAGAATCAAATCAACCATCCATGTTGGGAGTCACATCCTGATCAACCTCGTAGAAAACTTTCAAAACTTTTTGAACAGTAAATTAGACCACTTATACCACTTCAAAACACTTTTTGTAGTTTTATCTTTCGTCGAGTATAGGTCAAGAAATCTGTTTTCCAAAACTGAGAAAAATCGCTTTTAAAACTGTTCTGAAACTTTAATATCCTCCCGATATGCCGTACATCCCGTCAAACTGGGTGACATGGTCGCGCACTATACACATCGAAAGGCGTGTATGGATGTTGTCGACGTGTGGGAACTGACGGAACTCAATTTCGTTGCGTGTGCGCGACGAAATCAGTGTGTATCCGTCGAAATACCCTCGTATCGACCTTTTGCAAACATGGCCATAACTTCATGTACGTTCATTGTATCGAGAAAAAACTTATGCCAGTAGGACCGTATCATTTTTTTAGTCCTGTATGCCAAGTTTGGTCCAATTCTGAGAAGGTTTATCAGAACGCCTATTTAGCGGCCCGCGACCCGCTCCAACGGGCAAATTTGTGCACGGCCCACCGGAATCCAACTCTGGACATACGGTTGGGTTCGTATCCTCAAACCGGACCCATAGACATGTAGCTTGATAACTTTAGAGACCATAGATATTGGCACACATTTTGATGCAAAACGAGTCCAACGGCGAACATTATTTTAACCCAAAATTACGATTTTTCCCCTGTTCCATAATTGGACTTTTGGACATGCATTTCCTCGACATGTCTTTTATACCAAACATGTTCGTGATGTTTGTTTCAGCATCCGGAGATCCTTGCAGATTTTGACTTTCGTGCTGACGATTCTGATTGTTGGATTTTGCTGCTTCTCGTACCACCCTCAGGCAAGATACCTTGCCTTATTTACTGTTTATAATTATATGCATCCTTATTTATTTATTTATTGTAAATTTATTATCTGTTCTCATTTGGATCCATTACTTGCTATTTTTAGTTTACTTTATTTGCTTTCAGCTATTTTTTCTTCTTGCCTTTTTGTATGCATATGGACCTAGTCTTAGCGAACTACCTTCTGTTAGTGACATTGGGAGGGAGAACATAGTTAAATGTATGGGCTACCCAAATCCAAAAGCTGTAGTAACTACGTACTATGGTAGTCGAGTCGCGAGGGTCACTAGCCTCGAGCTATGTGGACTAATGGATCACGTGGGCCGCTAGCCTCGAGTTATGCCGGCTGATAGTATTGGTACTTGACGTGTGCGTGTTGTGAGTTATTACCTTGTCCTGGGGGAGTCAGCCTTCACCTGTCCATACATCGAGATGTCTTCTAAATTTTCTACTAGAAAGGTTAGAAGACATTAGCAAATTTCATGTTCCAATCATGGCATTAAAAAATGTCACATCGCGAAATAGTATGTTACCTCTTGTCCTTGTCTGGTTATAGGGGTAGCCTACTATTTCGATGATGGGATATTAAGTCGTGTTATGGTTTGGACACTTTACTTTATCTTTATTTTATGGTGCATTTATATCCAGTTCATATGGCATGTTCTTTCTGTATCTTGTTACGTCCCTCTGAGGACCTGGTGATCTCTCCAGGTATAGACGATTTCCTGCAGGAGTATGGCTTGGCACTGGATCCTTCATACCTTGATGACGAGGCATCTTCCGCTGATACCTAGATTCATGTTGTTCTTTGAGACTCATAGTGGGCATCTACTTTATTTGAGATTATTTTTATAGTTGTTTGGTGTGGGCATGTCCACCCGGCTATCTTTTGACTCACTCATTTATTTTATTTGGACTTCTTATATCTTCTGTATCTGTTGTGGATGAGATATAGTTTACTGATTTTCTGGCATGCGGTTATATTATTACAGCTTATGTATATATACGAGGATTCCATATATTGGAGTATTCATCGTATATATGCAGCTGGCATGTCTACGTACATGGTCCTAAGTATTTTGGGACTGGAGCGTTACATGTTTTTGTGGTGGCCCATGCAGGTCAAAAAATATTGTTGGGATACATGATGTACCCAACAAGCCTGCATATAGGAATAGGAATAGTATCTCATCCATGATTATTACCTCCTTTGACTTCCAACCTTTTCGAATCCTCTTTGATTACCTGAATTGCCTCACGATCTAACCCTTTCCTTGACCGTAACCATGGCCTCAGACAAGAAGATAGTAGGACGACTGTATAGGCACGAACCCCGACCAAAACTTCGATTCTTAAAGGACTAAAATTTTTATATTCTTTTATCATTATCTCGCGTACTTATGTTTTACTATCTTGACCAGTGCTGATATTATGGCCTAGATTTGCAAGCCTATTCATTTTTCGAGCTTGTTCATGACATATATGTTATTGGAGGTACCCCACTAACATATTGCCTATATGTTTTTGGGTATTTGTTTTCTCGGCTTAAATTGAATTTTTACTATTTTAAAATGATTTGTAAATTATTGGTTTATTTACTTGTTGTATAATATTAATGATAGATTTTTTATACCTAAATGTGTATATAAAATACCTTTTAATAAATATTTACAAAATATTATTTATATAATTATTATTAGGGTTAGAGATTTTTTTTCAAGTCTTTTATGATTAGATATTAAAACAATTATTATATGATAAATACTGAATATTTCCTTGTATATAGCATATGGTTAAATTTTATTTCTAAATTATTTTAGTATTTTGAATGCTAGAATGATTTATTAATAGTAATAATTGAATAGTACTAATATAAAGGTGCATTAAATATTTTAATAGGAATATATTTTCTTATATACCAACTCAAATATTTTTATTCATTTTATATATAAATATACATAGAAGTAGATGGGAAAAAGAAAAAAAAGAAAAAAAAGAAAAGAAGAGCATGGAACAGTGTATAGCACTGTTCCAATTACTCGCAGGTCAAACCCGACCATTCCCCCATTTTTCCGCAAGCAGGAAACAGAGACCAAGTCTTTGAAGGAAAAAAAAATTAAAATCCCAATCTTCACCAAATTCGTATCAAATCTCTTCAAATCTTCTTCTGTGCAATCCCATATAGATTCTCCCCAAATTATCCAAATCAATATTTAGATATTGTTGAATTGAGATGGTAATTCAGAAATAGATTAATCTTCTATATATTAATAATCGTCAAGAAGTTCTCGTTCTCCTTCATCGTACACCCCCCTTCGAAGCAGAAAACTTTCGACAAGAGCTGTTTGCCTTACCCCCACGCACCCCAGGAACATCCTGCACCTGCCTGGGATCATCGCCATCGCCTGTGATAGCCGAAAACATCCAAGAACAGAGGGGTTCCTCTGTTTCATCAGTTTTGACATCCAGGTACTCCCTTTCGATTTAGATTTCTCACTGTCTACTTCACGAAATTCGATTTCGTAAACTCGTATAGAAAGCCAATATAACCCCCTTTCATCCCCTTTAAGTAGGTTAATATCTAGTGCATTAGATTGTTGTAAAAATCAAGGTAAACATTCCAAAAAAACTGTCCGAATTCGAAATAGAGAATCAAATCAACCACCCATGTTGGGAGTCACATCCTGATCAACCTCGTAGCAAACATTCAAAACTTTTTGAACAGTAAATTAGACCACTTATACTACTTCAAAACACTTTTTGTAGTTTAATCTTTCGTCGAGTATAGGTCGAGAAATCTGTTTTCCAAAACTGAGAAAAAATTGCTTTTAAAACTGTTCTGAAACTTTAAAATCTTCCCGATATGCCTTGTGTCCCGTCAAACTGGGCGACGTGGTCGCACACTATATGCATCAAAAGGCGCGTATGGATGTTGTCAACGTGTGGGAACTGACGGAACTCAATTTCGTTGTGTGTGCACGACGAAATCAGTGTGTATCCGTCAAAATACCCCTGTATCGACCTTTTGCAAACTTGGCCATAACTTTATGTACGTTCATTGTATCGAGACAAAACTTGTGCTAGCAGGACCGTATCATTTTTCTGGTCATGTATGCCAAGTTTGGTCCGATTCTGAGAAGGTTGATCGGAATGCCTATTTGGCGGGCCCGCGACCCGCTCCAACGGGCAAATTTGTGCACGGCCCACCAGAATGCAACTTAGGATGTACGGTTGGGTTCGTCTCCTCAAACCGGACCCATAGACATGTAGTTTAATGACTTTAGAGAACATAGATGCTGGCACATATTTCGGTACAAAATGAGTCCAACGGCGGACATTGTTTTGACCCAAAATTATGATTTTTCCCCTATTTCAGAATTGGACTTTTGGACAGGCATTTCCTAAGCATAGCTTTTATACCAAACACGTTCGTGATGTTTGTTTCAGCATCCGGAGTTCCTTGTGGATTTTAACTTTCGTGCTGACGATTCTGATTGTTGGATTTTGCTGCTTCTCGCACCACCCTCATGCAAGATACCTTGCCTTATTAACTGTTTATAATTATATGCATCTTTATTTATTTATTTACTGCATATTTATTATCTGTTCTCAGTTGGATCCATTACTTGCTATTTTTAGTTCACTTTATTTGCTTTCAGTTATTTTTTCCTTCTTGCCTTTTTGTATGCATATGGACCTAGTCTTAGCGAACTACCTTCTGTTAGTGACCTTGGGAGGAAGAAGACAATTAAATGTATAGGCTACCCCAAATCCAAAGGCTATAGTAACTGCGTACTACGGTAGTCGAGTCGCGAGGGTCACTAGTCTCGAGCTATGTGGACTGATGGGTCACGTGGGCCGCTAGCCTCGAGTTATGCCGGCTGATAGTATTGGTACTTGACGTGTGTGTGTTGTTTTATTACCTTGTCCTGGAGGGAGTCAGCCTTCACCTGCCCATACATCGAGATGTCTTCTAAATTTTCTACTATAAAGGTTAGGAGACATTAGCAAATTTTATGTTCCAATCATGGCATGGAAAAATGTCACATCGCGGAATAGTATGTTACCCCTTATCCTTGTCTGGTTGTAGGGGTAGCCTACTATTTCGATGATGGAATATTGAGTCATGTTATAGTTTGGACACTTTACTTTATCTTTATTTTATGGTGCATTTATATCCAGTTCATATGGCATGTTCTTTATTTATCTTGTTACGTCCCTCTGAGGACCTGGTGATCTCTCCAGGTATAGACGATTTTCCGCAGGAGTATGGTTTGGCACTGGATCCTTCATACCTTGATAACGAGGCGACTCCCGCTGATATCTAGATTCATGTTATTCTTTGAGACTCATAGTGGGCATCTACTTTATTTGAGATTATTTTTATAGCTGTTTGGTGTGGGCATATCCACCCGACTATCTTTTGACTCACTCATTTATTTTATTTGGACTTCTTATATCTTCTGTATCTGCTGTGGATGAGATATAGTTTACTGATTTTCTGGCCTACGATTATATTATTACAGCTTATGTATATATACGAGGATTCCATATATTGGAGTATTCATCGTATATATGCAGCTGGCATGTCTACGTACTTGGTCCTAAGTATTTTGGGACTGGAGCGTTACATGATATCTGAGCTCGTTACCCGTATATGTTTGACTCATGTGGTATACTTATACATGTGCCTACACTCTACCTTTTTGTTTGAGTGTGATTGTAGGAATATATGATATTATTGTCATACGTCTATTACTTTTACATTCCTTGTACATTACTCTAGTTGGATTTCATGATTTATGAGTTTCCTATCCTAATTCCAATAGCATGTTTTCCTGGATTTCTTGCCTATTTGCTTGTTTTAGGAAATTCTAAGGACGAAATTTTTCTAAGGAGGGGAGAGTTGTGAGACTCATCTCACAGTATCGGCATTTATATACCGATACACGATTATTTATTGATTTAAGTTTTATTGACTTTAATTATTTATAGATTGTTCGAGAGAGTTAGAATACCTATTGGCATTGTTATAGACCTGTGTTAGGATCGGCATGTAGAACGGTGAACCCAAAAATTTCTATAAGTAAAGAGATTTTAGACTTTTCGGATCATCTATTGGTAATCCGCGGAAGTTCGATAGATCATCTGAATGTCCCCACATTAGATGCAAAACGTTGTTGTGACAATCCATATTATCCTTCAAAAATTTGTCGGATCATCCGACCGTCAGTAGGAATGAGATATTTTGATAAATAGTGTCCTGATATTTTGATAAATAGCATTGATACTTTCTTTTGTCCAGTAGTTTCTTGGTTTTGATGCGTCTTATTATCCATTGGTTTCTTGGTTTTCTTTGCTGAACAGTCCAGATTAATCATGATTGAGTCACGGATCACGATCGGACGATCACGATTAATTTTTCTTCTCTATATATATGAGTTCGATTTCTTTCAAAATTTCTTTTCACTTTCTCTCTCTCTAATCATATACTTTTCTCGTTTCTACTCCGTATTCCTTGAGAGCTTGGAGCTTGGTCTCGAGACCTCTGAGTGTGGTTTCTGAACCCCTCTTGGTGGTGGAGTAGAAGAGTTAGGCTAGAAGATATTTTAGGCAAGTGCATCTTGCCGTACTACTGCACATTTATTATTTTACTGCTGTTTTAATTTCTACAGCCTTGATAGTTCATTATTTCTTAGAACTTGTTTTACTAAACTATTTTTTGAGATTCTTTTTATTTTTACCATCTCGAATTTTGGTTTGATCTGGGTTTTGTTTTCCTGCGATGTCTAATATTTTCTTGGTTCGAAAAACTTGATAGCGGTAATAATATGAGAACTTCTACCACTAGACTTAGTCCATATTGGTATATGAGACTCACCTGCAATATTTGGTATAGCTGGACTAGACTTGGATGAGAATTAGGACCATATTTTGTTCCCAGAGAATAGTTCTTATATTTTCTAAGCTTTTACATGTTTTCGGATCACCTATCAAAAATTTGCAAAAATCCGACAGATCTTTCGACTAGCCCATTTTCTGTACAAAACTTGTTGTGACCATAAGGATCTTCCATCAAAAATCTGCGACAATCCAACAGATCTTTCGAATGGACCCCAAGTTTATTTTTTTCATGATTTACTATTTAATTTCTAGATTTTCTTTGATAGTATAATTCTTTATATGACATACCGTGTTTTCTCTTTATACTGCCTAGTTTACCTGGATTCCTTGTACATGTTCTTGTTTTGTCTTGATAGTGGCCCATCGTGGTGCACCCCCGATTCCTTTATATGTTTAGCTTGATATAGTGGCTCATCATAGCACACTCCTATCTTGATACATGTCTTGTCATGTCTTGTCTTGTTGTGGCTTGTTATAGTATACTCTATTTCTTATCTTATCAAGTCCAGTCTTGCTTGTCTCATGTCTAGGATAGATTTTGTGAAATACTACATCCGAAATCCTGAAAGAAAATGTTAAGTACTAAATATATAGTTGATTACCTAGATGATTGGGAGGAGGAAATTTCCCGGTTGCCTGCAAGCCCTTTGTTCCAGCCCCAACCTGAATGGACTTGTAGCTATCTATTATGATGAGCACATTTCTAGCACACCGTCGAGTGGGGAAAATCTTGTTTATTATACTCATTAGCTCACCATCGTGCGGAGCATACCACTAAGAATACATTTGTCTCTTGGACAATGTATCCTCTATACACATATACTTTGGGTACATTTGTCTCCCAAATGATGTATCTACTATTTTATATATGTTATTGCTTTACCAGTCTGAATAAGTTGGGTAGAATGTAGGATAGGTAGCTGGATCATATTACTCAAAATGCATATGTTAGTAATTAGGGTTGTGATAACCCTAGTTAGCTAATTGTAGGAACGAGATGTAAAGCAATATACTCTAGAGGGGGACGAATAGAGTAGACAGCAGAAAATTAGCTATTAAAAAAATAGTTAGTAGCAAGATCACAGAAATATATCACAAATATGAAAATGTAAAGTAGAGAGAAGAGAGCAAACGCAAACACAAGGATGTATACTGGTTTCTCTCTTGTGAGGACTAATCCAGTCGGAAGAACTCTAGCTTCTAGTTGAAATCCACTATGGAAAAATGTCTTAAGTTTTCATGCGAAGTTCTTGCAACTTCTACAACACGAGCTTTGATCCGAAGCACTTGACCAACTTTAATTATGAAGTGTCTATCTTCAATCAAGACTCTGATTATAATCACTCTGAAACTTCTAGACTGTACCGCCCTGGCAAATAGACTAGAGGATTGTAACTGGTTTGGGATTTGAAAATAAAAGCTTAGAAGGCTTTTAGAAGACCGTAGTAGGCTTAGAGAGAACAAAAGAAAGAATGAATTGGTGTGTTAAAATAGTAGAAATTCTTCTCTATTTATAGGTTTTCCAAAGGAAGAATTCAGGCAGAATTCTTTAAGAGAATTTCGATAGATAACCGTTGCACCCGTAACTGCAGCGAGACTGGATTCAAATGCCAACGTTCCACTAACCGAACTCGAGCCGAATTCAGGCCGCACTCGAGCCGAATTCTGTTGGTCCATAATTGGTTGGTTAGGGTTTTGCAATTCTGATTTTTGGGCTTTTGAGAAGTCAAGCAGTTATGAGCTTTTGTAAGCATGCTTATTTTAAAACAAAGGGCATTTTGAAAACTTTTTGGGGTAGCCTATTTGCTAGTACGACTCGGTGTACATTGTATTTCTAGACTCAGTAAATTATAAAAATACATTGATATGAAAATACAAACTCAATGGCAAAATGGCTCCAAGTATTTAACGGTGTAACTACCACTTTTCTAAAATGAGGGTATTTTTAAACTTTTTTGAAATTGATTGTTTTAGTTATTATTTAATGGATTAAATAATATTAGTGATATAAATTGGTAAATTATTAATTATTTTATTATTATTTAAATAATGTATTGTGTTAGTATCATTAATTTGTGAAACCTTAGAACCACATTGACTAGAGTCTAACCAAGACCAAAGAAAATTAATTAGTGAGATTATACACATTAGTTAGACTCTAATTATTCTATAATATCATGTAGAGGCTAGAAATAGACTTAGATATTAAGCCACTTTGTCTTTTAAATGACATTAGGAGAGGTCCTTAGCCAAATTCACCTAACGAAACCCTAGCCGACTACCATGGCTAGCCACTTAGGTCAATTTCTATGCTATTTATAGTAACATTCTTCCCTCTTCTTCCCATTTCATTAGAAACCCTAACCCTAATTTGTGCTCTTCCCCAAATTGCCTCCAATATCCAAATTGAGTCCAAATTCCTCCAAACAAGTTGCAATCTCTTCCCTTTGAAGAGAGGAAGCCTCTATTTGCTAGAAGGGAGCCTATTGGAACAATTTGGCTATTGGAAGTGAAGGAAATTTCATTATAGCTTTATTCCTTGATAATCTATCTCTCAAGTGGTAAGAACCTCTAAACACATTCAAAATTTCCATTCCTTGTTGTAGATGCATTTATATATGGTCCCCATGGCATTAGGAAGAAATTGGGTCAAGTTTGGATTCGTTTGAGGTGCCTATCACGAGAGTATCGGATACTCACATCAAGTGTTCGATGAAATGACTCTTAGGTCTTTTGTTGCTCCAATTTCAGTTTTGTTTTGATTTTTGCATTGATAATATGTTGTGTTAGTGGTGTGTGTTGTAAGTTTTGATTTGGGAATTGTTTGATCAATATATTGGACTTAGGGAGGCTTGGGTTCAGACCAATGTTCACTGTGGTCCCATTTGGCTCTTTAAATGACTTGTGCAGTTAATTATTTGAAACTGTAATTGTTGTTTCACAGTTTAGACACCCCTGATACCATTGCCTAATCTCTGTTTCGTGCTCAGATGCATATATCCTACACCTGGGTTCAGTCGAACACTGAGTTATCACCTTGTCTTGCTACTTGGACTTCACGGCACTCCATTTGGTCATGCACGTTCACATTGCCTTCACTTCACATTGCCTATCACTTTTAAACCATTACATTTTACTTTTGAATCCTTGCATTCATTTAGCCATTGCATAACCTCTAGTATCTATCTACATTTTCTTCACAGCATTGCTCACAACTTGGCCATCCTTATTGATGTGTAGTGGCATGCCCAGTCCACAGTTGGATTGTCCTGCATCTCGTTCACTGATTAGTCCAAGTTTTGTTTATTCATGTGTCAATCTTCATTTATTTCTCCCCTTTCACTCCTTACCATGAGTGCGGGCTTCTCTTGCATGTTCAAACCATGACATGATGTTCTGTCCATAGCCTTTGTCAGTGTCCAGTCAAGCCAAATTGTTTTGTCCATTTCATACTCAGGTAAACACTTGTCTCCTTAGTCCCCATAGCATCATATTCTAATGCCAAACATCCCGACTTATTCATTTGATCTGTCCATCATGATGTATAGTAGACCCTTGGTTGTATGAGAATCAATCTCCCTTTCATGTTTAACCTATATACATTTAATACTCAGTCTTTGTTTGTTAAATGTGACCCTTGAACACATGCCCTTTACTCACTGCTCTGATGCTCACATAAGTTAGAGTATGTCCTCTTCACTTAGGATACTAGACCCTTGTAGTGACTTGTCCCTTAACTAGGAGTATCCTACACCATTGCATGTTCATATATCAGATACATGAAGTTCAGTCTTGTGTTATATGTATGCTCCCATGTAGGTTCAGTTCACTGCCTATGAGATATTCTGCCCATCTTAATGTTTAGCTATATGCATATATAAGTGATCTGATCCCCGGCATTAAATTGATGTCCTGACCAATTCACTGCATTATCCTTCAATTACTATGTCCCTATTACAATTGATTTAATCTACCTTCACTTATAGTTTAGCCTTTCACTTGTTTATCCACCTTGGCAATGTTTAGATATCCCATTTCTGTATCAGACACCCTATATACATAATCTCTGATACCTATCATGCCCTTTTGTTAATTCCCTGTGTTTGATAATAAATACCTTGGCTCCTTAGTATCAAACTCTATTTTCATTTCCATGTGTATTCTGCCCTCTAGTGGTCACATTGGATAAATCCATATCTTCTCTGTATAAGCTAAGTTCTGTCACTTGAGGATCAGTTGGTTAGATTGTTGTTGGTATCAGTAAAGAGAATGGGAGTCTATGACTCGAGCAGTGAAACCTAGTTCAGTCTTCAACTCTATAAGTTCCATTCTTGTAGCAGGTAAGACTGTAATGTTAGGTCTTTTCTGCCTTGAGTTAAACCCCTCTTGGTATCAGGTGAATGATATCACTTTAGTATCAGTTGGGATCATCTGAGCATGGGCTCGAGCATATACCATATATGATGAACATTTGGATATCCCCTGCACTCCACTGTTCTGCTGAATGTCCAGCTTAAGTTAATGTCCAGATTCTGGTCTTGAGATCAACTTAGCTATATGTAATGCCCCAGTCCCAAAATACGTAGGACTAGGAACGTAGACATGCCAGCTGTATTCATACAAAGTATACTCCAATATATGGAAACCTCATATGGATACATAAGCTGTAAAATGCAGTAGAACCATAACTAATCTCATCCACACAAAAAAAAGGATAGAAGATCTCATAAATGATAATGAATTGTCATTTGGTACATGTAGTTGGGCGGAGACAAATCCACTACCAACTATGAAAAGAAATACATAACAAAAGAAAGATTTTGGCGAGCGAAGCGAAGACGATCCAAGAGCAATCATCCTCGAGAAATAGCAATGAACATGGCTAGAGCTAAAGCACCTGCGAAAGACAATAGCACACACCTAGCAAGACAACCAGGTCCTCAGAGGGACGTAATAAGACACATAATATCATGCCATATAAACTGAATAAATATTGCTCAATAAATAAGTAAATCGAATTATAACATGTTCCAATATGCACCTACTGAACGAGCGTACCATCCCCCCAACCAAACAAGGACAGGAGATGGTAAACTAATTCACGGTAACGTATCTTCCCATGCTATGAATCCAATATGGTATCCGGACCCCAACAAGGTTCAACACCTTCTCATCGAAGTAGTAAGTCACACCTACAACCAAACAAGGATAAGATGTGACAAACTAATCCGCGACAAGTTATTATTCCAAGCTACGGTCAGATACAAGTACCCAAACCAAGAGTACTCATACCTAACGGATAAGGTAGCCTAACCATTCTATGTGAATGCAGTTTTAAGAACAGTTCATGGTCGCATGACTACCCAGTCAAGTCGAGAAAATACCAATGTAGTACCTCAGTAGCGAGTCACAACACCATATACTATTCCTCAGTATCGAGCGAGTCTATAGCATACAGTCTACCTATCGTTCCTCAGTAGCGAGCGAGTCTACGATAGATAGGGTGGTAGTCAACTTCCAATCATGTTCTTCCCGCCCAATGCTAAATCTATAATTGCTAAGTCAAACTAGCATGCAACCTCTATTAGCGGTTATTCCTATCGCATGGCTTGTACGTACTGGTGGCCAGCCAATCACGCACTTCCGTGTTCTACATGTGACACACAACTTCGTGGTACAACATGTCAAGGCCATGAATGCAACACACAAAGGTGGTCCCTTAAATCTAGGTTTAGTGTGTAAGAAAATAATACATAGCAAGAAACTGAATAGTAAATTCTAACAGGTTATGCCATATATCATAGTTTATTTTGCATAAAAAAATAATGAATTTGCATGAAATATGAGCTAAAATAATTAAACAGCAAATGGCAAGGTGTCTTGCCTGAAGTTGGTACGAGATGTAGCAAATCCAACAGTCAGAATCGTCAATGCGAAAGTCAAAATCCACAAGGAGCTCCGGATGCTGAAACAAATATCACGAACGAGTTTGGAATAAAAGATATGCCTAGGAAACGCCTGTCCAAAAGATAAATTCTGGAACAGGGGCAAAATCGTAATTTCGGGTCAAAACGATGTCCGTCGTTGGACCCGTTTTACATCGAACTGTGTGCCAGTACCTACGATCTCTAAAGTCATCAAACTACATGTCTACAGATTCGGTTTGAGGAGACGAACTCAATGGTATGTCCAATTTTGGATTCCGATGAGCCGTGCACAAATTCGCCCGTAGGAGCGGGTCGCGGGCCCGCCAAAAAGGCGTTCCGATTTGACCTTCTCAGAATCGAACCAAACTTGGCATACAGGACCAGAAAAATGATACGGTCCTGCTGGCGCAAGTTTCGTCTCGATACGACGAACGTACACGGAGTTATGGCCAAGTTTGTAAAAGGTCGATACGGGGGTATCTCGACGGATACGTACTGATTTCGTCGCGCATACGCAACGAAATCGAGTTCCGTCAGTTCCCACACGTCAGCAACATCCATACGCGCCTTTCGATGCGTATAGTGCGCGACCACGTCGCCCGATTTGTTGGGACGCATGCCGTATCGGGAAGGTTTTCTAATTTTTTCAGTTTTCTAAACAGTTTTTCCTGTAAGTTTGCAATCAAATAACTTCCTGCATAATTAACGAATTCAGGATCTACAAGTTGGGTTCAACTCTCGTATATGTTAACTAGGACTGTTTGAAACTAGTTGTTGAAAGTTCTCAGTAATTAGTTCGAAAAACACCTTCCAAGTTGAGGGTCTGGACCGGGTTTGATGTTCACGTTTGAACAGATTTTTTGGGATTTTTGGTTCGATTTCTTCAACAGTTTAATGCACTAGGAATTAATCTAGTTGAAGGGAATGGAAGAGGTATAGATCGGCTAGAAGTAAGACTTCATGGATCGAAATTTGATTTAGCGATGATGGAGAAAACTGGGGTTGAATATGGGTACCTGGGGCTGCTGTGATCAGAGCAAGGCTCTGTTCTCGGCTAGAACCGTGCGGCCTGGTGGCGCTCCGGCGATCGACGGCCGACTTCAGGTGGCTAGGGAGGTGCGAGGTAGGTCGCCCAAGGTTGGGGTCGAAGAAGATTGGGTTTGTGCTGCTCGAGTTGCTCGGGATTCTGATATCGAAATTTTGGATGAAAATATCATCCGATCAAACTTGGGTTTTAAACTAAGATTTAAATTCCGATTGAGATTTGATAAAAGATTTGAATTAATCCAAATCGGATTTGCCTTTGGATTCTTTCGAATCCATCAGAGAAATCTCTTCTCTGTTCGCGCGATGAGTCGGGGGTGAGGTTGCTGGCTCGTGCAAAAGGAAGCAGGTGATCGGTTTCAATATTTTACTGTTCCCTTTGGGGAACAGTACACACCCTTTTTTTTCTAATGGCTTTCATGCAGAAAGCGGTGTGGGAACTCTAGCTCGGCTGCTGGACGAAAAGTCCTTAGAAAAGTGCTGACGTCAGCATGACGTCAGACTATTCTTTTTTTTTTTTTTTTACAAAAACTTTTTTTTAAAATAAAACAAAAAGATATATATTTATATCTACAATCCTAGTGTAACCAAATAATTCATAAAAATATATTTCCTATATTTATAACTTTCTAAAATACCCTGTAGCATTTATTTACACTATATATATATATAAAAAACTTAATATTGAAACCCTAATATCATTAAACAAATATAATTTCCAATTATTTCTAAAATAAGTAAATAATACATAAAAAGGAATTTATAAACAAGTATAAAAATATTTCTTAAAATAATTGAATATTACGACAAGTAATTTTAGAGGGGTACGACGCTAGTCAGGACACACGATGCCACTCGTCGTACCACATTGTCTAGTTAATGAGCGTAACAAAATAAAAATACAAATACGACTAAGACTTTATTGATAAATATGTATCAAATAATTCCAAAAATATATTTTTCAAGCAATATAGAATAATAATAAAATCTTTTGAAAATTCTGGAGGTTTACATCCTACCCAACTTACAAGAATTTCGTCCTCAAAATTTAGGAATAATAGGGTAGATGGGGTTGAGGGGTAGAAGGAGTAGTTTAAGGCGAGGATATAACCACATGACTAATGTGATACCTTAGATCCATTTCGCAAGTACAGTGCATCGTCTCTCTAAGACAAGAACAATAAAGGGTTCCAGACGATGCTATTGAGTACGAATAAGAAGTTCATAGGCGACGAAAATAATTCCAAAGAGAATTGTCAAGGCTGTCGTGGACGAGACGTTAGGGGCAAGTTTACTATGTCTCTATCCACATAGGGTAATATAAGTACATCGAACCAAAGTGCAATAGGTTGATCAGACCATCATGCACTGGTTCTGATTAGACAATATGTTAGTGAGTGCACCCAATAACACATATGTCATGAACAAGCTCGATAAGAGAATGAGCTTGCAAAACTTAGACTAAATTATCAGCATAAGGTAGTCAAAATATACCGGAGGTAATGATGAAGCAAATTAAATAGTCCAAGATCTTTTAAAATCAAGTCTTGTCCGAAGTGTGGACCTATGCAGTTGGCTTTGTTGGCTAGCTAAGTTAGTGTCCTCTGAATTTATGGTCTGAGTAACTTATCAACACGGGTCACAAGGACAAGGGATTTGTTGGGCCATGAGGTATTCTACCCAACTTACAAGAGTTTAAGCTAGTAGTGTGATGGGACAATGGGTTATTTCACATATACAAGGTCTACAAAAAGTGTCTAACTCTAAGGCATGACTTGGAAATACTTTTTGACCAAATCCTTAATCGCTATTCTAAGCAAGTCGGTCTATGCTACGGTTACTGAGATTACTAAAGATGTTTGTAGGTAGTACCCTACAGTGCAATTGCTAACTCTTAATCCAATGTGTTTAGGAAGACGAGATAACTATTCTATGCATGGATAGGACACAAATGAAGGTGCATCAATAATGTATTAACTAGAATAATACCTGTGGTATCTGTCAACTCGGGAAGGGTGTCTAGCACTGTCATGGTGAATGCTTGTCCTTGTCTCAGATTATTCCTCTCTTCTCTAGCAGGCCTATACTCTGGTGTCTGGCCCTCCAAGACTAGTCCCTCCTGATATTCTTCTGAGGGAAGTGGTTGTGGTGTACCTGGCCCAAGAGTTATTGGCCCTCGTAGCTGTTGCGGTGATGGTACTGGAGCTAAACCGGGTGTGGCATGTCGCTTGGGACAATCTCGAAGTTTATGCTCATTGGAACCGCAATTGAAGCAACACTTTAGTCGCCGACGACAGTCCTTCTGCTGGTGCCCCCTCCTTCCACAAAATTGGCAGGTTATTGTACTTGGAACTTGATAGGGCACGGCTTGCTGTTGATATTGGGCAGTAAGTCATCGTTCGGGGCCTCCTGAACTAAGTTGAACTGGAAAGTCTATCGGGGCATAGTATCTTTGAGTTTGTTGTGCTTCCATGTGAAGGATCTCCTGACTTCTCGCTTCTTCTAATACTGCGACGTGCGAAATTCTGGATTGCACAGTGGTGTGTGTTTTAAGCTCGGGCCTTAATCCATTATGAAACCTTTTTGCCTTCTCCTTCTCCGTTGGCATCAATCCCTCGGCAAATCTGCTTAGTCGGCTAAATTCTGCAACATACTCGTCAACCGATTTGTCGCCTTGTTTGAGGTGGAGGAACTGATCATACAATACATTCCGAGCAGCGGTCAGAAAGTACCTCTCGTTGAAGAGTTTATAGAACTCTTCCCATGACTGATTGGTACCCAAGCGCCTCTCCTCCGCTTTCCACCAATGATAAGCATTGCCCTCGAGTAATAAATCAACTGCGGTCATCCAATCTTCTTTAGGCAACTGTGACGCCCTTAACTTCTTCTCGGTGCTGATAAGCCATGAAGAAACTTCTAGTGGGCCTTCGGTACCTTTGAAAGTCTTCGGATTCATTTGGGTGAAATCTGGAATACTGCCTACGTATGAATGGGGCCTTGGTGGAGGTGCTGGTATTTGGGCTGGTGGTGGAGATGGGGGTCTATTACGTGGGACCATCACGTCTTGTCTCAATAGCTCATTTTGCTGCCACTGAGCCTGCAATAAAGTATAAAGGAATCGATTGGTATCGTCTCCATCAATCGGGGGCATAGGCACCTGCGGTCCAGCTTGAGGTAGATTCTGATGAAGGGGTGGTGGAGTATACCCTCCCTGGGGTGCAGGGGTCTGCTGAACAGGCTGAACTAACTGGGGTTCAGAGGCTTGGGGATGCTGGTGAGTAGGTGGGGTCGTCTGGTCTGGCTGAGAAGGCATGGTTGAGGTTGTTGTAGGATGTTGTGTGTGAATTTGCTCCTCTTGGGCTGCCGAGTTTCCTGGTGTGACGGCAAGTGATGCAGCGCTACCGCTATGAGGATTCATTTTCTGGCACGAGATATAGAATTTTTGTTAGAACAATTTCAAGCTAGATGCAAGTCAAGCAATCAAAATGAGAGTTTGATGAGGAATCAAGGAAGGTATCAAACATGTGGATGAGATTCCTAATTTCTAATCCTATATGCAGGCTCGTATCAGCACAGTTATATAGCCGATACGATATGCTCTGACCTGCATGGGCCACCACAAAAACATGTAATACCCCAGTCCTAAAATACGTAGGACTAGGAACGTAGACATGCCAGCTGTACTCATACGAAGTATACTCCAATATATGGAAACCTCGTATGGATACATGAGCTGTAAAATGCAGTAGAACCATAACTAATCTCATCCACACAAAATAAAAGGATAGAAGATCTCATAAATGATAATGAATTATCATTTGGTACATGTAGTTGGGCGGAGACAAATCCACTACCAACTATGAAAAGAAATACATAACAAAAGAAAGATTTTGGCGAGCGAAGCGAAGACGATCCAAGAGCAATCATCCTCGAGAAATAGCAATGAACATGGCTAGAGCTAAAGCACCTGCGAAAGACAATAGCACACACCTGGCAAGACAACCAGGTCCTCAGAGGGACGTAACAAGACACATAATATCATGCCATATAAACTGAATAAATATTGCTCAATAAATAAGTAAATCGAATTATAACATGTTCCAATACACACCTACTGAACGAGCGTACCATCCCTCCAACCAAACAAGGACAGGAGATGGTAAACTAATTCATGGTAACGTATCTTCCCATGCTATAAATCCAATATGGTATCCGGACCCCAACAAGGTTCAACACCTTCTCATCGAAGTAGTAAGTCACACCTACAACCAAACAAGGACAAGATGTGACAAACTAATCCGCGATAAGTTATTGTTCCAAGCCACGGTCAGATACAAGTACCCAAACCAAGAGTACTCATACCTAACGGATAAGGTAGCCTAACCGTTCTATGTGAATGCAGTTTTAAGAACAGTTCATGGTCGCATGACTACCCAGTCAAGTCAAAAAAATACCAATGCAGTACCTCAGTAGCGAGTCACAACACCATATACTATTCCTCAGTATCGAGCGAGTCTATAGCATACAGTCTACCTATCGTTCCTCAGTAGCGAGCGAGTCTACGATAGATAGGGTGGTAGTCAACTTCCAATCATGTTCTTCCCGCCCAATGCTAACTCTATTAGCGGTTATTCCTATCCACGGCTTGTACGTACTGGTGGCCAGCCAATCACGCACTTCCGTGTTCTATATACGACACACAACTTCTTGGTACAACGTGTCAAGGCCATGAATGCAACACACAAAGGTCGTCCCTTAAATCTAGGTTTAGTGTGTAAGAAAATAATACATAGCAAGAAACTGTATAGTAAATTCTAACAGGTTATGCCATATATCACAGTTTATTTTACATAAAGAAAATAATGAACATGCATGAAATATGAGCTAAAATAATTAAACAGCAAATGGCAAGGTGTCTTGCCTGAAGGTGGTACGAGATGTAGCAAATCCAACAGTCAGAATCGTCAACGCGAAAGTCAAAATCCACAAGGAGCTCCGGATGCTGAAACAAATATCACGAACGAGTTTGGAAAAAAAGATATGCCTAGGAAACGCCTGTCCAAAAGTTAAATTCTGGAACAGGGGCAAAATTGTAATTTCGGGTCAAAACGATGTCCGCCGTTGGACCCGTTTTGCACCGAACTGCGTGCCAGTACCTACAGTCTCTAAAGTCGTCAAACTACATGTCTACAGATTCGGTTTGAGGAGATGAACTCAACGGTATGTCCAGTTTTTGATTCCGATGAGCCATACACAAATTCGCCCGTAGGAGCGGGTCGCGGGCCCGCCAAAAAGGCGTTCCGATTTGACCTTCTCAGAATCGAACCAAACTTGGCATACAGGACCAGAAAAATGATACGGTCCTGCTAGAATAAGTTTCGTCTCGATACGACGAACGTACACGGAGTTATGGCCAAGTTTGCAAAAGGTCGATACGGGGGTATCTCGACGGATACGCACTGATTTCGTCGCGCACACGCAACGAAATCGAGTTCCGTCAGTTCCCACACGTCAGCAACATCCATACGCGCCTTTCGATGCGTATAGTGCGCGACCACGTCGCCAGATTTGTCGGGACGCACGCCGTATCGGGAAGGCTTTTTAATTTTTTCAGTTTTCTAAACAGTTTTTCCTGTAAGTTTGCAATCAAATAACTTCCTACATAATTAACGAATTCAGGATCTACAAGTTGGGTTCAACTCTCATATATGTTAACTAGGACTGTTTGAAACTAGTTGTTGAAAGTTTTCAGTAATTAGTTCGAAAAACACCTTCCAAGTTGGGGGTCTGGACCGGGTTTGATGTTCACGTTTGAACAGATTTTTTGGGATTTTTGGTTCGATTTCTTCAACATTTTAATGCACTAGGAATTAATCTAGTTGAAGGAAATGGAAAAGGTATAGATCGGCTAGAAGTAAGACTTCATGGATCGAAATTTAATTTAGCGATGATGGAGAAAACTGGGGTTGAATATGGGTACCTGGGGCTGCTGTGATCAGAGCAAGGCTCTGTTCTCGGCTAGAACAGCGCGGCCTGGTGGCACTCCGGCGATCGACGGCCGACTTCAGGCGGCTAGGGAGGTGCGAGGTAGGTCGCCCAAGGTTGGGGTCGAAGAAGATTGGGTTTGTGCTGCTCGAGTTGCTCGGGATTCTGATATCGGAATTTTGGATGAAAATATCATCCGATCAAACTTGGGTTTTAAACTAAGATTTAAATTCCGATTGAGATTTGATAAAAGATTTGAATTAATCCAAATCGGATTTGCCTTTGGATTCTTTCGAATCCATCAGAGAAATCTCTTCTCTGTTCGCACGATGAGTCGGGGGTGAGGTTGCTGGCTCGTGCAAAAGGAAGCAGGTGATCGGTTTTAATATTTTACTGTTCCCTTTGGGGAACAGTACACACCCTTTTTTTTCCTAATGGCTTTCATGCAGAAAGCGGTGTGGGAACTCTAGCTCGGCTGCTGGACGAAAAGTCCTTAGAAAAGTGCTGACGTCAGCATGACGTCAGCGTATTCTTTTTTCTTCTTTTTTTTTACAAAAACTTTTTTTTTAAATAAAACAAAAAGATATATATATTTATATCTACAATCCTAGTGTAACCAAATAATTCATAAAAATATATTTCCTATATTTATAACTTTCTAAAATACCCTATAGCATTTATTTACACTATATATATATATAAAAAAAAACTTAATATTGAAACCCTAATATCATTAAACAAATATAATTTCTAATTATTTCTAAAATAAGTAAATAATACCTAAAAAGGAATTTATAAACAAGTATAAAAATATTTCTTAAAATAATTGAATATTACGACAAGTAATTTTAGAGGGATACGACGCTAGTCAGGACACACGATGCCACTCGTCGTACCACATTGTCTAGCTAATGAGCGTAACAAAATAAAAATACAAATACGACTAAGACTTTATTTATAAATATGTATCAAATAATTCCAAAAATATATTTTTCAAGCAATATAGAATAATAATAAAATCTTTTGAAAATTCTGGGGGTTTACACTATATCCAGTCTATCCTTGTTGATCATACACCTTCAGTACTATAATGGATCCATCCCTGTTAGGATGTTCTGTCCCATATGGGGATATATATGTCCCTCACTTGAATAATATATATTCTGCCCTTTACAGTTGAGCATCAGACTTTAGCCCTACTGCTCATTCAAGTAGAGTCCAGTTTTGTACAGCCTCTTGCATTTTTCATTGTTCAGATATTCACCATTAGCTCATATCCTAAATGTTTGGTCAACCAATATATATCATGACCAGATTATAGAATTTTCCTCTTGATTCATAGCATGTACACTTAATTCAGTTATGAGTAATCTGAATACCCAATTGTTCCTGCATTTCTCCTTGTGCTGCCTTGCTTAAGGGTTCAATCCTCATGAAGACCTTAAGTATCTGTCACCTCTCTTGTTTTGTCCTACCTCTTTTTGCATATGTGCAGCCTTTTGTTCATGTGTTTATCTCTATGTTTCAGATATTAGATACAAACCCCCTTTGTATAACTTGAATAGCTTGCATATATATATATATTATATATATATATATATATATATATATATATATATATATATATATATATATATATATATATATACTAGTTGAGTTCATCCTATATAAGGATGTATATATCATATGTTAGAGAGTTCAGTTGAGTTCATCCTATATAAGGATGTATATATCATATGTTAGAGAGTTCAGTCCAAATCCTTGTTTATTTGGTTCAGCCTTTAGATTGCTGCCCTTGTGTCCAATTACCTCTTGTTGTTTACCTTGTATATATATGTAGAAGCATGAAAAATCTTAGTTGATAAAATTACTCCACCATAGTGCAGATGATACAAAGGCGCAGATCGAGTATTAAAAAGACAACAGAAGATACAGAAAGAAGTTCAGATGTTATTATGCCTACAAAGATCTAGTACAAATTCATCAAGGCTATACATAAAGGACTAATCCTACTTCTTCTACAAAGGATCGATCATAGGTTCAGCAGACCCTAGTGGAGTCTATAATAGATTTTTCATCAAAGTGCAGACGTCTTTCTTCTTGGTACGCATAATAGAAGATTGATCTCCATCAAAGCGCATTCTGACTTTCTTGTACGCACAACCCTTGAAACGCGTGTCAATTGCTTGGCCAAAGCAAGCAACTTCCTAAAGCAACTATTGGCCCGAGCTCCCTGAAGGCGCAGAAGCCACGCAAGCCTCAAGGAGTGGGGCAGAGCACGGCCGGCTGCTCATCGGATAAGCAACCAGTCCTAACCCCGTAGCTTGGACCTCGAAGACCTCCAAGACGTCGTCCAGAGTCAAACTTCTTAGGGAGGATATTTGGATACTTCTCAAGAGCGGTGACGCCTCCTTCTACAAAGAGTTCTTCTACAAGAACAGGGCTCCTTCGAACAAGAGAAGCCCAAACCAACAGCCGACTTATGTAAGGCCAGCGGCCTTCTGAAGCTAAGTCTGGATCAAACATGGTGGTGAAGGGTGCCAGAAAAAAGATAGTGACACTTCATAGGAACACTTCCCCTTTTATAGGACCGGGAGTGGTCCAAACTATAGGCCACTTAGCCGACGGTTAAAATTCCCTCATTAATGGGATGAGCCTAGGACTCGGCATAATGGGTCTCCATTAATAGGACCATTCAAGAGAGTCTCCAAATTATTCAAATGCTCCTTGGAATTCCCCAATTAATGGTAGAAATTAAGAAGGAGTCTGCTTTCAAGGGTATTCATTTACTACTCCTAAAAAGAAGACTTAAAAGCCAAGTTGTCTCCAACCGGAGGCGCAGGCACCCTACAGAGTTCCTTTGCCTCCAAGACGTAGACAGTATATCCCCCTCTCAAAAGCGTAGACAGCTGCTTCGATCCAAGTACCCGGCCCATTCAACTGCCCATTTTTCTCAGCAAAGACTTGGGAGACACCGTTTGCCTCCAGCACAAGCCCGACTGCTACTCTAAAGCACAGTAAGATGGTCTATCTGAAGGCACAGCCTACTCGTCGCCCTAAAGCACAGTGACTTTACCCGAAACATAGCCAACTCGTTGCCCCTAAAATCACAGAGGCCCCGTTGTCTTCGAAACATAATCTAATTGTCGCCCTAAAGCACAGAGGCTCCGTCGTCTCCCGAAGCACAGTCTACTCGTCGCCCCAGAACCGAAGCCAGCCTTGCTTGAAGCACAGATGACGTGGTCCCACCCAATCGGTTTGCTAAAAATGCCTCTCTCAAAGATAGGATTGGGATTGATCAAGTTGATAAATCAGATTGATTTAAATCTCGGACGAAGATTACGCAGAATCCAAATCTGAGATAAAATCCCAAGATTTGCTCGGCTATATCCGAACAAGCAAATCAGCACACGTCACATGTCACCTCCTTCGGTTATTTTGATAACCACCAGAGATCTCGTTTGAGGAAAATCTCGACACCCGCCATGTCTCAGTGCCACAGAAGCCCGCACCGTACAAGGACGGCAGATTCATTTATATCTTAAAACCCTAATGCATATCGCGTATGTGCCCCCTCTACCCTATAAATATGAGAGGTTTTGCTCCAACAACATGATCGACAAGGAGAAGAAGATCCACAAAATTATCAAAATATTTAACTTCAGCGTCCTCCTGATCGGCAACCCTAGAGTTCCATCGAAGGCACCAGAAAGTCAGAGCAAGTCTCATATCATCATCGGATCGTCAATGGAGTAAAGGAGCCGCTGCAGTGCTCAATCTCTGCCGTCACACTTTTCCAGAAACTTTTGTACTTAGATTTCTTCGCATAAGAATTGATTATACTCCTTTTTACGTTCAATATACAAAAAGTTCGTTCAACCTTTTGACATGTGCCAGCAGCACGCCCAGCTAAAGGGAGGAAGGTCCGAACATGTTGCATGGTCTCCTCTTCGGCAGAAGACACTATGGTGACCACTAGTTCGGCTCTCTATCGAGAGGATCACCAGGTTCCTGAAGAAGAGATGCCCTCACCGGCGACCCATTCTACTCCCGATACAACACAAGCTAGACCTTCTCAACCTCCTGTCGTAGATAAACAGAAATAGAAGGAGGTCCGCTTCGATAAGCCTCTACGAAAGGATTCGGCAGTTGGCCCGATCAAGCCCTACAACTTCGATATACTGGCGCAGCTGGCCAACACGCTGGCTCGGTTATCACTCTTCGAACTTCTCCGGCTCTCCAAAGCAACTCGGGACGCCCTCAGCAAGGTGTTGTAGAATGCAGAGGCTTACCTCGCACAGGTAAAGCAGCCCAAGGAAGACCCTGCAGCATGTATTTCCATAGCGTGGTCGAGGTGATTCCTAACATCACCTTCACGCAGCACGATATGCTGCTAAAGAACAACTGGCACAACCGACCTTTGTACTACACAAGATATGTGGGTGCCATTAAGGTCGATCGCATTCACATCAACCCAGGCTCATCGTTCAGCATCATCCCTTGAAGTCTGCTCCAAACTCTAGGGATCCCGATGTACCGTCTCACGGCATCAAACACCACCATCAGCGGCTTCAATGCAGGAAAGAGTGAGCCTCTGGGCAAGATTCGATTGAAGTGCCAAATAGGTGATCTTTATACTGCGGTCACCTGTTACGTCATCGATGCAAAAATAAACTACAACATGTTGCTTGGACGGCCATGGATCCATGAGTACATGATCGACCCCTCCACCCTTCACCAGTGTATGAAGTACTTGGCTAGTGACACAACCGTTAAGACAGAGTTTGCTGACATCGACCCATTCTGAGGTCTCGAAGCATACTTCATGGATGCCGATCTGTACAAACCACTCCCTTGGGACGACGAGTCCAATGATGTCGACGACAAAGCAGAAGCTGCAGCTTCCACGGGAGCACCCATGAGGGTTCGACTGAAAAGGAAGCCACCTAAGACTCCAGCCCCTGGTCATCAAACTCCGGGCCAAGGTTCCATCATGGCCACCTCCGACGGCATCAAGCCAGGAGCCCCTGCAAATAAAGATCTCCCAAACGGCCCCGACACCCGCTTCAAAGCCGCAGGATACTCTAGCTGCGCCTCCCGCGGTGATCAAGATGAAGCGAAAATCTCCTCCACCTCCTTCTGCAGCAGCTCTTGCCCACGAGGAATTACAAAATGACGTCTGCACCAATACCTAGACACGATCTTTAGATGATGTAATCTCTCAGAATTTTTATATTTTATTAATAGAAAGTTGTCTTCGAATTACCCTTGTGCGTATTGGAACACTAAGTATTTCTTAGACAATGCTCTATGTACTCTACAAACGCAAGTAACAACCACCAACCTTGTAAACCGAGTTGTCCCCTCCAAAGGTTCCTACTTTCTAGTCCCGCCAAGGAACCCGGAGGAGCAACCTATCATCTTCGATCGACAGGAACATCCACAGCGGCCAGCCCCAGGAGAACCGAAACCCGACGACGGCAAGATGCAGCTCTACCGCTATGCTACTCAAGCCAAATATCTCATCCAGAAGATGGGATACGACCTGAACAACAACAAAGGGCTGAACTATGGCAAAGGTCGGCGGCTTCGCATACGAGTTCGTATTCCGAAGGGGAAGCCTCAGAACTACTACCAACGTACTCGCCGGGGGTTGGGGTATATTACTCCCACGACCACTTCAGAGAGTTCAAAACCGAAGGCTCCACTACACTCGCATTCTTTCGACACTTCAACCTGGGATTCTGATACCAATATAGGCCAGGACCTCTAGAAGGTACTATCCGTCATCATGGTTTTAACAGACGATCCCGCAAAAGAAGAAGACCAGGCACTCGAGTTCTTCAAAGACGAGCCATGGGCTCAACGCCTTGGCTCTCAGTGGGAATGGCATTTCGAACAGCGAGAGCCTCCCACCGAGGACAAAGTCGTCCAGATTGACTTTGGGGATGAAACTTCCCCAAAACCCATCTTTGTCAGCAAAATCCTGACAGAAGATGACAAAGATTCTCTAGTACAGCTGGTCCAGGAGTATATAGACGTCTTTGCCTGGAGCTATAAAGATATGCCGGATTTGGACCCACAAGTCGCTATGTACGGCTCAACATTCTACCTGACGCCAAACCTATCAAACAGCAGCAGCGCCGCTTCCGTCGCAATATTATGGACGCCATCAAAGAAGAAGTCGATAAACTCCTTGAGAGTGGCTCCATCCGTGAAGAACAGCACCCGGACTAGGTGGCCAATATTGTGTCAGTTATCAAGAAGAACGAGAAGATTAGAGTCTGCATAGACTTCCAGGATCTCAACTCGTCATGTCCAAAAGACGAATTTCCTCTCTCAATCAAAGACGTGATGATCGACAACACTTGTGGCTTTGAACGTATGCCCTTCATGGATGGCTTCTCAGGCTACAACCAAATCAAGATATTCCCTGAGGACGAAAAACATATTTTATTTCGGACTCCGAAAGGGATATACTGTTATATAATTATGCCCTTCGGATTGAATAATACAGGCACAACCTACCAGCGGGCTATGATTACCATATTCTGCAAACATATTCGAATGACGGTGGAGTGTTACATCGATGACATTGTCGTCAAGAGCAAAGTCAAGTCCAGCCACTTAGACGACTTACGAACAGTGTTCGACATAATATGGACGCACCAACTAAAGATGAATCCGGCCAAGTCCTTTCTAGGCATCTCCAACGGCAAGTTCTTAGGCTTCATCGTCATGGCGAAGGGAATCCATATTGACCCGAAAAAGATGAAGGCAATCCTCGACATGGCTCCTCCGAAGAATCTTTGGGAACTTCGAGGCCTGTAAGAACGTCTGGCATACATCAGAAGATTCATAGCAAACCCCTCTGGTCGATGCCAACCCTTCACCAAACTGATAAAAAAGGGGTCTCCTTTGTATGGACCGAAGAGTGCCAGCAAGCATTCAACGACATCAAGAAGTACCTCACCAGTCCCCTGCTCTGGTAGCTCCAGTAATAGGAAGACATTTTCTATTCTACATCCGAGCCATGGATCACTCTCTCCGGGCATTACTGGCCCAGAAAAGCGATGAAGGACACGAGCAGGCCATCTATTACCTCAGGAAATCCATGATTGGAGCTGAGCACCGGTACAATCCTGTCGAGAAGGAGTATCTTGCTTTACTCTTCGCTATTCAGAAAACACGTCACTATGTGACCGGACAGACGATCCACGTCGTCTCCCGAATCAACCCCCTCAGGGTCCTCATGACCAAGCCAGGGGCTTTGAACTCGAGGTTAGCCACCTGGGCCATACTCTTAACTCCTTATGACATGGTATTCATCCCTCAGAAGGCAGTTAAAGGCCAAGCGTTAGCCGATTTCCTAGTAGCACACCCTGTGCCAGAGACGTCAAAGCTCTACGACGACATTACCGATGAAGTATTAGAATCTAATGCTTTCTCAGACAATCCCGTATAGCAAATGTTCTTTGATGGTGCTTCAAGGACAGGACCCAAGGGTAAGATTGTAGCGGGAGTAGGGGTTGTCCTCATTACCCTGACGGCCTAATAATCAATCGTGCCTACTCCCTCGGTGAGTCATGTACCAACAATATTGTTGAGTACAACGCCCTCATCATCGGGCTATAACTCGCTAAACAGTTGGGGGTTGAGTACATCGAAGCCTATGGGAACTCAAAGCTGATCATTAGCCAAGTTCGAGGGCAATATGAGGACATAATCCCCTACCATCAGGCGGCCATCGATATTATCTCCACATTCACAGGTTTCTTTATAGAACAAGTCCGCATTTATAAAATTTGGAGCCCGACGCCTTCGCCGGTCTCGTCGCCTCTCGCAGCTCCTGGAAGATCCCAATACACCGTTACGGTGATGGGGCGAGAACTCGTCTGTCCGAAGAACGTTCTGTACACATGCCAAAGTTACTCAGTCCAAGCGGAGGCTAATGTAGACATACGGGACTGGCATTTTCCGTTCATCGGCTATGCAGTCTACGCGATTCTACCCGAAGACCCGAAGGAGGCGGCTTCCGTCAAGAGACGTTCTTTTCGATTATTCTATAACATAGCTGCCAAAATGTTATATCGTCATTCTTACGACGGACTCCTCCTCGGGTGTCTATCCCAGATAGAGGTGAAGGAAGCGCTCCAGAGGCACACGATGGGACCTGTGGAGCTCATCAACCCAGGCCCAAGTTGCAAGATCGACTGTGCCGCATGGACTATTACTAGACCACTATGATGGCGGACGTCGTAGAACATGCAAAGAAGTGTCGGGCATGTCAGTTTCATGTAGACTTCATTCACCGACCTTCGGAGCATCTATGCCCTATTGTGGCCTCCTGGCCATTTGAAGCATGGGAAATGGATATCGTTGGGCCAATCAGCCCGCCTTCCTCCAAAGACATCGGTTTATCCTTGCCATCACTGATTACTTCTCCAAGTGGGCTTAAACTGTGTTATTGGCAGAAGTAAAAGCCTCGAACGTGATCAGCTCCATCAAGACCACATCATCTACCGGTTCAGGGTCCCTAGAAGAATTGTCCATAATAATGTCCTCCAGTTCGTGAGTCATACCTTCCAGCAGTTCTATCACAAGAACCGAATACAAAACGTGGCATCAACGGCCTATAACTCGGCGTCTAATGGGTTGGCCGAAGCATTCAACAAAACTATCATCAAACTGCTCAAGAAAGTCGTGTCCTCTAATAAACGCAACTGGAACGAGAATTTGAACGAATGCCTATGGGCATACCGTACGACCATGCGGACACCAACAGGCAATACACCGTTCGCCCTAGTCTACGAAAATGAAGCGGTACCCCCTTGGAGATTCAAATCCCATCCTTACGGGTAGCTATCACCAATCAGCTGACTGACGAAGATAACCAGCGCAGACGGTTGCAAGATTTGAAAGCGTTGGATAAAAAATGCTTGCTAGCACAGCAAAGAATCGAGCTTTACCAAGCTTCTATTTCTGGGGCCTTTAACAAAAGAGTCCGGGAAAGATCATACCAAGTGGCAACCTCGTCTTAGCAGTGCACAGGCCGATGGTGATGACTCATAAAACGGCTGGGAAGTTCGAGCCTAAGTGGGAAGGACCGTTCATCATAAAAACGGTATACTCCAATGGTGCTTATCGACTAGCCAAACCCAATGGTGACTTGCTAATGATGCCCATCAACGGCAAGTTCCTGAAAAAGTATTATGCTTGAAGATGAAACCGGCATAGGCTCTCGCATCCCCTAAGAGTGCCTATGGGTTCTGGTAAAGGGATTCTTTTCTTCTATATATTTTCTCTAGTAGATGAATCACTTCACGTCCATATTACCTCTGGATTGCTCCTCTACACCCCAATGATGTGGCTACCACGTCCATATTCCCTCTGAGTAGTCATTTTCTCTGTATTGATCCTATGGTTATCATGGCAGTCTAGAAAATAGTTCACGTTCATACTACCTCTGAATTATTATTCTATATCCCAGCGAAGATTAGGCCTACCATGTTCATACTACCTCTGAATTGTTGTTCTATATCCCAGCGAAGATTAGACCTACCATGCTCATGTTACCTCTGGTTAGGCGTATCTTCTATAATGACTTCTCCTTATGTTAAAGAAAAAAGTAAGTGAACAGAAGAGTTTTATACAGAAACAAAAATCTGAAACATCACCAAGCACGTACGCTCATGCCACAATTCATGCTTCTGTTCAAAGTATCCCGAGCTTGACTCAAGTTCGGAACACTTTGAAGGGGGTCTTGTAGAAGCATGAAAAATCCCAGCTGATAACATTCCTCCACCAAAGTGCAGATGAGACAAAGGCACAGATCGAGTATTAAAAAGACAACAGAAGATACGGAAAGAAGTTCGGATTTGATTATGCCTACAAAGATCTAGTACAGATTCATCAAGGCTATACATAAAGGACTATTCCTACTTCTTCTACAAAGGATCGATCACAGGTTCAGCAGACCCTAGAGGAGTCTATAATAGACTTTTTATCAAAGTGCAGACGTCTTTTTTCTTGGTACGTATACTAGAAGATTGATCTCCATCAAGGCACATTCTGGCTTTCTTGTACGCACAACCCTTCAAATGTGCGTCAATTGCTCGGCTAAAGCAAGCAACTTTCTAAAGCAGCTATTAGCCCGAGCTCCCTGAAGGCGCAGTAGCCGCAGCTCTCAATGAGTGAGACAGAGCACGGTCGGCTGCTCATCGGATGCGCAACTAATCCTAACCCCATAGCTTGGACTCCAAGACCTCCAAGACGTCACCCAGAGTCAAACTTCTTAGGGAGGATACTTGGATACTTCTCAAGCGCGGGTGACGGCTCCTTCTACAAAGAGTTCTTCTACAAGAATAGGGCCCTTTCGAACGAGAGAAGCCCCAACAAACAGCCAAATTATGCAAGGCCAGCGGCCGTCTGAAGTTAAGTCTAGATCAAACATGGTGGTGAAGGGTGCCAGGAAGAAGATAGTGTCTCTTCAGAGGAACATTTCCCCTTTTATAGGACCGAAAGTGGTCCAAACTATAGGCCACTTGGCCGACGGTCAAAATTCTTTCATTAATGGGATGAGCCTAGGACTCGACACAATGGGTCTCCATTAATAGGCCCATTCAAGCGAGTCTCCAAATTATTCAAATGCTCCTTGGAATTGCCCAATTAACGGTGGCAATTAAGGAGTCTGCATTCAAGGGTAGTCATTTACTTCTCCTGAAAAGAAGACTTAAAATCCAAGCTATCTCCAACCGGAGGCACAGGTACCCCACTGTGTTCCTTTGCCTCCAAGATGCAGACAGTACATCCCCCTTTCAAAAGTGCAGACAGCTGCTTCGATCCAAGTTGTCGACCCGTTCAACGGCCCCTTTTTCTCAGCAAAGACTTGGGAGACACCGTTTGCCTCCAGCACAAGCCCGACTGCTACTCTAAAGTACAGTAAGATGGTCTATCTGAAGTTGCAGCCTACTCGTCGCCCTAAAGCATAGTGACTTTACCCGAAGCACAGCCTACTCGTTGCCCCTAAAAGCAAAGAGGCCTCGTTGTCTTCGAAACATAGTCTACTTGTCATCCTAAAGCACAGAGGCTCTGTCATCTCCAGAAGCACGGTCTACTCTTCGCCCCAGAAGCGCAGCCAGCCTTGCCTGAAGCACAGACGACATGGTCCCACCCAATCGGTTTGCTTCAATCATCTTTCTCAAAGATATGATTGGGATTAATCAAGTTGATAAATCAAATTGATTTAAACCTCGGACAAAGATTACACAGAATCCAAATCTGAGATTAAATCCTAAGATTTGCTCGGCTACATCCGAATAAGAAAATCGGCACACACCACGTGTCACCTCCTTCGATTATTTTGATAACCACCAGAGATCTCATTTGAGGGGAATCTCAACACCTGCCACGTGTCAACACCATAGAAGCTCGTACCGTGCAAGGACGACAGATTCCTTTATATCTCGAAACCCTAATGCACATCGCATATGTGCCCCTCTCTCCTATAAATAGGAGAGATTTTCCTCCAACAACATGATCGACAAGGAGAAAAAGATCCACAGAATTATCAAAATCTTCAACTTCGACTTCCTCCTGATTGGCAAACCTAGAGTTCAATCGAAGGCACCAGAAAGTCAGAGCAAGTATCATATCATCATCGGATCGTCAACAGAGTAAAGGAGCCGTTGCAATGCTCGATCTCCACCGTCACATTTTTCCAAAAACTTTTGTACTTAGATTTCTTCGCATAAGAATCGATTGTACTCCTTTTTACGTTCAATATACAAAAAGTTCATTCAACCTTTTGTCAAATCGAATAATATATATATATATATATATATATATATATATATATATATATATATATATATATATATATATATTGCGTAGAGGCTTTCATTTTTTGACTTTTGGACTTCTCATCCGGACTTTCTTACGATTGTGGCTCGGGCGTGGAATTTATGCTGGCATTATGATGCGTTGGAGCGGTTGGGCATGCGCTTGAGGACAACGGGGCATGTTCTGGAGGGTTGGAGCAGAGCTACTTTTGGAGACGTTTTCCAGGAGGTCCGTCAGGCCGAGGATGCTGCCTTGGCGGCGGAGCAGGATTATGAGCTTCATCCTTCAGAGAGGGGGAGGGCTTCCTGGACGGAGGCCATTGCCAGATTGAAGCAAAAGGTCCAGGTTGAGGAGTCTTTCTGGAAGCAAAAAGCAAGATTGAGATGGGACCTGGAAGGAGATAAGAATACCCGTTTCTTCCATGAGTGCACCAAGAGCAGGCAAAGAAAGGCGGATATTCAAAAAATTATTCGGGCTGATGGATCAGAAACTGGGTCTACTGAGGAGGTAACGACGGAGGCGGCTTTATTCTTCTCGAAGCTGTTTAGAGCGGAGCCTATTTCAGATGAGGACGTTTTCCTTGATGTTATTCCTAGCATCATTTCTGTGGAGGATAATTCTGATCGTTCGTTGTCCTGATAGAGCAGAGTTATTGGAGATTATTCGGGGTATGGACCCGGCTAGTGGTGCCGGACCGATGGCTTTTCTGGGAGATTCTTCTCAGTTTGTTGGGATATTATTACTGCTGGCGTGGAGGAAGCCGTTGGTTCGTTCTTCTTGGGTGCACGCCTTCCGATATCAGTTTCGGATACCTTCTTATTTCTTATTCCTAAAGTCGAGCACCCGAGGAACCTTTCTGATTTCGCCCTATTAGCCTTTGTAATTTCTGTAACAAAATTATTTCCTAGATCATTGCTTGCAGGTTACGGGAATATCTTCCCAAAATTATTTCTCCTGAGCAAAGTGCTTTTGTTAAGGGGAGAGAGATTGTGGACAATATCATTATGCTCAGGATATGGTGGCTTCTATGAAGGAACCTAACCATGGTGAAAATGTCGCTATTAAGCTGGACATGCAGAAGGCCTATGACAGGTCAATTGGCATTTCCTCTTGAGGGTTCTTCGGAGATTTGGTTTTAATGAGACCTTCTGTGATATTATTTATCGTCTTCTGACGGATACCCGGTATGCGGTTCTTCTTAACGGCGCTCCTACTGCTTTTTTCTCGGCGTCTAGAGGCATCCGACAGAGGGACCCTCTCTCCCCGGCTCTCTTCATTATTGATGCGAGGTACTCTCTCAGAACCTCAAGCTTCTTCAAGACACTAATAGGAGATCTTCATTTCACACTCCGATTGGGGGACCGCGTATCTCGCACTTGGCTTATGCGGATGATGTTCTTATTTTTACTTTGGGGGATATTGCCGGATTGCGTGCTCTCCAGCAAGTATTGCATAGCTATGAGGCTATTTCTGGACAGAAGATTAATTATTCCAAATCGGCCTTTTATACGGCGACACCATTGGGTGAGGATCGTGCTCGGACTATTTCTAATCTCTTCGATTTAGTACCGGTACCTTGCCATTTTCTTATTTGGGTTGCCCGTTATCATGCGGAAGAAGGAATACGGGGATGTATAGTTATTTGCTGGATAAAATCGCTCGAAGCTGACGGGTTGGCAGAACAAGATTCTTTCTCCTGGGGGTAAGTTGGTCCTTATTAAGAATGTACTTTCCTCTATCCCTATGTATACTTTGGCTGCATGTTGTCCTCCCCGGGCAGTTCTCAGGACGATTGAGAGGATGTTTGCAACTTTCTTCTGGGGTAGCAAGGATGGGGTGGCTAAGAGGAGTTGGTTGGCGTGGCGGTTCGTTACTCGGACTAAGCCCGAAGGTGGCCTCGGGATCAAGTGCCTGAATGATACTATGGATGCCTTCTCTATGAAGCTTTGGTGGAAGTTGAGGCATGGAAAGGGCCTTTGTGTAGAGCTTCTTAAATCAAAATATTTTCGTAAGCGTCATCCATGTGATGCGTTTATGACTTTCAAGTGCTCTTATATTTGGCGATGGATTTTGCGGGGAAGGAAATTGGCGGAGCCGTATATCTCGTTTAGACTTGGGCGTGGTGAGGGATCAGCGAGGTACGAAGCATAGATTCCGGGGGGTCCTCGGTTGGATAGTGTTGCTATTCCATCGGCTGAGGGAGTGACGTCTAGGACCAGGCGCGGATCGGAGAGAGACTCGGGTGCGAGTTGTACACAGGCGAGGGAGTCTGATGCTCACGGCCGGACGGGACATTTATTGGGCACTGGGGAGCTTCGGAGGTCGGCTAGATTGGCCGGGAGAAGGATGGTTCTTCCCCAACGTACGGTGACTGTTCGGGCTCTTTCGGATAGGGGAAGAAAGATCAAGATTCTAGGGCGAGGAATTCTGACAATGGTGGTCCGCTTATCCGATCGTTTTGGACAACCAATGGATGGGATCTGCCTTTGTTCTTGGAGCAGTTTGGAGTAGAGGCAGCGGGCCGCCTCAGAGAGGCGAACCTGACTTGTACTTCGGCTCCTAGTTCACTGGTTTGGGGGAGCGAAAAGGTTCTTTCACGGTGGCTGTGGCTTGGAGATGTTGTCGGATTTCTCACCCCACTTCATCACTTTTTTCTAATATATGGGGTAAGTGTATTTCGACGAAGTGGAGCATTCTGATGTGGCGGGCTTGTCACAACCGGCTTCCTACTGATGACATTATTCAGAAGATTGGCTTCCATCTGGCTTCCAAGTGTCATTGTTGTCAGGTTGGGCATGGGAGACCCTTCAGCATATATTTTTTCATGGGGACCTTGCTATGACAGTTTGGGCTGCTTTCCGGGGTTTCTTCAAGGCACGATGCATGTGACTTTCTAGTCTTTCTTCAAAGGTGGTGGCGGGGTCAGGGCAGTCATCATCGAAGATCATTGGCTGGTGCAATCATTTGGGTGCTTAGGAAGAATAGGAACAAGCATCGGTACGAGGGGCGTGGTGCTGGATCGGATTTTTTGATTCTGGAGGTGAAGCGACAGTTTCGAAAGTCGCTTTCGAGTTGTCGTCATCTTCCATCTATTCCTCATTGGGCTTTAGAGTAGAGTTATTGCTTTATTTTCTTTCTTTGTCTTTGTTACCATGAGGTCGGATGTAATCATTACCCTCTTTTATCAATAAAGGTAACAGTGTTTTAATATATATATATTAAAATATATATATATATATATAATATATTTGCAAAAGGAACTTTATTGATGTATCAGGCGCAAAATGTCGAAGCCTATACAAGTAAGCGAATCAAGCATGAGCTAAAAATAGACAAGAAAAGGTCCATAGCAGAAAATCACTCGCAAGGACGAGCGCCATGCTATGACAAAATAGACTGGATGAAATCTGCAGAATGCGAGCAACACCTTCCGGTCTTGGAGATTTGCCGTAAGGTTTCCCATAGCAGCTGGTTGGGGTTGTATTGGTGACCTTCATATCTGAAATTATTCCAATTCTTTCAAAGGACATAGATCTCTGCGGCTGCGATGATCTGATGCCCGTGGGAGGAGCCCCAACTGGCAAAGAGATCGTTGAATCCCCCGGCTTGATGATCGTGCCTGCATCGAAGGGAGAGGCTGTCCCATAGGCCAGCGGCGAGGTCGCCGAAGAGCAGGACATGCTTGACGATTTTGGCCAATAAGAAATACAGTAGTGGCATTTCGATGCCAGGCTGAAGCCGATGGAGGTTAGGGAGTCGTCGATAGGAAGCTTCCTGCGGTAGGCTCTTCATAGCAGAATAGACAATTTAGAAGGGATGCAAGACTTCCAGAATGGGGCGATTATAGGGGACGGCACACCAATGCCTCTAATTACTATCTTGGCCGACGCTAATAAAAATGTTCTATCGGACGAGGGAATCCACTTCCAAACGTCTAGGTCGTTACAGAGTTGGGTGCCAGCGGCGGCAAGTCTGTCTTCGGCCTCTGGGCCAAGCCAGTTTTTGCCCCTGTCCCATTGCCAGCCAGATTTAGAATTCCAAAGATCTCGGATTAAGCAGTTCGGAGGGGCGTTAGGGGTTGGAAGGAGGACAGCATTACCGAACTACCGTTTATGGCGCAGCGATGACCAACCGTTGCCAGGCTATAAGCGGATGTGGGGTTCAGCGAGGTGACGCCCATGAAGGATGTGCCAGGATGCCGACGATCTGTTCTTAGCAACCGCGGTCGCGGGATGGTGATATCAAAAGTATCTAGCCTTCATGAACCTGGTCCAAAGAGAGGTGTCCGTGCGTAGATTCCACCACAGCTTTATGGAGCAGGCGTCGACGATGTTAGTCAGTTTACTGAAACCCAGCCCGCCTTCGCTCGTGGGTCTGGCCATAGAGTCCTAGCTGGCCCAATGGTGCTTGTCCCTACCTTCGGAGTGGCCCCAGAAGAAGTCAGAGAAGAGGGATTCCAATGAGGATAATACCTTCTTAGGAGGGGAACAGACGGCTAGGGTGTAGATGGGGATGGCGGATAGGACATGCTTGATCAGGATCATCTTACTTCCCGGGATAGGGTCCGTTGTGCCAGCCTTCGACTTTTTTCCTAATTTTGCTCACCAGGTCCATGAAGATGCCAGAGTTTGCTTTTCCGTACACCAGTAGGCAACCTATGTAAGAGAATGGTGGGTATGCAGTGGCAAATGAGGTCATGTTGTATAGGGTTTCTGAGTGGATCCTTCAGTTTTGTAGTAGGTGTAGATGACGCTTTTGTTGGTGTTAACTCGCTGCCCCGAGCATCTGGTGTATTTTTCTAGAGTGCGGTGGACCACCTCGACCGACCCGATGTCGTCGGAGGAGAAGATAAGGATGTCATCCGTGTATGCCAGGTGGGTGATCAAAGGGCAACCAATGGTGGTGTGGAAGTGGTTGAATCTAGGGATGTTGGACATGTTATTAAGGTTTCTGCTGAGCGCGTCTGCGGCTATGATGAAAATGGTGGCTGAAAGGGGGTCGCCCTATCTGACCCCTCTGCTGGATTTGAAAATGCCACAGCTTGCCCGTTTATGATAGTGAAAAATTGGAGTTGCTTATAGATCTGAATATTATGTCTATCCAAGTTTCGGAGAATCTGAAGGCCCTGAAAACCTAAATCATGAACTGCCAGCCCAGGCGGTCATAGGCTTTCTCTATTTCAAGCTTGATGGCGACGTTCCCCCTGGCTGGGAATTTCATGCAGGTAATCATTTCCTGCGCTAGAAGGATGTTGTCAGTGATGTTCCGACCCGGGATAAAGCTGCTTTGCTCTTCGGAGATGATCTTAGGAAGGAGAGCTGCCATGAGGGTGGTCATGATCTTCGCGATGATTTTATTGGTGAAGGTGCATAAGATGATGGGTCGGAAGTCTTTGAAGGTCTTCGGGTTGTATTTTTTGGGGATGAGGATAAGGTTTGTGCTGAAGATGGCGTTGGGGTAGCTAGCGTCTTGGAAAAAGGCGACCGTGGCCTCGAGGAGGTCATGCTAAATGATGTCCCAGCATGATCGGAAGAACATGCCGGAGAAGCCGTCGGGCCCGGGAGCGATGTGCGCGTCGAGGGACCACACTGCGACTTTAACTTCGTCCGTGGATGGGGGGTCAGCAGTTGATCGTTCTCACGGGTGCTGATCAGGTTGGGGATCTTGGCCAGGAAGTCCTCGTCCTTAGAGATGAACTCTTTAGCGAAGAGTTTAGTGTAGAAATTGGTCCTGTCGGAACTATATATATATATAATATATTATATATATATATATATATATATTATATATAACAATTAGGTTCATACATGTAATGTATATACATAACTAGATATATAAGTAATTTATGTTTTGTCATTAAGTTGAGTATGAGGTATCATACATGCATCATAGTTAGGTAAGTATTGATTGGGTTGTGTCTGTTGATCAATTAGCTATAGTTGACCAGGGTTGACTTCCTTGACCTAGAAATGATTTAGAAGCATGTAGATAACTCATTAATCAATTGTATAATCTAGAACACTCTGTAATCCAAATTCTCATAATAGGTCTCAGTGACTCATGTTCGGATATCGATACACATCAGTTGCTCAGGATATCATACGAGTACATTCTTTGTTAGTTTTCATTCATGATAGTATCTATATTGTCTGCTCTAGACTACTTTACTTGATGATGACACATTGTTAACACGGACCAGTACTATATGGATCATGTCATGAGATGTTATCCCTTAACGGGTACATCGGGTATTTTATGTTCATGTACTTCATCATGTACATTGTACTCCTTGTATTTGTATTATTTATGTACACTCATGTGCTCTCATGTACGTTCATGTGCTCTCATGTACTCTCATGTGTTCTCATATACTCCCATGTTCTCACATGTACTTTATGTATAAACTAACAGTCATGTATGTAACGTAACTTGATTGGATCCTTGTGTATTAATTGGGATAGGTGGAGTAGAAGTGGTTATGTGGTTAAATCCCTCTAGAGTAAAAATGTGCATATTATTATACCCTCACGTATAATGGAGTTACCGTAGAATAACCATGTACAACCTAAGCCAATCACATAACTGTCGTGTGCTCTGAATCGTATACATATGTTACAGTTACATTTTCTTTATTATATTCATGTACTCAGTATTATTTGTACTTCTTATATTTCATACTTCTTTTACAGCACGTCATGTACTTTATTCTATTGTTAGCTCTATATTTCCTACCATGTTTGGAATGCTTTCAGAGTTATGTATTCGCTTCAATCCTGACTGGATACGTTGACAAAATTTTACAGAGAACTTGGAGGATCCAGCTATCCTAGAGGAGACACCAGTAGTGCTTGGAGTAGACTGCTAGGACTGTTGGGTTATGTCTTTAGTTTCTTGTTATGTATTTGATTTGTACTCTGTTTGGTGTATATAACACTTAGCTCTTTTTAATTCTGGTTTTGTATTAAACCTTGATATTTCTATTTATTCTATTTC
Organism: Iris pallida; assembly: GCA_029216955.1. Lineage (NCBI taxonomy): Eukaryota > Viridiplantae > Streptophyta > Magnoliopsida > Asparagales > Iridaceae > Iris > Iris pallida. The sequence goes on from JANAVB010020997.1 coordinate 12,960,962, forward strand.
GTGCTGATTTCCATCTTAGTTACTTTGTTATTGAGTTGTATCCTTCTGAGATTGTCCTCCGTTTTGGAGAGTATATCTTTTGGACAGATATATATATATTGTGTTAGATGTTGTTGAGACTAGGACAGCGTTCTACCGTCGATACTGCGGCGTAGGCTGGACGTACCCATGGTCTCGTTCCCTTTTACTGGCTGCGGGTCGACAAATGGTAGCGTAGTAGTTGAGCACATCGTACAACTAGCCCCTATATCGAGTGTAATGCCCCAGTCCCAAAATACGTAGGACTAGGAACGTAGATATGCCAGCTGTATACATACGAAGTACACTCCAATATATGGAAAACTTCGTATGAATACATAAGCTGTAAAATACAGTAGACCATTACTAATCTCATCCACACAAAATAAATGAATAAAAGATCATATAATGATAATGAATTGTCTTGATACAATATGTTGGGCGGAGACAAATCTACTACCAATAAGTAAAGGAAAAATACATGAGAAAAGAAATAATTTGGCGGGAGTAGCAAAGAAGACCCAAGACACGTCATCTCGAATAAATAGAGAAGATCGTGACCTCGGTTAGAACACCTGCAATATCACAGAAGCACACACCTGGAGAGATAACCAGGTCCTCAGAGGGATGTAACAAGATACATAAAGAACATGCCATAATATACTGAATATATAATATGTCACAAACCGAAATAAGTGACAAGACGACAATAAGGTAATCTAACCATACTACAGGTTTATGCAGTAAGAACAAACCTCCAACGCATGGGCACTCTGGTCAGTAGCAGTAATCTCAGGTGTGGCCCATCAGGATACCAGGGACCTCAAAGCATAACATTCATCGAATGTCAGAGGCCAGCAGTAAATCAGTATCAGGATCCAGGACCGTATCTCCCGCGGAGATAACCGGCAATAGGGAAGTGCATACTTGGCCCATACGTTAAGGAACTGTTATTCCCATCCAATGTCTAACAGAGTCACATCCATGACTCATATACCTTACTAACTGCTAAGTCTCCTAACATGCCTCTATTAGCAGTTAGCCCTAACGCATGCACATGGGGGATCAGCCCATACATAAGAACCTCTACATGCTACTCATCTCACACATCCTCGTGGTACAACTGTGTCAAAGTATGCAATACACTACAACCGGTAGTCTCTTAACTCTAAGTCCACATGCAATCAAAGGATAACAACAAAGTGTATCTAATATCACTGAGCAGACAGTAAATCAAAAACTATAAGAACTAGAAATAAATGAACAGTGATATGTAATAAAATGCAAGGAAATATAAACAGTCTAATGGCAAGGTATCGTGCCTGAGGTTATGTACAAAAAGAAATAATCCAGTAGCTCGAACCGACAAATAAACGAAGCAAGAAAAGCCAAATCTCGTAGATGACTCCGGATGCTGCAACAAACATCACGAACGAGTTTGGAATAAAAGATATGCCTAAAAATGCCTGTCCAAAAGTTAAATTCTGGAACAGGGCAACAAATCGTAATTTCGGGTCAAAACGATGTCTGTCATTGGACCGCTTTGCACCGAAATGTGTGCCAATATCTACGGTATCTAAAGTCGTCAAACTATATGTCTACAAATTTGTTTTGATGAGACGAAACCCAACGGTATGTCCAATTTTGGATTCGGTGGGCTGTGCACAAAATCGCCCGTTGAGTGGGATTGTGGGCCCGCCAAAATAGCGTCCCGATCAACCTTCTCAGAATTGAACCAAACTTGGCTCACAGGACCAGAAAAATATTTCGAGTCCAATGGCGCAAGTTTCGTCGCGATTTGATGAGTGTACACAAAGTTTGATTAATTTACAAAAGGTCGATACGGGGGTATCTCGACGGATATGTACTGATTTCGTCGCGCACATGCAACGAAATCGGGTTCCGTCAGTTCCACACGTCGACAACATCTATACGCGTCTTTCGATGCGTATAGTGCGCGACCACGTCTCCCGGTTTGTCGGGCGGCACGCCGTATCGGGTGTTTTCCACTTTTCGAAAACAGAATTTATAATTTTTCGAAAACTTTAACAACGTGTAACTTTCTACATACTAGATGAAAAGTGAATCCAGAAGGTGCGTTACAATCTCGGTTATGTTGTCTTTGACTGCCTTTAATTAGTTTTTACAAAAGTTAATGGACAGCGAGAAAAGTGGCGACAAGTTGATGTTTTGAAACAGTTTTTAATATTCAGAAAAGTGGTTTCTCCAACTTCGTCTCGATTTTCGAGCAAGTTGGATGACCATGTCAAAATCTACCTGGAGGGTCTCGAAGAGGGTCATGGGCTTTCTACACGAATTTACGGATCAAAAATCGCAGTAGAATTGACAGAGAAATTGATCGGAGAAATGGGATACCTTAAAGGGGATCTGTTGTTGTTGTTGTCGTCGTTGTCGTTTCCGTCACCGCTGTCGCGGGGTGTGCTGTACTGCGAGGGGAGGAGTTGGCCGAGGGTGGAGAGGAGGAAGGTGGAAGAGAGGATTAGTTTAGGGTTTTCTTTTGGAGTCATCTATATATATATATTATATAATATATATATATATATATATATATATATATAATATTAGATATATATATATAATATATAATATATATAATTATTTATATATATTTTATATAATATATATATATATATCTATATATATATATAATAATATATATATATATATAAAATATATTATAATATATATATATATATGAGGAAGGATAGGCATCCCTCACTTTTTGTATCCCCATGCATCCCCAAGTTCACATCCGTTGGATGTGCTTTAAGTCATCTAATCTAACCATTGGTAAATCAACGGTTAAGATTAATGACTTAAAGCACCATCCAACGGTGTAAGTAGGGGGGATGCATGGGGATGCAAAAAGTGTGGGATCTCTATCCTTCCTCTATTATATATATATATATTATATATATATATATATAATATATATATATATATATATATATAATAAGGTGGGGGAAAGGTCGGCCTAATGTAGCTTGCTGCAACTAATTGCTTTGCAAAGGGGGCGCACAAGGCTGCTAGTGTTGCCTTGTTCTAATGTGGAGAGGTGTGGGGGGCGGCATGTTAGCTGCTGTGCTTTGTATGGTGTGGGTGGCGGGTGGGGCCGACAACCCATTAACCTATATTTCTTTTTCTAAATCAATTCTTCAAAATATATATATATATATATATATATATATATATAATATATATATATATATATATATATAATATATATATATATATATATAATTTATTTATATATATTTTTTTAGATATTATATAGATGTGTGTATATATGCGTGTGTATGTGTATTTGTATATAAATATATATATTGTATATGTTATTTATGTATTTATATATAAATATATTATAATATATATATATATATATATATATATATATACATGTATATGTGATATGTGTACATATATATGTATACGTATATACATAAGTATTTAACTATTTGTGTATACATATATATATATACATTTAATAAAACCAAAACCCAACTCCTCAGCCCACATAGAGCCCAAGCTTCAACTCCCCTACCCGAGCCCAACTCCACATGCGCAGCCAAAAAAAAAGAGAAATAAAAGAAACAGCAGTAAAACCATGCGACAGCATAACCCAGCTAAACCGAGAAGCCCCTAGCTTATTCCCCCATAGGCCGATTTCCTTATTGCTGAACCCAGCAACCTTCGTTAGACCAAGTCTGCGTGTCCCCAAAACTCGAATCCAATAGTGGTCTCCAGGAGCTAAACCGAGGCCGACCCCTTCCTTTAGAATCGGGTGCAGTATATATATATATATGTAACTATATATAGAACGCAAAACCCCAAAACCCTAATCCAATCCATACAGCGCCGACCCCAGGCGACCCCCTTCCTGCGCGTGCCACCGCCGCGAGTGCCGCCGGCCAGGCGCGGGAAGCGACCACGCGCGACAGCGTGTCGAAAATAGAGCACAGTGAGCGCAGGAATCGGCTAACTTCGAGGCGATGGTTCGTCGCCTCCAGTGAATCGTTTCGTAAACCGATCGATCTGGTATGTTCACAACCTGACCCTCTCCTAATCCCTTCAATTATTTTGATTTAATATCCATCGTACGCGTCGTAAATCGAACCCAAAGTTGCCAAAAAAAAAACTGTCGAAACAGGACACCAAAACCAGTCCAACGACTCTAGTTCGCGGATAGTTTTCTCCCAATCCTTGCACGATTTCAAAATTTCATTTGAAGACACTTATAGACAATATATAGGAGATGGAAACCCTTCTTTTCATTTCTGTATTCGTGTAATGTGTGCCGAATGAACAGTCTCCAAAGATTACGAAAAACCTGTTTTAAAATATTAAAAATATTAAAAAAATGCTTCGATATGACGTGCGTCCCGCCAATCCGGACGACATGGTCGCGAACCGAAAGCATCGAAAGGTGTAACGACTTCTTGGTCATGTGGGCTTTGACGGAATTCAAATTGGTCGCGTGTGCGCGACGAATTTGATGCGTATCCGTCGAAATTCATCGTATCGGCCTTTGTACAAGTTTCTCTATTACTTTGTGCACGCTCATCAGATCGAGACGAAATTTATGCCAGCAGGACCGTATCGTTTTCTGGTCCTGTATGCCAAGTTTGGTCCAATTCTGAGACAGTTGAATCGAACGCCGTTTTGCGGGCCCCACGGTCCGACTCAACGGACGATTTTGTGCACGGCCTACCGGAATCCAACTCTGGACATACGGTTGTGTTCGTATCAGAAAACTGGATCTGTAGACATATAGTTTGATGACTTTAGAGACCGTTGCCTCTGGCACGCTTTTCGGTGCTAAGCGGGTCCAACGGCGGACACCGTTTTGACCCAAAATTACCGTTTTGCCCCTGTGTCTAGAATTGGACTTAAGGAAAGGCAATCCTAGCTAATTTGACTATTCTGAGAATATTGGTAATGTTTATTTCAGCTTTCGTGGACTGTTGTACGAGTTTTGACTATTGTGGCATTCTGAGTGGTTCAGATTATCGGTTACACCAGCACCGGACCATAGGCAAGTACAGTTTATTGTCTGCATTTCGATATTGATTTTCACTATATTTCATTGATTGGCCATTGGTTATGTGATTATTTTCTATTATAAATTTTTGAGTCGGGAATGAGAGAAGTACCAAGGATGTGTGATCTGACCTTAGACCGTGTAGACCATGTTTATTATTGTTATTTCTTGTAGACAGTGTAGACAGTGTAGACCGTGATTTATTTATTGCAAAGTAGACAGCGTAGTAGACAGTGATTTATTTATTGCAAAGTAGACAGTGTAGACCGTGATTATTATTGCATTTAAACTGTGTAGATCGTGATTATTATTTTGTAGACAGTGTTTTTTATTGCAATATTAGTAGACCGTGTAACTGTAGACCGTGTAACTTTAGACCGTGTAGACCATGTCGCATAATTGTCCCGAGACCGATCACATATCAAAGGTACTTCTAACAGTTAGGGAAAGAATTTTGTGTCTATTATTTGCTATTGGTTTCTGTATTTCCTGTTTATTTTCAAAAATATGTAATTAATGTCTAACCTCTGTTGTATAGTCATTTTCTTTATTTGAATTTGCATTCGGTGAATTGTGCTCGTTCCATTCCTGACTGAAAACCAACATTTTTCAGGTTAGCCGTGGATTCACTTAGCATAGGAGATACGGGGGTACTTGCGGACAAAGCCTAGAGACTAGCTAGATAGCGGAGAGTGGTTCATTCCAATATTTGCACAAGTTTATATTTTCTGCAAATGTAAAACTTGATCATTGTAAATTAAATTAATTTTGTGAAAGAGCATTATTTGTGATTTGATCTTCATGGCCGTGACAGCGTTCTACCGCCGACTCTGTGGTGTAGGCTGGCTTGGACACGTCTCGTATCCGTTTGAAAAAAATGGGTACGGGTCGTGACAAGTTTTTGTGGTGGCCATGCAGGTCCGTCTTCGCAAATCTTGCAAACTCATGATGGTAATTAAGTTAGTTGTACTATTGTGAGCTTGCGACTAGAACATGCTCATTCACGAACAAGGATTAATTTAATTTGAGAGAATGACTAGGATAGGAGTCCCCTATACCAATTTACCGATGGGTAGTCTAGGCTATACAATTTAGATGAGGTTTATTAATTGTGATAGTTTGTCAAATCCCCATAAAGTACACTATTATCTCTTGATAGGACGATATGATCCAATGTGGATAGATTATTCACTTGGTGATTCAGAGCTTCCTAGAATTATTGAACTAACCTAGATGAATTATTCAATTCCGTCTCCTTGCCCCTTTAGATATCATCCTCAAATCTTAGTCTGAATTGCCTATTTAGTTCCTACTTGCCCTAGGAATTATTATTTTCTGATTTTGTTATCTATATACGAACCTTGAATAAGTCTCGATTCGAAGTTTTCCTCTGTGGTTTGAATACACATGGAATAGATATTAGAATGTTGTATTTCTTTTGTCCTCAGATATTTCTTTCCTGTTCAATCCTTTATTTTAGGGGTTGGGATTGATAGGACAAATGCTTACGCTCTAGTTCATAGTCAACTTGTTCGATTCTCTAGAAGATCATGAAATTTTCAGATATAGTTAAAGGAATGTTAGTTAACTCATAATGGCAGGACAACAGCGCACTATCGCTATTTAATTGAATTTTGGAGATATGGATACCCTGCAGCCAGCAGCGCACTGGCGAGACACAACCCCTAGAGGTGAAATTAGTTTAAGAAATATAGGTGATGGGATATTGCCAAAACTATGGCTAGTGGTCCTCTCTTGATCGTAGATACCTTGAGCCAATATTGGATAGAGTTAAGAAGGGTTCGATTTTGTATCATGTTGAGTTATGAAACCAAGGGTTTACCACAGCCGGAGTATACGGGCAAGGCGTAATCCGCGGGTGAAATGACTTCAAACATGATTACAAGTTTGGGATACCATAGAGGATAGGACAATGTCATGCATGTCCCATAATATCCAAAGCCGATATTAGTGGAAGTTTTGTAAGTTGGGTAGCATGTCTCCCTACCCAGCATTTTGTAGTCCTTGTGTTGACACAAAGTCACAGTCAACCAAATATTGATAAAATTGACTAAATAATACTTGTGATAATTCAATACGACACATGAAGAATACATCCAGCTCAAGTCAGACAATAGCTCAGTTTTGTAAATGCAAGTCATCTTTTGAGTCTGTATTTTATAATTTTATTGAGTCTAGACTTATGTAAGCTGAGTTGTGCTGAGCATCTGAGACTTAACATATACCCTACCCAAAATCCAAAAGCTCCACATACATCAAAATAAGCCCATTGGACCATAGAACCATTCTGTGCTCTGGAGACAGAGTTCAGGCCGAACTCTGCCTCCCACAGAGTTGGGCCGAACTCTGTCCCCTAAAAATCAGCACCCTAATTTTTATGGTTGACTGGTTGCTAATTGTCCAACGGCCAAATATTTGAAAATTCCTACCAGAATTCTGGCCGAATTCTGCCTAATGGTATCCTATAAATAGGCCATAAATTCTCTCATTTTCATTCATCCAATCTTTCTTATCTTGTCTCTAAAGCTCAATACAAGCCATACCCTTCTTCATCTACTAGCCACAAGCTCCCTAAGCCTCAAGTGCTCAGCATTTTTCTGTTAGGAGTTTGTGCAAGAGTTCAAGAAGTCGCTTGGAAAATTCCAAGCATCGCCACTGCGATCTTTGTAAGAAGTTGACGTGCTCTTCTGAAGAAAAGGCATGGGATGTAACTACTATTTCACAAATAGTGGATTTAATCCTGAGCTAGAGTTCTCAGGCCTGGACTAGTCCTCCACGAGGAAAACCAGGTTAAAAATCGGCTGTGTTTGCGTTTGCTTTCTTGCTCCTTATTTATTTCCGCATTTACTCTGATTAGTTTTACTTGTGAAAGAGTTTAAATTTTTAATTGGCTATTATCGCTATAAACTCATTCCCCCCCTCTAGAGTTGCCATCTGTTCTTTAATTTGTATCAAAGCCAGGTTCTCTCAACAAGGACTAACATCCTAGAGCTGATCCATGGCAACCACACAATCCTTGATTTCCAATCACGGTGAAGGGCAGTCCACTCATAGGCCTCCCCTATTTGATGGAACTAACTACACATATTGGAAAACAAGGATGAGCTTTTATCTCAAGTCGCTAGACTTTGACCTGTGGACTATCGTCACAGATGGTTATAAAAAGCCCGCCAAGATAGTTGTCAATGGTGATCTCGTCGAGAAATCACATGACAAATATTCTGACGATGAGAAGAAACAGGCAAGTCTAGATGCGAGAGCTATTAATGCTTTATTCTGTGCTATAGACAGGAATGAGTTCAACAGGGTCTCAACATGCACCACGTCTCACGAAGTATGGAGACTTCTAGAAGTGACGCATGAGGGAACCACCCAAGTCAAGGAATTAAAGATAAGCCGTCTCACTCAAGAATATAAGGCTTTCAAGATGAAGCCAAATGAGACGATCACGTAAATGTTCACAAGATTCCTCGACATCATCAATCCCCTATCTTCGCTCGGCAAACAATACTCAAATCACGAGAAGATTCGCAAGCTACTTAGGGGGCTACCAAAGATTTGGAACCCTAAGGTGACAGCCATCATAGAATGAAATGATCTCACAACCATTTCCATGGAGACCTTGATGGGAAAGCTGATGACTCATGAGCTTGACCTCAAGGACTTCGAAGAGCCTGCTCCTAAGGCTAAGGAGATCGCACTCAAAGCTCACCGACGGAGGGCCGACACCGAAGAGACGGATGACGATAACTCAGAAGATGATGATCAAGCTCTCCTTGTCCGCAACTTCAAGAAATTCCTTCGCTTCAACCGAAGAAAGAATGAACCACAAGAAGACGACGAAGAAGAGCCAACCTGCTACGGTTGCAAGAAGATGGGACACGTACGAAAAGACTGTCCATTCTTAAAGAAGAGCAACCGCTATGAGAAACCATACAAGAAGACTTCCTTAAAGAAATATGCCAACATGAGCATTTGGTATGAAAGCGAAGCTAGTGAATCCGAGGAAGAAATGAAAATGACTCTCCTCAAGACGCTGCAAACGTGTGCCTAATGGCAACGTCCGACAAGGTATCAAACGAAACTCTTGATGACTTCACTTTTGATGAACTTGGTGATGCTTTTACCGATTTACTTGATGATCATAAAAAGGTCATTGGTAATATAAACATGCCAAGGAAAAGATCAAAAGTCATGAAGTCGAAATTCAAAGACTTTCCTTACTGCTTGATAACATTAGGGACACTTCACCCACGAATGTCACAAATGAGGTATCTAAGCTTAAAATAAGCTTACATGATGTCGAAGCACGCATTGAACAACAAACACAAGAAATCACAGCACTCAACACAGAGCTTGCAGAAGAAAAGAGTAGACACAAGATTTCTATTACTAAGATACATGGTTTGAATGCTAAGGTTACTGAAATGCGGGCTGTCTCCAAGAAATTAGAGACTAAATTGGGAAAACAGGTTGCTCAACCTCAAGCCCAATCACATGAGACACACACAAGTATGACACTACTCATACTAGTCAAACACGTCATCCACCTGCAGCTCATAATCATGCTTACATGTACACATACTTTCATAATGCACACAAACCACATGAACGTAAAAATAATCATCATACTACACATAGATACAACCACCAGCATGTTGCACAAAATCACCATCACTCTACACATAGACATCATCACCATGCTATTTTATATAGACATTACACCATACTGCTCCACATCACTCTATATATAGACATCATCACCATGCTAACTCTACATATCATCATGCTACTCCACATCACTCTACTCATAGACATCATATGAATGCTCCTAACATATATAGGAATGCTATATGTACTTATTGTGGTTTACATGGACATTTCACCACAATGTAGAATTAGAAGATTAGTAGATAGAAGATATAGCATGGTTTCCAAAAACTAACTTTTCAGGACCCTCAAGAACTTGGGTACCAAAGGTCACATCTACTCTTGATGTAGGTGGACCTTCCCTCCTCAACTAAGAGTAAGTGGATTCTCGATAGTAGATGCTCGCGGCATATGACGGGAGACACAAATCTTTTCGCATCACTATCGATGAGAGAGAGAAGGATATGTATCCTTCGGTAACAACCTAAAAGGGTATATTATAGGTAATAGTATTCTTGGTTATCCTCCATCTCCCGTAATAAAGGATGTCTGCCTAGTGACCGAGTTAAAGCATAACCTGCTCAGCATTAGTCATCTTGCTGACCATGGATATGATATTAACTTTGGACAAAACAAATGCCTTATTTATGATAGGTCAACGGGAGACATTGCTTTTGAAGGGGTAAGAGAGGATAATATTTATATTTTTTTTTGTCTATAGATACTAACAATGCAGGTAGATGCCTATATGCTCATAAGGATGAAAGATATTATGGCACCAGCGTCTTGGTCATGCCAACATGGATACTATATCCAGGCTATCGACTAAGAAGCTAGTTAGAGGCTTGCCCGATATCACATTCAAAAAGGACATGGTATGTGCCGAATGTGAATTGAATAAGGCAACTAAGTCCTCATTTCATTCTATAAACTCTGTATGTACTTCTAGACCTTTGCAACTTCTTCATATGGATTTATTTGGCCCTAGTAGAGTAGCCAGTCTTGGTGGAAAATTCTACGCCTTTGTTATTGTTGATAATTTTTCTAGATTTACTTGAATTTTCTTTCATAAATAAAAGTGATGCTATTTCGGTTTTCAAGATTTTTGCAAAGAAAGTTCAAAACGAAAAAGGCTACATGATTACTCGAATCCGAAGTGATCATGGAGGCGAATTCGAAAATACATATTTGAAAAATTTTGTGACTCTAATGGTTTTGATCATGAATTTTCTTATCCAAGAACTCCTCAACAAAATGGTGTTATGGAGCGGAAGAATAGGACTCTTGGCGATATGGCTAGAGTCGTGTTGAACAAGTTTTCACTTTCGAAATACTTTTGGGCTGAAGCTGTCAGTACAGTATGCCATATTTTAAATAGGGTACTTATTCATCCTATTACGAAGAAAACACCCTATGAGCTTTGGTTTGGAAGAACCCCAAAATTTCTTATTTTAGAGTTTTTGGTTGTAGATGTTTATCCTTAACACCAAAGACAACTTAGGCAAATTTGATGCCAAAGCTGACGATGGTATTTTCCTTGGCTATGCTGCCAAGAGCAAGGGATATAGAGTTTTTAACAAACGTCATTAATTGTGGAAGAGTCTACAAATGTGACTTTTGATGAAGATAACAGTGCAGCAGCTACTCTTGATGATGATGTTGAGCCATCAACTTCTACTCCAATGAATACCACAACCGAAACCAATTCTCTGGAGGGCTTGCCAAAGAAATTCTCTTTCAAGCCGTCACATCCAAAAAATTTGGTAATAGGTGAGGTTTCACGTGGAGTAACTATGAGATCATCATTAAGAGACTCTATTGCTAGCACTGCCTTTATTTCACAAATTGAGCCGAAAAACATTTTAGAAGCTTTTAATGATAAATTTTGGATTTCTGCTATGCAAGAGGAACTTAACCAATTCGAGAGGAGCCAAGTATGGGAACTCGTTCCTAGACCGGCCAATCACTCGACCATTGGCACTAAATGGGTTTTTAGAAACAAAGTAAATGAAGATGGTTCAGTCACATGCAACAAAGCTCGTCTAATAGCCCAATGATACAACCAAGAGGAAGGTATCGACTACGATGAGACGTATGCTCCTGTTGCTAGACTGGAATCCATTCGGATGCTTTGTGCATTTACAAATTTTTAAAATTTCAAATTATTTCAAATGGATGTTAAAAGCGCTTTCTGAATGGATTATTAAGGAGGAAGTTTATGTAAAATAACCTCCTGGCTTTGAAAATCATAAATTTTCCGACCATGTTTTCAAGCTGAAGAAAGCGCTATATGGCCTCAAACAAGCCCCTAGAGCTTGGTATGAACAGCTAAGCAATTTCTTACTTGAGAAATGTTTTTCTAAAGGGAAAATTGACACCACACTTTTCATAAAATCTTTTAAAGACACTATTCTCTTAGTCCAAATATACGTAGATGATATTATATTTGGTTCTACTGATGAAACCCTTTGTCAAGATTTTGCCAAGTGTATGCAGACCGAGTTGAGATGAGCATGATGGGGAGCTCAACTACTTTCTTGGACTGTAAGTCAAACAAATGTCAAATGGAACTTTCATCTGTCAGTCGAAGTATACAAAGGACATGCTGAAGAAATTCGACCTTGACAACGTCAAACCAATCAGCACTCCAGTGGCTACTACAACTAAACTAGAACCAGATGAAAGCGGCAAACCCGTGGACCAACGTAAGTATCGAGGTATGATAGGCAGTCTACTCTATTTAACTGCTAGTCGCCCTGATATTATGTTTAGCGTTTGCCTGTGTGCTAGATATCAAGCAAATCCTAAGGAATCACACATGACTGCTGTTAAGCGTATCTTTCGATACCTTAAGGGAACGGTTACAGTGGGCCTATGGTATCCCAAGTTAACATCATTTGATCTCATTGGTTATTCTGATGCTGATTTCGCCGGATGTAAGGTCGACCGTAAAAGTACGAGCGGTACGTGTCATTTATTAGGAAAGGCTTTAGTCTCTTGGTTTAGCAAGAAGCAGAATTCTGTCGCACTATCCACAACAGAAGCTGAATACATCGCAGCTGGACGTTGTTGTGCACAAATTCTGTGGATGAAGCAAACCCTTGAAGACTACAATTTATCTTTTATGCACATTCCAATCTTTTGTGACAATACTAGTGCTATAAATCTCACTAAGAACCCCATTTGTCACTCACGCACGAAGCACATTGAAATACGTTACCACTTTTTGCGTGATCATCAGCAAAATGGCACGATTAACTTAGAATTTATTGACACTGATCATCAGTTAGTAGATTTCTTTACAAAACCATTATCTGAAGAGCACTTCAATTTTCTTTGTCGTGAACTTGGAATTTTGGATGAAGCTGTTATAAATTAAAATAAACCTGCATAAATATCGAGTATGTCGTGATTCTATTATGATGAACTTGCTATGGGTACCAGCCGAAAGGGCCCTTCTGACAACAAGACGTAAAAGCCTAAGCGACACGGTGCACTAGTCCTCGGGACTACCGCTAGCTGGGATCCGGCCCCTGCAGCTAACCATGGCAGCTTCAAAATATTGAATTATGATATAATTCCTTGTTTATTACACGGTTCATTTTTCTTTATCACTGGCTGACATACTAATTTTTCAACTTCACATTGCTGCTTCAAGTTCACTCTCTGTCATTCTTTGTTTATCACTTGGATCTTTCCTTGTATTTATACTCCTTTTATTTTGGTCTTTCTTACTTAACCAATTTTCAGCCTGATTCCAGTTCTGTCACCAGAATCCGAAATTCGGGCCGAACTCTGCCCTTACCAGAGTTCGGGCCGAATTCGGTCTGGCTGTTCCAGAACCGGGAACAGCCTCAGCCGTTGATCAAATTATAGATCAAATGGCTCATATTGATTCCGACCAATTGAAACCCTTATCTTATATTCGGGATTTCCTCCTTCTTCTCCTCCATTTCCACCTTTTCTACTTCTCCAACTCTTTCTCTCAAAACCCTAATTTCTCCTTTCTAAAGCTCATCTTTTCCTCAAACTCAAGGAGAAGGCCTCTCTTTCAATTCTCTTTCATTGTTCATCACTACTTTGAGGTATAATTCAATGCTTTTCTATATCTCAATTTCCTTCATTTTCTTTATTGTGTTATGGCTCCACGTTTGTTCAATCATGGGAAGAGACTTCGGACCGAGGGAGCATCCTCGTCGAATGCTCATCCTCGCGTTGAACCGCCCATTGCACCACCTGTTGCACCGGCCATTGAACAACAACCACATATCCATCCGTTGTTCAATCCTCTACGTCCACATGACCCAAACACTTTGATGACCGAATATTTGTATCACTCGACGCATCAAATGATTGGTTTAGTGATTTTTGGACACGTCCGGTGTTTGCGGGACACCCTATCAATTTTTACTATTTTTTCTCAATATGATGCACTTTTTTATGACCTCTGCCTTGACGAACTTGTCACCACAAACTCGATCATTTATCGTAGTGCTATTCAAATGTTCTACTGCAACCTAACCCATGATGATACACACATTTATTTACGGGTTGCGGGAATTGATATCTCTTTTGACGATTTCGATTTGGCCGATGTAACACCCAGTTTTCCAAATAAGGATAATTTTGAAATTTTGTAATTATAATTATTATTTATTGATAATTATTTCATATTATAATTTTTGGTGATTTTAATCATTTTTAAACTATTTAAAATTATGACTTGTGATTTTGACATTTTACTATTGTTTGGTTTTAATTTCGAGAAATTTGTCACCCCCCAGTTTTCAGAAACAGGAGTATTTTGTCATTTTACATTTTTGAATATTTTTAAAATTTATTTTATTATTTATGATATTGTTTTGGGGTTATTTGAGTCGGGTTCGAATTTCAGCTCAATCCGACTTGAAACGGGGACCCGGGGGTAGTTTGACTCTAGTGGGACCCACACACTAGTTAGGCATGGCCCACATGATATTAATTTTAGTCCACATGATAGAAATATTTTAGTTAGAGGTTAGACTAATTATTATGGATAAGGTTAGTGTGATTAGAGACTTTAGAATGACTAATTTAGCCCCAACCAATTAGCCCTTTCCTAATACTCATAGAATAGGTTAGTGGGGGCATTATGGACCTTACCATAATAGGACAAATAGCCCCATATGGCCAGCCACTTTGGGAGAGGATAGGCTCAAGTTCATTTCATTATTCTCATCCAAACTCTCTCTCTTGTTCTTCCCCAAATTTCTAGAGAGCAATCCCTAGCAATTTCTCCACCAAATCCTTCCATTTCTCCACCAAATCCTTCCATTTCGCCACCAAATCTTTTCTTTCCTTCTCCATTCTAGCCAAGGAGGAAGCTACCCAAGTTTGGGAGAATTCGGAGCTCGTTCGTGTCCTTTTGGAATCTCTACGTGTCGGTGTCGCTCCGGGAAGACTTTTTTCGATTCGATCTACCGGGAGGTATAAATCTCTTCTCCTTTTTATTTCCTCATGCATATAGGTATATTTTGAACCCATAGGAATGACCCCCATGGTTGTATCTCCATTTTTGTCTATTTCGTGTCCATTTGGAGGTCATAGGAGTGTCCTTTGTGTTGTGGTTGTGTCCATATGAAAAAATCCCAAATTTGGACACACTATGTGTTGTTGTTATGTATGAATAAATTATTACATGTTTAATCTCATATTTTTGTATTGGAGATGTGTTCTATAGTGTCTCATATATATATATTAGTGTAGAGAGTGAGTTCTTGATATATTATGTTATATACTTGTGTTCTTTTGTCTCAAACTACCCAAATCCGTCATAATTTTTATCCACGTTTTTAATTTCAGCCCTAACTTAGAAATATCATAACTTCTAGCTCAAAGCTCAGTTTAATCTCCCGTTTTTTTAAAAGAAGCATATTGAAGTTAGCTTTCCAAAAACATGTATTAATAGGCCTAATTCTTTCTGTAACTTTCTGGAGAATTATTTGAGTGTCAGTTGTACGAAAGACAAACGCGTTCTCGGTGTTTTCGCGATTTCGGGAGTTTTCGGAAACGAAAACGCGATCCGTTTAAAGTTTCGGAAAGCTAACACATAGATCTATAACATATTTTAATCTTAAATTTTAATTCATGCTGAGATGGTACAGTATTGATTATTAGTAGGAGTTACTATTCGGCATATGCATTTTGTGCACCCTTGTGTGTAATATAATGTTCTATTTAATTTTAACCCATGTTAATATATATACATTATGTAATTAAATAGAGAATGCAAGCATGAGTAAATGTTTAAATAAATGATGTATGAGGTGTAAGTATCTTATCTAATGTAAGCATGTATAAGTATGGCTTGTAATGAATATGTAGGTTCCATAGTATGTAATGTATGGTGCATATAGTGGTGCAAGAGAATAAATGAATGATGAATGAATGCAAGCATGAATGTAATGTAATAATAGATGTAATGTATGCAATATACAAGTTAATGAGATGTAATGTTCTATATTAACACAAATCCTATATTACCTCATGTACCCCCTTACACTATGTTGACACTATCACACTTGACACATTGTTCACTTACACTTTGACACTCTTTGATATGTATACACTATGTATGCCCATTTAACCCTCACTTGCCCCTTTGCCATGTTCACATACACACACATAGCCTCTTAAATAAGTATTTATGAATATAGTTAACTTAGCTATGTATGTATATTATATATATGTTAGCATATTGTGTTGTGATATATATGTTTATATAACCATTTGAAATGTCATGATTATAGACCTAATGTTGAATACCAATATATACATGTGTATATATGTGTAGACATATATAGCTTAAGGTAATAGATTACCTAGTGTATATCCAATGTGAATTCTTGCCTATTTGAGTATTGAATAATTGCATGCTATATAGAGTTGGGTGTATGTTGGCTTGTATAGCCTTGTATTGATGTGTGCTTGCTAGGATAGTCTTGGTTAGGCCTAGTAAGACTTACTGGGTTAGGACATGACCTAGTTTGACCTAGTTTGACTAGTGCAGTTGACCAGAGTTGACCAAGGGTTGACTTTGGCCTAGTTTGACCTAGATTAATGTAGAATGCATTGTAGTGCTTTATATTACCCTTCTGGACATGTTGTGACTTGTGCTGGTCTAATTAGGAGCCAGACACCTTGTAACATGTGTTGCTTTAAATAGGACTCTGTGGCTTCAGTTGGACCCCCTATACTTATCAGCTGTTCAGGTTATCAGGCGAGTACATTCTCTGATAGTTTTCTCATTTACTTGTCAATTACTGTACTTCAGTTCTATTTAGTTGTATGCGATTCTCTGTTACATCACGTGTGGATATTTCTGGATTCATGTATATGACACACTTTTATTTTCTGGCCTCTATTACTGGTATCATCTCTATTACTGGAATTACCTACTTGAATCATTTAACTGGAATCATTTAACTGGAATCATTTACTGGTATCATTATATTTTGGCTGGACTCATCTTGAATCATTGTGTCGGAATTCTGGATTTACTTGCTGGGAGGGGAAATACTAGAGTAAGACATGTAGACATACCCCAATCTGGAATCTCCCAACTGGAATCTACTGGAAGCATAGCCATCTCTCGCCTGATCAGTGAGGGATGTGCCTGATTACCTACAGCCATTTACATGTCGAACTCGGTATTTTAAAACACACTGCTAGAGTATAGGCTGGACTCACCCTGGAATATTTGATCACTATAACTGGAATCGTCCCTTACTGGATTCATCTTGTATTAGATTCATCTTGTACTGGACTTACATTGGAGTTACACTTGTCTACATTGATGTCTGGACTTTACACCATATTACCCTGGTTCAGCTAGTTCTATTTTACAGTCTTCATTGCTATGATTCTTCTCCTGTTTAGTTATTTTCTTTCCTTGCACTTTATCTGTCTTCTTACCATCACCTGAACATAAACTGCCATATTCATCAATACAACTGTCTATAACTGTTTTATAGTTCTCTGTCATTTACTTAGGTTTTCTTGATGAGTTGTACTCGTTCCTGTCCTGACTGGACCTGTTGATAAATTTTACAGATAGCCTGGAGGTTGCCTGCTAGCCTAGAGGAGACATAGTAGAGGTTGTATAGTTAGTTATTTCAGTTGTATTGAGTTGTATTTATTCTATGGATTACTGTATTGAGCTTTGAGATGTTTTTTGAGTTTGTATCTTAGACACTTAGACTTCTATCTGCTGTATTTCTTTGGATTTCATGCTTTATCTATCTACCATTATGCTCTACCTTAGATGTGATTGAGTTTACATTCTGCCATGTCACCCCCAATCGGGGAGTATAAACTGCTTAGTCTTATACTGTTAGATGCATGAGACCTAGGACAGCGTTCTACCGCCGACACTGCGGCGTAGGCTGGGCGTTGTTACGTTCTCGTGCCCTTACTCTAGGGTGCGGGTCGTGACAGCCGAACACCTTGAACTCCAAGAGCCAAACTCATGGGAAAAGCTCGTTGAAGCTCGATCATTTCAATTTCCCGATGGGTCTTCACTTGAAAGCTTCAAGGACGACTTGTGTACCCCGAACACGCGTCCTCATAAGCTTTTGGCCAAATATCTCAATCCCTATTTCTATGAACTTCATCAGATTATCTTTAACACCATTCTACCCAAAGCGGGTTCCACCGATGAAGTCACCTACTTTGAAATCTCGGCCTTATATCACCTCCACTTTCATGTACCATTTAATCTTCCCCGTACAATGATGGATTGGGTGATTAACTCTAGGAAGAAACCAAGGTCCTTGGTTTATGCTTTGTATCTTCCTATGGTATTTCGTGTGTTTCGCATTCTACTTGATGAGTGTCGGTTCTTACCTGTCCCTGCCTTTCTTTCCAAGGCACGGAGGCTTCAGGCAGTCGTTGGCTCACCAGTCGTGTCTGAGCATTCTGATGATGAGCCAGATGCCCCTCCTTTGGGACAGGATCCTCCTCCTCCTGCCACTCTCGAGTCTCTTCAGACCATGCTCCGCGATCGCTTCACCTTGGAGGATGATCGCTGGACTCAGCTGGATTACCGGACTACCTTGCAGATGAGTGCTATCAGCAACTCACTGCACGACATTCGGTACTCCATGTCTCGCCATCCTCCATGCCTATCCCTATGGAGCGGGACCCCGATCGTGAGGGCTATCGTATCGATGACCCTTAAGTCATTCGCTACTTGGATCCAGATGCAGCCTTCGTGGACCCTCGTCGTTCCTTTACTGATCCATCAGACGACGTTGGGCCTTCACGAGCTCGATGATGGATATGGACTGTTATTTGCTGCTGCTACTCAGGATCATAGCTTATGTTTTTTTATGCACTTTGGATTTTAGTTACTTTTATGCACTTTTGCTTGTATTAGACTTATTATGAGTTGTGACTCTTGAGAAATTTAGTCGTTATATCAGTTTATATACAGTTTCTTCTCTTATCTTTTGGTGTGTTTGCCAGTTCTTAATTGTTTATCGTTAATTGCTAAATGCCAAAAGGGGAAGATATTTGTATATTCCATATTATTTTTTGTCTCTGTATCTGTGCTTTTGGGAGAATATTCTTATCAGGCCAACAGGATTCAAAGCAATGATTACGGGGGAGCTATATTTTAAGCTCGACATTGATTATGGGGGAGCTATACTTTTTTGTCCTTAAATGTGTCCAGGTATGAATATTGAATATACAATTATTATTTTGTCAATTATCAATATGGGGGAGATTGTTGACATAAAGTCACAGTCAACCAAAGATTGATAAAATTGACTAAATAATACTTGTGATAATTCAATACGACACATGAAGAATACATCCAACTCAAGTCAGACGACAGCTCAGTTTTGCAAATGCAAGTCATTTTTTGAGTCTGTATTTTATAATTTTATTAAGTCTAGACTTATGTAAGCTGAGTTGTGCTGAGCATCTGAGACTTAACCTATACCCTACCCAAAATCTAAAAGCTCCACATACATCAAAATAAGCCCATTGGACCATAGACCCATTCTGTGCTTTGGAGACAGAGTTCGGGCCGAACTCTGCCTCCACACAGAGTTCGGGCCGAACTCTGTCCCCTAAAAATCAGCACCCTAATTTTTAGGGTTGGCTGGTTGCTAGTTGTCCAACGGCCAAATATTTGAAAATTTCTACTAGAATTCTGGCCGAATTCTGCCTACTGGTATCCTATAAATAGGCCATAAATTCTCTCATTTTCATTCATCCAATCTTCTCTTCTCTCTAAAGCTCAATACAAGCCATACCCTTCTTCATCTACTAGCCATAAGCTCCCTAAGCCTCAAGTGCTCAGCATTTTTCAGTTAGGAGTTTGTGCAAGAGTTCAAGAAGTCGCTTAGAAAATTCCAAGCATCGCCACTGCGATCTTTGTATGAAATTGACGTGCTCTTCTGAAGAAAAGGCACGGGGTGTAACTACTATTTCACAAATAGTGGATTTAATCCTGAGCTAGAGTTCTCAGGCCTGGACTAGTCCTCCACGAGGAAAACCAGGTTAAAAATCGGCTGTGTTTGCATATGCTTTCTTGCTCCTTATTTATTTTCGTATTTACTCTGATTAGTTTTACTTGTGAAAGAGTTTAAATTTTTAATTGGCTATTATCGCTATAAACTCTATTCACCCCCTCTAGAGTTGCCATATGTTCTTCACTTGTGACTTATTAACGAGGAATTGATTGACACTAATAGGTTTACCTAGAATACAGAAGTTAGAGGTCATAACCCATTAGTCGACCAAGTCCTTGTGGATAAGAAGATAGTACGAAGACTGTATAAGCAAGAACACCAGGTGAGTTTTGATTCTCTCTAAACTCGAACTACTTGTGCCTCTTTCAAAAATCTCGCGTACTTATATCTTGACTATCTTGACCAACGCTGCTATTACAGCCTAGTTTTTGCAAGCTTACTCTTTTATCGAGCTTGATTCAAGACATATGTTTATTGGGGACGCCCGCTAACATATTGTCTAATCAGAATCATTGTATTACGGTCTGATCAACCATGATGCAATTGGTTCTCTCTTTCCATGATTAACCTATGCGGATTGAGATGTAGATGTCTCTAGGATCTCATCCGCGACTGCATTGACAAATCCTCTTGAATTATATGTTCGTCCTTGAATCACGAAATTGTATTCAGTAACATCTCCCTTGAATTCTTTATTGTTTTTGTCTTTCACCCATTTGGAAAGACGAAAGCTCGTGATGGTAGAGAGATACAGAGTATTCCCATGGCTATGATAATGGTAGGCACAAGTGTAGCTACCATCGGCCAGTCATGTGATTGAGTTACTCGTTCTCCCATCGACCCTCAAACTACTATTGAGACTTTCGAGCCATCTGAATTTGAGAATGATTAGGGTTTTACCCTTAGTCAGAAGGCCAACCTAGGAGACTATCTATTCTCAAGAAACCAAATGTTGTGAGTCTCTAATTATTTGCTGGAAGCTTGCCTTAACTAGCAACCCTTAAGCCTTGAACCAACCCTGCCTCGACCGAAGCCCACAGTTAGACATGAGATGAGTGGACAATAGGGTAATCATTTACCGTGACACTCATCCCGAGATTGGTTTCCAACAAATATTACTCTAGTTATGTAAATTTTATTATTAAGACCTAACTAGTGTTGGAACACCATAGTCACTAGCTTAGCCAATACCATAGCTTAAATACCCTGTCATACTATGACCTACCAGTTGTCAACAGCAATACTTGATCACTACAACCCTTGTGACCATAGTCTGGCAGGTTTGACACAAATAGAATTTCTTGACTCAATTGTTAGAAATCTTTTCTTATGTTGTGCCTTGGAGTTGGTTACCCCCGTCGATAACTCTAGTATACTATGGACGAGTAGATCATTCGATTTTATCAATCATGTGTCATTGTACACACTCGTTTTTCAATTATGGAGGAACGATCCTTGAATTGACTTATGTCTACCGTATCCCGATACGTCGTGCCTTATTCTTTATTAACAAGAGTCAAGGTAAATATCTGGACGTTGGAATCCTTCTAAAACTCACCACTCCTAAAACCATATCCTAGCTTCTAAGGCGGGTAGACTTTAAGCCTTCTAAAATTTTGGAGATATACCAGGATTACTGAGTGATTAGAATAACTTCCTTAAGAATGATGATTAGTGCCCTTGGACTCCCACCTTTCTTTTAGATCATTTTGTGTCCCCGGCCGTGTCATTAATATTCGGAGCACGAGACCAGCTGTTACCTTCCAACAAATTACATATGCAAGATCTAGACGAGTCCACCTTCATCTAGGTATATCATGTCCCACTCAAACACGTCCCCTTATACTCTATTTTTATGGTACGACTTTCAGGACGGAAGGACTAGTTATAACCCTTACCATAATACCGGTATACTTTCTGACTTCCACTAGAGTCTCAACCTTGACTCAATTTATCCGACCCAATATACGATTGTGGTCTACTCGAAGCCCACTACGCACATGTCACTAGTGTGCCATTCAATTGTGTTTTCTCGTGCTACTTAAACACAAGAGTCATGGAAGACACATTATTGGGATTTAGGAACCTAGCTAACCAACCCGACTGGCAACTAGCTCAACCACTTGGGAGGAATCCTATCTTAAGTTACCCTAGCCTAGTAGAGATAGTTTTATTATAGGGATCTTGTCCAGTCCGTATAGATTGAAATCCAGGGTTCATCCAACCAACGATTGGTGTCCAATCAAGAACCCATTAAGA